>JAOXYM010000006.1:16530359-16542884 GCA_028567055.1 Leptatherina wallacei | reverse complement strand
TTTAAGAGAGAGACAGACACAGAGGTGATTGTTATCTTACCCTCCATCCTCCTGAAATCCTTCCAGTTCATCTCTCTGCTCTGCCAAGGTGGACTCCAAATCCAAATAGCTTCCATTATGGGACAACTGGAGGGTGCAGTCATCGGGCTAAACAGGAAGAAAACATAGTTATGTCTCCTGAACTGAACAGTACTTAATCTGATTGGGTCAAAAACCACAGAAGGAAACAGATTCATCTCACAATATGATGACTGATAACGTTCATTTGTTATATAACAACAGAGAAAAACAGATGTATTTTTTTGCCTTTGTTGATACTTTCATGAATCATTGTCTAAGTGTAACGTGCTGTGTACCAAAGCAAGCTTTCGTAAAATTCTTTCTTTATTTGTTTATTTCTTTCTAAATCAACCCTTTGTAAAAGCTCTAGAATTGCAAGCTGGGAAGAAGTCGTGCAGATATGAAGTTGCTTGGCAGTCTGGGGCCTCTTATCTCTCTGCCCTCCCTGTCTGATAAACTATCATCACACTGGATGATTTTGCAGAGGAGGTATGATTTGTCTGGTCTTGAACGGTTGTCATCGCCTGCCTATGGTCAAAGACATGAAGAATGAGAGCGTCTGTTCACTTGTCTGGTTGACCTCTAAATTGGAGATATTAACCTATTTATATTCAGGGTCTGTCAGCTCCACAGGACGGTGGCACCAACAGTGAAGCAGAAGACAGCAAAACAAATACCATTAAAACGAGGGCAAACACATGACTTCAGTGGAGAGATTGGCACGGCTCCGCTCTACCAGCAAGTCAGGGTGTCTAAAACAACATAGTGTTAGAGTATATCTTTCAGCCCTCACTGAAGCTCTGTAAGGTAGCAAAGATTATAAAATACGGCCTATGCATCACGCACAGCCCTCGAATGTTCTTTACTCTTAATGGGCAACATATGTAAACACATATATGCAGCATGTAAAACCACGTGTTTTTAAATAAGAGCAGCCACTGCCAGGACTGATGCACTTCCACTTCCTTCCACACATGACAGTAACTTAATTTAATATGAAGGAAAAATGCTGGGAAAGAGATTATGGCTTTGATGTGTTCAGCCACTCTGTTTGTATTACTGCACTCCACAGCACTCAAGGACTGTGTCATATTTGGGAACTGAAACAAAACATGTGGTTGGTTAGGATAGCTCTAAATCTCCCCCAAAATCGTTCTCCAACTCTGAGTTATCTTGTTGTCTTTCCATGCTTGGTTAACCAAAAGATTATTGGTGATAAAAGAAAAGAAAGAAGTAGAAAGTTGTGGAAATAATAAGGCTGAACATCAACTTTTTGAGTGAAGAGCAGCGATGAGGCAAAGCAGCGAACAGCTGGAGAAGTCTTGTTCATATTGTTGTTAATGTTCTGACGGTGAGGCAGACAGACAGATAAAGAGACAGGTAAAATGAGAAGAAGCCAAACAAACATCTTCACTGTTTACAGCCAGGGGGAGAGAAGTGAGCGATTCTCCAGATTACAGGACAGATTCTTCCAGGAAATCCAAGCATGAGGGCCCAAGTTAAGCTCACTGTTTTTATACCTATGGATCACTTAGACAATGAAAATAAATAATGTGACAGTAAGGTGAAATGCAGTATGAGATAGAGCCGGGTTTCCGCTCACGAGTGAAGCAAATCTGAGACAAAAAAGCCACAAATAGAAATGTAGACTGCATAGTGTTGCTATTGGCTACTTTCTAGAGTTTTGTATTTAATCAGGAGTAGGTTCCAGGCTGTGAATAAAGTTTGAGGAATGAACATTTTAAAACAGCTGTGGTGGACATCCACAAGAGGAAAAACGAAATACTTTTTAAGAATTACTTTCATTTTCTGGAGATATCTTAGATACTCTATTACTCAGTCACAGGAGTTTGTTGTTTGCTGTCTCAGTCTGGAAGCAACTGTTGATTTATGTTATTTTCACATGATATCTTTGAATTATCTTTATTGTTTGTTTCTTCACTAGATCGGACCAAACCCCATACAGTATCAAGTTTTCTTCAAAACAGGCAAAAACTACTTCAGGGCTGCATTTCAACGTCTTTTTCACTTGGGACTCTTCATCATTTTTTATGAACAGCTTCTAAATACAAACTAAAAATGATGATGGAAATCATTTATTTGGTTGTATCTTTGGTGTTCTTTAAACTTTACATTTTGTTGTTCCTTACACTTTTGAGTACAAAGATTTCTGGATTAGAAAAGTGAGCAGCAATGTTTGCCCCCTTTCAACTTTTCGCTCTGCATCAGAGTCTTAAATAGACAAAACATTGGGTTGAATTTGCCACTGTAACCAGTAATTAGCCAACTGTGGAACCAAGAAATGCATTCTCCCCACAAAAGGTTTTGACTTACAATCCAAAAGAAACAGCAGCAGCAAACTCTAAGCTAATTATGCAAGTTTGCCATTAACCAATCCCCATTTGTACATCTATTCTTCCACATATCCACACATTCATCCTCTAACTTGTGTCCCTTTGGTGCTCATTACATAATCAACCTGGATTAGTAATTACAGGTATTGCAATGTAAAACCAGGCCAGGTTCATGCACTGATTGCTCCTTAATCCAGGAATGGGAAGGAGCACTGTTAGCAGATTATCAGAAGGAGAGACTTCTTTAGTTGTCTTCTGCCCAGGACTTGAACCCACAGTGGCTCTACGATGGCCAAGTCCATAGAAGAAACCACTAGTGCTCTGCTCACACACTGAGGTCTGGCCTCTCCCTCCAACAACCATACTGTGGTCCACTGACCAGGGAAGCAATGGAGGCAGAAATGACTAAAAATAAACACCATGCAATTTCCAATTTAAACCTGCTATCTCATTTCAGATGTCTTTGTGTACAACAGGAGGAGAACATGTAACACAAAATTCACCTTTTTGAGCATATACTGTTCCTGTTTTACCGAGCTTACACGTTTGCATCTGCAAACTGCAGTGGACTCCAGATCAAAAAAAATAATGAAATTCTTTCAATTTAAAAGCTTTTGATGATGCTATTTGAGGTCTTCCTGTGAAGGCATGCAACATTAAAAGCACACCTGATGCATGAATGAGAAACCACAACAGTACACTTAAGCATGCAGAGGATTCATTATCATGAAAGGAGCCCTCTGCTGAGACAGCCCTTCAAAATACAGAGAGTAGCAAAACCTCAGCTCTGCAAGACAATGTGTAGAGGAATTCAAATGAGGGACCTGTATTTTATTGCATTTAGAAGGGAAAAACATCTCATTTGATGGAGCTTTTCATCATGGGACAAAAGAGAAAAAAGGCAGAAAAACAACTGCCCCAAAAAGTGGAATGGATAAAGTCGGAATCCTATATAGTAGAAGGTATATGACAGACTGATCTATTGATTTGTGTTGAAAAACAGCTTATTTGGCTGAACTCCAACAAATTTAGAGCAGCGTGCACAGTTTAACGTCTGACTAAAACAATCCATTGATAAATCAGAAAGCCGAATCAGGTGGTTAGCCTACTTAAAAAAACAACTGAAAGGCTTGCTCACAGAGATGATGCATCAGATATCTGCTATGCATCATGATGATTTAATCACAAAAGTAAGCATATTAACAGTACAACTGCAGTCAAATTTGAAAAAAAAAAAGTGGGGGAAAAAAACACTGAACCCCACACAGTGGCTTTCCCTCTTAATGGTAGCTGAGGACATCAGAACTGCCCAAAGAAACCTCTCAACAGTAGTAATCTATTTCCAAGGGGCTATCCCATGTACAACCCAATACAGCTCAGCTTGAACAACAGCACATGCAGACAGAAATCCCCTTGTGAGTATTTAGAAAATGACAGCAGCATACAAACAGCATATGCTAGCTGTTTAGACTCCCTCAAACCATCTGTTAGCAGTGCTCTCTCAGAATGACCTTAATCAGAGAGAATGCTCAAAGACAACAGGTTTACGTGTCAGACGTACACAAGGTCACATGAAAGACACTTGAGGTTCTGCTCTAGTAGTTATTAATCCCATAAAACGTCTTTTCTGTTCCTCAAAACTGCACATTTTAAAGCGTTCGTGACGCTGACAAAACCTCTTCTGACCTTAAAATGGCATGGGTATAAATCTCCATGACCCCCCATGATGAATTTAATTTATAAAATATGCTCATCTGACCTCACCCACATCTCCATCTGCAAACAGGCGACACTGGCCTTTCCTGTGTCCCTTACAGAATGCAATGGCCAGTTTTAATATTGCTAATTTAGTTACCAATTTAAAAAAACTTCTGGTTTGCTCAGCTGGCAGAGAGCTGCAGCAAAGGAACTCCTAACTGAGAGCCATGGGCACAGGCTGGAGCTTTAAAGCTGCAGTTCCTCGCTTGGCCTTGTGTCTATTGTCTTCTTCACCTAGATTGTGCTACTGGCCTTCCTGACACTGTGTTTTGGAGATTCAAATCAGACATCCAAAGGTATAGCATTGTTTAAGTTTGGTCATGGTATGTCTTATAACAAATATGAGAAGAAATATCTTGTGGATTATTATTGGAGGAGAACTTCAAACTTTTAAGGGTGTGAATCAGAACTCTTAGTTCACATGTGATGACAGTCTTCTCATCCCATTGACTGTGTTTTTGTTTATGAGAGCAGCTCCCTTACAGCTAGCCACTAATAGCTGTAATGTCTTACTAACCAGGCACTGCACAACTTACATCTGGTACTCCCTTGCAAAATGGCCTGCAGCTACACTGAGACCAGTTGACTTTGTAAAGTACTTTCTTTTTTTTTTTAAATTCAGCTTCCCTTTCCTCTCCAACAGTAGAAAGTGTCCCCATCCCATCCTGCCGGCCAGACTGAGTGGGCTGCAGAATGAGAGGCAGGCTTGCGGTGATCCACAGCATCCTGAGACTACCATGACTTATCTTACCAACTCTACATGAACAAGATGGAGTAATGCTGATCTGACAGAATGAAGGGAAAACACCAATTTAACTTCAATTTAGGCAACTTCCCAACCAGACTGAGATAAATGCTTAATAAAAGACTCAATCTCAGATGTAGTGTGTCCTCAGTGTTTTCTTTCAATTTTAAAGGTTAGTTAATAGAGCTAATATTTTATTTATTTTTAAAAAGAAAAAGTGTTTGAATGCATGTGTCCAAACCAGAAGGCAAAACCAGACATTTCTCAAGATAGTCTTTCAAGAGACAGAGAGAAAAAAAAGTTTCAGATTTACATTATTTCTCTCTACTTTCTTTGGGCAAACTCAAACAGGGCAATTACACCATACCAAAGAGGAATGTTCAGTTAATATGAGCTTATTGAATCTGGCTAAAAAGTTGCGAGTTTTTGGAAGTCCCATTTTGCAACCATAACAATGTGTTTTAATTCACTTCCTTAAACTGGAATTGAATAAGACAGATGTGATGATAAAACACAGCATCCAGGAGCAGCGGGATGCATTCTCTTTTTCGTGAATAAATGACCCAAATATGCCTTAAACATTATGACACAATACAATACATAATAATGGAGTAAAATCCTTCATGATGGCAAAGATCAGAATGCTTCAAATGCCAAACTGCAGATCTAATTAGCCCCAGGGGAAAATTACCTTGACTTCTGACTACCTATCTGAGCATTTGACCCCACCTACTATAATTGGTCCTGTGTAGTGACAATAGCACAACTGGGTTCCTGCATGTTATTTGAGCCTGTCTATTCATGACAAGTCCAAAGTCTACCTTCTTTTCACAGACTTTCCCTATTAGGAAAGAAGCATATTCAGGTGAAGTCCTACAGTCATCATAACTATAATAAATTGTTTCCTTATTTGTTTTTTATTTTGCAAATTGAATGAAATACATAGAACTTTTTCATTTGTATGATATAGGGTCTGTGTATAGCAAGGAATAGCAAGGAAATTAGACATGAAATTAATTTGATGGTGTTATTGTTATTTACTTCTCTCTCAGATAAGGGGGTCCACTATCATAATAACTGTCTCATAATACACTTATTCTACCAAGCTGGCAACTGCATACTGATATTTAATCTGCATATTAAACTGCTCTAATTCATTTGTTCATTGGTTTGGTATCCTAGTAACCCCATCAACACATTCAAGCTAATTATTAATTTAGGTGTGGGTGTTAACTTAAAACTATGCTCAATCAAAGAAATATAAAGACCACCACAATCGAGACATGAAAAGGCAGTTGCATTACCTTATGTGGGGCTTTCAGCAGCCTATGGACTCCAGTAATTTGATTGATCAGAGGAATATCTTCCCTGAAAGTGTACAGGGGTGGTCTGGTAGGCTCAGGAAAATTGGTGCTGTTGAATGGATCAGTATCGTCTAAGAACTGCACCCTGCATATAAACGTAGCCATGATGCATCCATGCAAGGCGGTTTTAGATCATCAAAATAGTGGATGAGACGCTGAAGCCTCCTATGGACGCGCAGCCTCCCTCCCCACCCCCCCCCACCTCCCCCTCCTCCTCCGGAGCTGCAAACTACCGGCAGGTCCTCTGCAGTAGCAAAATCCCGCACCCTGTTATCCTTGGACGTTCCCCATTAGTTTCACGAAGGGTAAGATGGGGCTACACCGCAGTCCAAAAGAGGAGATCCAGGGTAACTCGCTGAGGGACAGAAGGTCAGAGGGAGGTGGAAATGAGCAGCGCAGCAGTATCCAAGGGCATTGCGGGCGGTTGAGGTGCTGAGGCAGACTGCGGAGTGCGGACGGGACTGCTACACTTGGCGCCAGGTCTGTGAGAGCGATGGGAAGCGGCTGCCTGCTCAAACTCTGCTGCCACGGGACTCAACAGCCGACAGCAGCTCATATTACAAGAGGAACTGCGGCCTCTAGTGGAGAGAAGGAAAATTACACTAAACCGTCTGAAATGATGATGTGAAATCCACATTTTTAAGCATATTCACAGATAAGAACTTATAACAGTTCATTAAAAGTTAAAAATAGACATATTCAAGCCAGGAAGAATGCCCCATTTCTATTATACTTTGATCATTACATTATATCAATTCATGTATTGTGAAAAATAATAATGTTTATGCTGTCATTGACTGAGGTGAAATAAATTTTGAACCAATTTCATAAACATGTATAAAACATTTGTTTTTATGCGTTAGTCTGCTTAATTCATTACACAGCCAAATGTTTGAGATATTTTAGAAAATGGGGACAAATGCAATCTTCAATGTCGAAAATGATGATCAAACTATTTTCTTTCATATGCCAAAATATATAAACTGATCTCTTCAGCAGTGCCTCTATAATCTGGACAATTTAATTCAATACAATACACGATACAGCACTAAATCATATATTTTGTGTGAAAGAAAGAAATTATAAATTTGTAGAGTAACTAGGAACCAATGCAGTCAACTATATGTACGCTACAGTAAAGGGTCCTGACAACAAAGCATGCCCTTCTGAGATGCAGTGAAGAAGAAAGTGGCAGAAAAAGAAAAGTCTAAAATGAAATGCAAATAGGATGTTTGCATCATACAGAGCTTGAGTAATGTGAATATACAGAGGAACAATATGTGGCAGGACCCAGGTGGGGTTTGAACCCCAGCCTCTATCACCCAAAGGGATATCCCTCTGGCCAGGTAGCCAGGGCGCATCATCGATCGGAGGCATGGTGACAGGACCGTCACTGTCACAAATAGTTAGCACAAACATAAAGAACTTCCGTTAGAGCCAACTGACATATGGCAGAGAACATAAGACCAATGACCATCAATCAGAAATATATGAACATATACAAGATATACAAGACAGTGACACATCATTATGGAATTGGAATTTTTTTTTGTCTGAATCAGTGTAGGAAGAGGACCCAAAAGCAGATGCTCAGGAGGCAAACAGATACAGATCAAACATTAACGTCTAAAAAAAAAAAACACTAAACAAGGTGCTGCAAAGGTGCAGACTCCAAAAATATAAACAGTGGAAGGAAACTTCCAAAAATGCTTTCTAAAATGGGAAGAATTTAAATGAAATACTTCCTAGAAAATAATTGCAGAAACAAAGAACAGATGGCACTGCCAAGACCCCAAGGCTTGAGCGTTTAGCACATTATATTGTTTCATTCTTTAGAAAGAACTGAATGATCTCCAAATGTGCATAAAAAACTGCTATCTGTTTCATAAACCACAAAAAACACATTTCTTTCCCACCTGTATCACTACACCTATAATTCTATGTACAGAGTTTTCATTCACACTTGTTACTGATGAGTCATACAATTGTTTTCAAAAACATGAAAAGAAAAAAAACTGATTAAAAGCTAAAGATTTGGCCAATTAAAGCCCTAGGCCTTCTTGCTGTAGGGACATCTGTTTCTGTCATTTAAATGCAACTCTTCAGTGGGGTACCATAAAATAAACCCCATAAAACATGCTTTCTCCAGTAGGCCTCACAAAAATAGAAACCTCTGTGACCCTTCACTATCAGATAAGACACCATTTAACTGTCATGTGTAGTCTTGCTCAGCTTTGGCTTCAAAGGCTCCACACCTCCAGCTGATGCTCTCTGACACCACAGCATAGTCAATCTATTACAGAAGTCCAGCATATAGGATCTCACACTGTGAGCCACGATTTACATTCCAGTTTGGGACAGAGCACTACTGTATCACTACAATACTACAGTGTTTGACGGATCATGAAGCTGAAGCTCCCCAACCCAGACTTGGAGGACAGGATATTGTCCCATCAACAGCTGGACAAGCTGGAGGAGGAGGAGGAGGAGAAGGAGGCTGGAGACAGACCAAAATGGGAAAACAAGGCCCAGTATATGCTGACCTGTGTGAGGTTTTGTGTGGGACTAGGAAATGTGTGGCACTTCCCTTATCTATGTCAGAGCCATAGAGGAGGCAGGTAATGTTTTCATGCTTTAACAAATTTCAGTGAAAAACTAGAGGAGTAATTTATACAATTCATCCTTATTTGACTGGCATTGGTTAGTAACAATTAGAAAAATATAAAATAACAGGTGGATACGTTCATTTAAAGAAACCTTTTTCTAAATATTAATTAATATTCCAGCTATGTGTGTCTCTGACCATCAGTCTGTAATATAACACCATCATTGCCTGGATTATGTGGTACTTCTTCAACTTGTTTCAAAAGACCCTTCCTTGGGGTCAGTGTCCAGTGAATGAGAACTTTACAGGTACAATATTATACAATAACTCTCCAGAATGGTAATGTTGGTATGAATGGTATGTTAGAGACTCTTAGTGACAAGTATAAATTCATGTCATCAGGGCCTATCTCAGAATGTGAAAGGAGTTCTCCTGTGGATTACTTCTGGTACAGAAAAACCCTCAACACAACTCCAACAATTGAGGAGGATGGTGGCTGCAGTGGTGGATACTGTTGTGTCACATTTGTGCATGGTCTGTTCTCTATGTCTGCATTATTCGTGGAATTGAAACCACTGGGAAGGTACAGTAAATTATTTCTTCAGTGATATGGTTAATCTAGATTAATCAAAAGAATAATTATGCACTCATCCCCCGCACAAAGGCTGTGTATGTGACTTCAACTCTTCCATTTGTGGTGCTGACAATATTCCTTATCAGAGGAATGACCCTGAAGGGCTCTTTAAATGGAGTGAAGTTTCTTTTCACACCAGATGTAAGTTCCATTTCTGACATTGTTTATGCATATTTAGTGATAAATACAATTCAAATTAGACAAAAAAAGTTAAAATCTGGTGGAATTACGAGGATTTATGAATACACACGTAACATTTTGTCTAATCTTCATTTGAGTCACAATTACAACCAAACATAATCCGACTACATCAATGATTAAAAAAACATCCATCATCTTGGTGGAGTGGTGACATGCATGCAGGAAGGGGATAGGATAGGACCTCCCTCAGAGTATAGACACTGTGGTGGATGAGGGGTGACAGAATAGTATACAGTTTTTAAGAGTTTGGAATCAGGCGGATTGGCTTGATAAAAAAAAAAAAAAAAAATCAGGCCACAGAAAACCACAGGATGAGAGTTGTGACAACTCTCAGACAATCTCAGAATGAGGTGATTTTGACAGCGTGAGAGAACAGAGGCAAGAAAGTGCAAGTGACAAAGCTCAGGCCACACATCAGAAAATGAGGGCAGATCTTATCTTACTTTACTGTACTTTTTTGTACCAAACCTGGCAATATATCCAGACTCCTGCTGATTTCAAACCAGTGTCTGGTCTCAAAACTGTTCATCTTAATGTGCGCAGTTTACTACCCAAAATGTACATGGTCGAGATTTGGGTTAGATCAACAGATGCAGACATTGTGATAATCTCTGAAATGTGGCTGACTAAATGTATTACAAATGATGACTAGATTAATGATGATTAATCTAAATGGATACAATATCGATCGTACTGACAGGCCCCAAAAAAGTGGTGGTGTAGCCATCTATCCTTCTGTGACTCTGTAAATCTTAGCCAGTTGATCAGTCAACAAACTAGGCTAAATATTAAAAGTGCTGAGAAGTCCACTTTGATCAATTTAATTCTAACAAATGCTCCTCATAAGATTTCATCTTTGGATGTTTTCTGCAATGATTTGAGTGATCATTGTGTAGTTGCAGCTTGCAGAGACACAAAAATCTCCAAATGTAAACCATGCTACATTGGTTTTGAATGGGTAGAGTACACAACGTTAGTGTTCTAGGGTTAAGGAAAACCTTGAGAAAATTGTAAATAAACATGCTCCTATAAGGAATTTCAGGGTGAAGGGGCGAGAAAACCCCTGGTTCTCTCCATAAGTTTCTGATGTCATTCATCAGCGTAATGTGGCATGGTTTAAAGCCAGAAAAAGTGATTTGGCCAGTGATTGGTCTATTTTCAGACAATTAAGAAATAAATGCACTTCTCTTATTAAAAAGGCTAAATCAGAATATTACTAATCTGTCACAACTGAGAACCTTAATAATCCACAGAAATTTTGGAAAGTGATCAAGTCTTTAGCTGTAAACAAAAGCCCCCAGGTTCTTCCTACTTTTGTTTTAAAAGACTCAGTCCCGGTTTATGATAGAAATGAAGTCTTAAACTGTTTTAATAAGCATTTTGTGTCATCTGGTTCTTTTTTTGACTCTACAGGAGCTGCCCCCATGCCTCACTGTTCAAACTCTCAAAGGTTTTCTGGGGAACCTTTTCCATTTTTACCTTTTACTGTGCAGCAAGTTCATGAGGCTGTCAAAACTCTGAATCAAAGAAAACCTCCTGGGCCAAATATGATAGAACCTTATTTTTTGAAAATGACTGCAGATTTTAGTGCACAGCCTCTTACAATACTTTTTAATCTATCAATTGAAAACAAAGAAATTCCTTCAGTTTGGAAGTCAGCTTTTGTTGTTCCTCTATTAAAAGGAGGTGATCCAGCAATTTTATCTAACTACAGGCCAATATCAAATCTGTGTGTCTTGTCTAAAATTCTTGAAATCTTGTGTGTGATCAACTTAAAGACTTTCTATACTCAAATGAGCTTCTTTCTAAACTGCGATCTGGCTTTAGGAAAAAACACAGTACCATCACTGCTGCTATAAAAGCGATCACCGATATACTTGTTGCTCTTGATAAAAAGCAGTACTGTGCTGCACTTTTTATTGATTTGTCAAAGGCGTTTGACACTTTTAAATCGTTTTAAAGCGTCAGCTTATCAGTTTTGGTCTGTCAGATCATGTAGTTTCCTGGTTCACAAACTATTTGAGTGACAGGACCCAATGCATTAAATATGATGGTCTGTGTTCTGATTTTGTGAGTATCCACAAGGGGGTGCCAAAGGGTTCTATTTTAGGACCTCTCCTACTCATCATGTACATTAATGATTTGGGACACAATGTGTCCGATACTAATATGCATTTTTATGCCGATGACACACTTGTTTACTGCTTTGGCTCATCCCCTGATAATGCTGTTGAATCTCTGCAAAAAGCTTTTGATGTGGTGCAGCACACACTTCTGCAGCTTCAACTAGTCCTTAATGCTGACAAAACTAAACTAATGTTGTTTTCGAACTCTAGGAAGGATTCACACATTATCCCCACAGTGTCCACTCTTGAGGGAAAGGAAATTGAGGTGGTTCATTTGTACAAATATCTTGGCATCTTGCTTAATAACACTCTGACTTTCAAACCCCACATTGAGAAGCTTGTGAAGAAACTCAAACTGAAACTGGGTTTTTTATTCTGGAATAAATTTTGTTTTTCTTTTGAGGTAAAAAAGCGCCTTGTCACGGCAACTTTTTTTTAAATTCAATTCAATTCAATTTTATTTATAAAGCGCTTTTCATACCGAAACAACACAAAGTGCTTTACATGGTAAAAACAACAAAATTATTTAAAATTTAAAATTTAAATTTAAACCCTCTAACAAAAATTTTAAACATACACCTCATTTTCTCTTTCACACGTTATCATGAATGTACACACACACACACACACACACACACACACACACACACACACACACACACACACACACACACACAC
>JAOXYM010000006.1:16493314-16520605 GCA_028567055.1 Leptatherina wallacei | reverse complement strand
GCGATAGTAAGTAATGATTAAACTGTATGATTGGAGCTGCTACAATTTGCTGCCAGCAAGCGGCGCATTCTAGAGTGTGAATCATTACTCCTACAGAAGCTCTTCTCTTTTCACGTTTCCCCATTGCATCTCAAGTGTGTTTCTGTTTCCATTTCAGTCTTCATTGGTGTCCTTGAGGAATTCATGGACTCTCTGAATAATTTCATCTTACAATCAAAAGAGAATTTATAAACTAATTTTGATATGGTAAATTATGAAAGAAAACGTTGAGCTTCTTTACCTTCTGGAGGCTCAGGATCACTGGAAGTATTGTTAAAAACTCCTTATAATGATCATTCATTTGGTAACAAAAAGACAAAGTTTTACTTAATATTTCAACATATTTCCATCTTTCTAAATGAAAGGATACTGCATGCTCCACAGAACATTATACCTGCAGTTAAAAATGACACATTATCATTAGTATAGCAATCTCTCAGTTATAATTTTAGCTTTTTTCCAAATGAAAAGATTATTTTTGTCTCAATGCATGAGTGCATTAGTGCAGGTGAAATAAATGCAGATTTCGTGAACCTGATCATATCAATACAAGCTTATATCCAGCCAAAATATCAGCCAAAATACAGAATACCAAGGACTAGAACCTGCATTCATTTTGTTATTTGATGAAAACAAAGACAAAAGTTAATTTCCTGCAGACTACAATACAATAGAATTGATGTGCGTGGAGCGTGATAGAGAACTTGTCGGAGAGATTTATGATTTGCTTGTATGCAACAGCTGATATTTGTGGTTTTACTTTGACTAACTATGTTAAACATTGAAGCCATGTATTAATCTCATGCAATCTCTTGTAGATGACATTCAGAAGGGACAGCTTTTGCTAAGTCATAGCAACAGCCCTCTGCTTGCTACCCCCTTCTACCTGCATGTGTAAGAGTGATGCAGTGTTGCATGATGTATTCTTTATGTAACTTTTTTGTGGGTGTATGATCAGTAGAGGTGTGCTTGTGTGAGTGAGGGTGTATGTATGTGCTCACCCGCCATGTGTGTGCATGTGTGTATTTTGAGTCATATTCAGTTACACAGTTGTCCTTTTTTTGTGTGTGGTGTGGGTGGACAGTGATATTGTCCGCAGAGTGTCACGTGCTTTGGAATATGCTGGCTGCCTTTGTTGTCTCTCTGCCTGTTCTGCTTTTCTGGCACTTTCATACAATGGTGCACTTGAACACTGTGATGTTATTAAGCCTTTCAAACTACTACAGCTTGAATTCCAGCTCTCAGGAAAGACTAGCATCCTAATGTAGGATACATGGCACAAGATACATCATCGAAGAACAACAGCAACGATTGAGCGTAACATCTGAACAAAGGTGATGACCGACCCAGCACTCACTTAGGAGCATTTTCATTAGTGTTAAAGACTGCATTCACAGACCTATGCATGGTTAAACACTAATGCTGTATATCTAATGACATAATAACATCAAAACAATTTTTTTAGATCACTATTCTGTACTTTACAGTCTGTCTTAACCAAATGCAGAAATTATCCATAGGTGCTGTATATCTTAAAAACCCGTCTGACAGGAGTGAAGAAAATTAGATGAGGTATACTTAAAAATATAGTGCAGCAAATAAGCTGGAGGGGTTACAGCAGTTTGTTGAGTTCAAAAGGGCATAGCTATCTGAATGATGAATTCATTTGTTTGTGCTGTTTTAAGATTAGGCTATAGTTCTTAATAAGTAAGTAACCAGTAATCTTAATAATGATCTACACAACTCTATAACAAAATAATTTCAAAGGAAAAACCTACATTCAGTAGTCTTTCTTAATTTTTCTTAACACTGTCACCAACAGTAATGAAACACTGTGCTATAAAAGAAATAGGATAAGTGTGAAACAAATACTTTTAAAAAAAAAGAATACACTCCTTCTCTAGGCAATGTCCCGGCGAGCAGATGCCTCCCAGTGTGGCGGGGTTGTGGTTGAATTTGAGTCTGAAAACATCAGGGATTCGAGAGCTAAAGAAGCAATGACCACACCGGGTAAACTCCATTTTCAATTCACCAAGAATTTTAAAAAAAGTGTTTTTGCAGCATATATGAATTGAGCTTTTTTGATTCTCATGCATTTCTTTGTAAGGTTCAGCTCTTATCTACCTCAAGGGTCCAAAGTTTCTCATCTATGTCAGTGGAGCATTGTCAATGTGGGTAAGAAAAATTTCCAGGAAGAAACAAATGTGTGGACCAATAGACAAGACAGTCAGACTGCATGGTAGTCTCCTTACTGTGAACTGTGTGATACTGGCATTTTCTTACCAAGGAATGCATTATGATTACCTTTTATCTTGTGTTAAACAGGGTGACCGCATGTGGCACTTTGCAATCTCTGTGTTCCTGATTGAGCTGTATGGCCATAACCTACTGCTGACTGCAGTGTTTGGATTGGTGGTGGCGGGGTCAGTGCTGCTACTTGGGGCTTTGATTGGAGACTGGGTTGATCGCAACCCCAGGATTAAAGGTATGTGTGACAATTTCACACACATTTGGGAATGTTAAGAGCAGTGTATCATAGAGATGGCAGAGATACAGATCAGTGAATTTCAATCTTGGGCCAAGAAATTTGCTGCTTTCCTTTCCCACTAGGCGGTGAATTCCATTCGACCCATGTGTCAAGTGTCTATCAGTCTTTGATTTGATAGTTTGACTCAACCAGCAGGGCTCAAGGCACAAGGTTCAGAGCCACTGACTCTGTCATAGCTAGTACTAATTTGTAAAGACCATACCATGAATATTTGAAAGTCTGAAACATATTTCCTGTCTTCTATTTTAGTTGCACATGCATCTCTTTTCATTCAGAACACCTCAGTGACTGTATGTAGCATTGTGCTCATGTTGGTGTTCTCATATAAGCAAAGGATTGAACAGATCTGGGATGGATGGCTTACTGTAAGTAAATGCAACATAGACTAATGCATGCAAATAATTAGTTATTTCAATCAAAATTGAACAAAGTTATCTAATGTATGATCCATATACAGTTTACTCATTCAATGATCATTATAGAGAGGAGTTACTGCTATTATTGTTCCCTCTGTCCTGTTTCCCTGTTGTCTCTGCTTCTGAGCTTTTGGCTACTCTGTGCTATCATAGTAACATGTTGCATCGCAAAACTCACACAAGGTGGTTTGTTATACGGTGGTGATAGTCCTGGCAGATGTGGCAAACCTTGCAAGCACAGCGCTGACCATTGCCATTCAGAGGGATTGGATTGTGGTCATCACAGGTTACAACCGAGGTCACCTAGCTGGTGAGGAAATTTCATTTGTTAAAACAAAAATTAGATTGTATTCCATGTTTGTCACAGGATTGCATGCCTTCAAAATGGATACTTGAATTTAAAAAGAAAAAAAACTTTATTGATTTGCTTCTGATCTTGCCGAAAGTCCATGAGTACCTCTGTGTGTTTGACCCTAACAAAAGGAATGAATGCAACCATGAGGCGGATAGATCAGGTGACTAACATCCTGGCCCCACTAGCAGTAGGACAGGTCATGACCCTGGCCTCCAATGTGGTTGGCTGTGGCTTCATCCTGGGGTGGAATCTGGTGTCTCTCACTGTTGAGTTCTTCTTCTTGTCGCGGGTGTATCGCATCGTCCCTGCTCTTTCAGTCAAACCACCAACAGTCGAGGATGACCAAGTATACCTGCAGCGGACAGGGAGGAGAGAGCCTCAAGGTATGGACTGATCACTGACATTTTTGTGATAAATCAGCATTTGAACAATAGGAGAAATACAACTGAATTTATAGAAAATGTTCTTTAAGGTCTGCATTGGCATCACTGAGTCCTATGCATGCTATGTAAAAACATTAACAATGCTTAGTATAAATGGCACTGAAAACATGACATACAGTATAGAAGCCAAATTTGATAGCAGGAAACAATTCAACAGCCAGAATCTATATACTACAGACCACGTTATAAATCTGTTTCTGATCTCTTTCACCACTTTGATTTTCATATTTTGTTTGTACGGTCTGTGAAAAATATCCCAAAGTTAAATTATTGTGATCTTGAACTTTGAAGCTTAATTAAGTGTGGGCAGTATGTATCATTAGGGTTAATAACATGCAGTGATGACATACTGCATGCCCCAAAATGATTTTCATGTGGTTCAAAGAATATAGCTATGAAGCATTAAATTTCCCACATTTCATTCTCTCTCTCTCTTGTTTTTAAAGAAGACAGAAAGCATTTGCTAAGTCAAAAAAATATTCTGTTATTATCGTAAAGACATATTCTAGTATGAGTTTAATGGTTGCTTAGTTTGATTACTATTACCATGTACAATATTAGACAATCACTTTAAAGTACTGCAGACATTGGTGAAAAATAGTCAATCTACAAAGTTTCCATAAGGCAAATCATTACAGTTTGTGCCTTAATCCAAATGGCAGGCATTTCAGCTGCAGCTCGTGTAGATTATTGTAGATGGACAGATGGAGGAAAGTTTGACATGGAGCAGAAATGGTGCAGAAAACTAAAGATTAAGGAGTTAGAAATGATGAACTGAAATGATGGATGCCATTCCTCTTTTCATTAGGGGAAGGCAATGTTGCACAACCTCAACCTCTGACAGACGACAACTGCAATTCAAGCATGCATCTAAAAGAAATCACTAACTTGCCACAGTGTTTCCGGAGGTTTCGCTGGTTGGTGAGCACTTGTAAAGATGGCTGGAGGGCCTACTATCGCCAGCCTGTCTTCCTGGCAGGAATGGGTCTGGCTTTCCTCTACACCACAGTCCTGGGGTTTGACTGCATCACCACCGGCTATGCCTATACACAGGGCATTAGTGGATCTCTCCTTAGTCTGCTGATGGGTGTGTCAGCTATAACGGGGTTGATGGGGACTGTGATGTTCACTAGACTCAGGAAGACCTATGGCTTAGTCAACACCGGCATCATCTCAAGCTGCCTCCACCTGGGCTGCTTGTTGCTATGTGTTTGCTCTGTTTTTGCTCCTGGAAGCCCCATGGATCTTAACTTGCTGATGCCCTACTTTACTACCAATTCTTCTTCTGAGCCTGGAGGAATGGTAGGCCAAAGGGAAAAACACACCTATCCTCTGTCTGGAGGTAACAATCAGCCACTGCTTCCAGATCGCTCTTCCATTCATTGGACCAATAACACTGTGCTCTTTGACAATGTGCCATCTGGAACAGCACCAGAATCTTACATCTCCATAATTCTGTTGTTCTTGGGTGTTATCACAGCACGCATTGGTGAGTACAAACATCAAAATTTAACAGGATTAAATTCAAGAAATTATACATACATAAAATATACAATAACATAAAAATGTAATTGTCCATACATCAGTGTACTTTGTTTGGGATAGTGTGAACTACACAGCTCGACTTACATACCATACATTGGCATGACCGAACAGTCAGTTACAGTTAATCATACGTCTCTACAATTCCTGTCTATTACATACTAATCTACCCACAAGAGGGCACTGTGGAAAAGTACATACAAATCCCAGGATTTAGGGTTTTTTAACCCAGATGCCCTACTAATGTGGCTCATTTATACTGATCAGCTTTTAAGCTCCAATGTCTACTGTGTTTTAGGTTTGTGGTCCTTCGACCTGACTGTGACCCAGCTTCTGCAAGAGACCATCTGTGAGTCTGAGAGAGGAGTGGTAAATGGGGTGCAAAGCTCTATGAATTACCTTATGGACCTGCTTCACTTCATCATGGTGATCTCCGCTCCACAACCAGAGCACTTTGGGGTCCTAGTCATCATCTCTGTTTTATTCATCACCACTGGGCACATTATGTACTTCTTGTATGCACACAAAGCCAAGAGAAAACACCGCCTCAACAGATAAAGAGGAGAAATGGCTTAACACATGAAAGCACAAGATGCTTACCAGCACTGAATCCACTTTGCACCTGTGAAATGAATGCCTCCCTCCTGTTCTTTCAGCAATATAATTGCAACACTTAGCTTGTGACTTAGCCATTAATTTCATCACAACACAGCAAGTGCTTGTCTCACCTCAGTCGCTTTCTTAAGTGCCCCAGCAGCAACAAGAACTCAGGTGAAGTCGAGTGGGAGACAAGTTCTCCATTCATGTACACAAGTTGAGGTGGATACAATAAATGCAGCAGCGATACCTTCTGGGGAAATGTCCTAATCTAACAGACAACAGGACATTAAGGTAATGGCTAGGGCATCAGACCATGCCTATGTAAACTCTACAGAGTTACTGCAACAGTAAGACTTTCAAATTAGTCTGCTTACTTACAGGGCTATATGGACTAAAGGAGGGAGGTGGACGGAGAGATTTTTGTAACTTTCGCTCAGTAAAGAGCTGATGTGAGAAAAAAACCAAACAGTATATAATGAAAAAATAGATAAGATGAAACAGTACTCTGACAAGTGGCATTGATGTTACTGATCCGTCCACTTGGAAATATTCCAGGATGTCCAGAAAGGAGCATAAAGGGAACTTGATGTGAGATTGTTCGATATTGTTTTTTTTCTAAATTGAAAGGCAGCCTCCCCTTTTAATGGACAATTAGAAAGGATGAAAGGATTCCCTTCCCCTGGTTTGTTTCTTTGTGGATGAATCAAGCAAACATTTGCCTTTCTTTTATTCATGTAAACTTAGTTTATAGATTACAACAATACATCACCATGTCATGGCACACATTTTAGTAAAACTTCAAAGTTTTAGAATTAATTTTATTTTAACTGCTTGTGTATTTAGAAAAATAAAGTTTCCCTAACTTTCCATATAAAGAGTGACATTATTAGTTTTATAGAAATCCAAGAGGAATCAAATCTTTATCTTGTGACACGTTTGAAATCAGTGGTCGCTATGTGTTGATAGAACATGTTGATCACTGCTATTGGCAACATTATTTGACTTTTTGCTTCATTCTTTTGTAGTTCTGATGAACTTAACTTTACCTTACCTCAACTAAGAACAAGAACACTTTATATAACTGGGAATCACTCTCATCTACGTCATGTTTTCATATTTCATTCATGTACAGTGGAAATATAATCCAAGTTTAACCTTTTGTCATACACCAAGCATCACATCTCAATATATTTGTATCATTTCCCTGTAAAATTTCTGTATTGTATGTTGTCCTTATTTATAAGATTGATATTTGTGATAATAAAGACAACTAAAAATTAAAGTTGTCTCTGTCTCAGACAAATACATTTCTTGAAATGGTTCAAATTAATTATTCAAGTTATGTCTCATGTCTCTGCCTCCATGGTGATCCAAGTTCATGTTCACACTAAAATACAGCCATATGCTTGGCTGTCTGTTCCTTACAGGTTCTTTATGTGTTTGACAATAATTTGATGTAACTTTAAAAGTACTATTACAGATTTTGTCATCAGCTTTGCTCTGACTGTCTGTACTTACTCTTGTACAGACAGTCCAACTTCTTTTACAGTCTAGAGTATTGGATGATATTATATGTTGAGTTATTGAGCAGAATCAAGATTTAGCATCTATAAAGCTATGACTTGAGCATTTTAAGAAAAGAAGCAGCAAAGGAAAACATAAAGTAATACAAGCCATCATCGTGGAGTAAATAGAACAATTCGAGGGCACAAGGGTATATCCAACAGCCTAAGCAAATGTAATGGCGTTTGGTGACCAGAAGAGGTCAATGTCACATTCAGTGCTCACCACCATACAAGTATCCTTGAGAGATGAAGCAATGCACATACTGTTTCTTGGCACCCTATGTTGAGCCTCAAATTTTCCATATTGTAACCCTGGAGTGAATGACAGTGCATGTGCAGAGGATAACTGAGGACAGATTAATGTGGACAAGAGACTGAAAATGCCAAAGTTAAAATTGCTTCCAAGATAACAGAGTCTTTATTAACTAATATTAACTAATGCCAACAGACCAGTACATCCATGTTTATAGATACTGGAAGAATAAAGTACTTTTGCTCTATACCTCCATGGTGATTGTCCCCAACCACCACCAGCCTCTGCCACCATGGCTTTCAGTAGATTAAGGCTGTAATGGTTTTATCACAATTAAATATATATAAAACAGCTATGAACAGGAAGAAATGTTTTTGGATTTACAGTGAAAGGCTGTTTAAATGGTAGCAGTGCAAACCTGAGAAGGAAAAAGTACAAGTGACAAAACAGAAATTCATAGCAGAATTCTGTCTGTCAATTTAAATTCAAGAGAAAAAATATCTGCTATGTGTGGCACATGTCAGAAATGATTCACTCATATTTAGAACAACACAGAACTGCTAAACACTTAGCACTACAATTTACTGAAATGAGTTGCCAGTTGTGCAACGTTCAAGTAGACATGTTTAAAACTGAGATTACCACTAAAAAAATGTTGCTGTGAGGTAAATCCATAAAGCTTCTGTAAGTTGCTTAAATGTTTACAAAGTATTAATTTGTCATAGTTGCTTTGACCAAGCCCAATTATGTCTTTTGAGCAAGAAAACAGCTTTACATTAATTTTGACATCACAATTCTGAAGAAATTCCCCACAGAGACAAATGAGGACAGATACATTTTAACTTGTGCTGACCCCTGGGTAAATCATGCAATGAAAATATTCCAAGAACATAAAAAAGGGAATTGATAAGCTATAGCCTTTTTTTTTCTTATTGTAATCTTTAGCTTATTTTTTTTTAACCGTAGCTTTAACACCACATTTAAATGGAGTCACAGATCTAACTATTTTCTCAGAATCTAAAATCTTAAAAGGAAAGTTGGTTGATTGCACTAGCATTTAAACAGCGTTGTTATGAATTATTATTCTCCCCGTGTTGTGAGCAATGTTCTTGTCAAACTAAAGACGACTCTCAAAAGTCATCGTCTACATCAGAATCTGTAGTTGTAGTAAAAAGTAAAAATGTTGGTGTCGAAATGACAAAATGTAGAACAACAACACATCATTTGGAATTTCTTCCATTGGTGTACAATCTAACTGGGAATTGGTAGAGTCTCACTTCTTTAGAAGTGGTTTTGTAATCTTTTCCATGCAAATTAACAGGTCTTCTTTTCCCAGCTAAAGTCGTCAGAAATCTCCTTTGTGTGCAATAACTCATGAAGATCATGCTTTAATGTACAGGAGTCCAGTGTTCTTCTAATAAATATTAGTTTTCACGCATAGAAAACATTTGATTCTCTTCATTAAATCATCCTTCATGTTCACATGTATTTCTTTTATTAACATATTTGAATAAATATTAATGTATTGTAGGAAAAGAGTTGCTTTCATTCCAGATGGTCAGGAAGGTCTTAAGAATCTAAGAATAGAAGTAAACTGCAGTGGTCCTAGGGTGTGGAATAGTATGACGTCCCTTTTGAAATTAAGCCATTGTTTATTCCAGTCAAAATGACATCCATAGATTGCTTCAAGGGTGACCATCTCTCTTGTCTGGAATTTTTTGTTGAAAATTCAGTATTGCATAAAAGGTATTTAAATATAATTTCTAAAAAACAATAAGACAGTGCCATTGATTCTGTTGTTTAATGTCTCTTAGCAGTTGAAATGTTGAACTTTAGTGGGTAATGTTTTGAAACTGGAATTCTGCAACAAGCTCAGAAGAATTTCATCACTTTCTTATTCTTTGCCTCGCTGCAGGCCTACAGTAGCAGTGCTCCTCCCAAGGTTGTTGCAGTCCCTGCTTACACAGAGCAGTGTAGTATCAAGCTCACTAACAAGTCTGGCTTCTGGCATTCTTACTTTGTAATTCATTTACTTGAGAAACTGGGTCAGTGGTAGCAAATTAAAACTAGATTTGTCCTCCTGGCTTTGTCACACTAAGAAATCTTCTCTTTCCTTTCTTCAGTGAAATGCTAACTAGTAAGCTTAAAATCCATGCCATAAGGTCCAATGGCCAATTCTACTTTAATTAAAATCTTACAATTATTTAAAGTAGATCTGTGTATGTAATTAAACTAGTATGTACTCTATAATGTATGAACACACTCTTCTTAATCAGGTACATCTAGAGAACAAAAGAGCACAGCAGAATGATGGAAGTTGACCTCAGATGAAAGAGAAATACCACCTACAGTTGAGGACCTTTTCTCATTCTGCAGTTTGCTGTGTCAGCAGTACGGAGCAGCAGCGCAATTGAATGGCTTTGCTCGGACCCAGTCAAGCATCACACTGCTGACAGAAGGGAAAAATATAAAACGATAACAGATAAAGTATTCATAAAAAATAATTAATGTCCTTGCTTTACCTTGTTCACTAAGGAACTGACAAACTGAGGTGAACATGATGAAAAGGCTTTTTTCGAAACTGATGCAATGCTTGACAAGACTGTTTAACTAAACCAGTAACAAACTCAACAAGATACAAAAAAAACTTTGTTATTGCTTTGACATAAAAGTACCTGGTATCAGGACCAATGCTTATAAATGTTTGGACACTGAATGTTATTTTATCTGGTAACTAAAACTAATTCATTAAGAATTATGACGTACCAGATTTAGTACTGGCTGAAAAATTAAGTAAATCAAGCTCAAAATCAACCATAATTTAGCACTAAAAGTCCTAATTGTGCAGAATATTGAATAAAGCTGAAAATTCCCTGGTCCTATTCTTTCCATGGTTTATCATGTGGAGTGATTAATTTACTAAAATGGATTTGTTACAGTTGTCAAGAGCTGCTCATGTGGCATTTACTTTATGTATCTTATTCATTCTTATTGAAAACATAAAAGTGAAGTATTCTTGCATCTTCAACTGATTCACTTGTAAAACAACTCCACCCTAACAAAACCTTGACCTACTAGTACCCTGCCCAATCCTGAACCTCTCCTGATTTTGAAACTTCCTTTTTGGGGACTGTCTGGCTCACCAGATGTTTCCTCAACTAAGAGCGCTCTAAGCTTACTCCCCTCCCATGTGGTAAAAGGCACAAGAAGGACATAAAGCGGGACATTATCATTCACGTTTGGTACAGCCAACCACAGAGTGATTCCTGGAGTCCAACTGATGAAGTCTTTTCTGTGCGTGCCCTCTGCTGCGGAGCTGAACGGGACATCCAACAACTGAGATTTACTTTGTTTGCATCGAAAGAAAACTCGGTTACTCACCTGCAATCACAAGCAAGTGTATACACAGACTTTCATTTTGGAGCTGTGCACCTCCTCTTACAGTTTTTGTAAGAGTTGTGTGAGCTCACTCTTTGTTGTTCTGCCAGCTGGAAAGCCAGTGATTTGTTAGCTGACAATGTCGTGGGACTGTGGCCTCAGGTACATGTTCTCTGTGTCCCCTGCGCTGCAGCAGGGGAACAAGTGCATCATGCATGACAAAGAAGACCTGTCCAGACTGGAGATGGTCCAGAGACTGGCAAAGGATGGCTGCCGCTTCCTGCAAAACCACAGCAAGGGCCCAGAGAGGACAAGTGAGGTAAGACAGATTTTTCTGCAGACAAATCAGATATTTTAACAATCATTACTAAACACACAATAGTTGATAGAAATACAGTCTTAGTATAAAATACTGCACCGTTGGACACATTTCATAGAACAGATATGCCTTAACAGCTTGAAAATTTTAGACAGAGTACTATACTTTTTGCTTTCATTAAATTAATGTTGATTTACTCTCTTTTAAATACTTTCTATGATGATCAGTATTGTAATCAATTAGCTTATGAAGGCAAGACGTTTCTTTAAGGAACTAGAAAAAGATAGTTTTTAAACTGTTGCAGAATAGATGTACTCATGGTTCACATACACTCAATGCCCACTTTATTAGGCACAGCTTACTAGTACCCAGTTGGACCCATCCTTGCTTTCAAAACTGCCTTAATTCTTCTTGGCATGGATTCAATGTGTTGGAAACATTCATCAGAGATTTTGATTCATATTGACATGATAGCATCACAGTAGCTGCAGATTTGTTGGCTGCACAACCATGATAAGAATCTCCCAATCCACCATAGCCCAAAGGAAAGATGCTCTGTTGGATTAAGATCTGGTGATTGTAAAGGTCATGGAAGTACAATAAGCTCATAGTCATGTTTAATAAACCAGTTTGTGATGATATTTGTGACATTGTGCATTATCCTGCTGGTAACAGACATCAGAAGATGGGTACACTGTGGCCATAAAACTATGGACATGGTCAGCAACAATACTCTGGTAGGCTGTGGCATTTAAATCATGCTCAATTGGTACTGAGGGTCCTCTTCAGTACCCCCACACCATTATGCCACCAACACCATGCTGAACCATTGATACATGGCAGGATGGATCCATGCTTTCGTGTGGTTTACATCAAATTCTGACTCCATCTGAAAGTCACAGTTGAAGTTGAGACTGTGTGGCTGGTGAGTGTATAAGGTGCATGCAAAGCAGAATTCACAATATTTTAATGTGAAGAAGAAATAACACTCTTTGACTTCTTAGGTTTGACATATCAAGACATGAAATAGCTATCCGGACCGTACCAGGTTTTAAAATGAAGTAAATACAAGCTCAGATGAATAACATGTAATGTATCATTTATAAAACTAAAATTCAGCCAACACACAGAAGCAAGGTGCAAAAAAACTAAGTACACCCTTCGATAGAAATGAAAAAGGAAAGTAGCAGCCAGGTTGTACTTAACAAATGCATTGTACCAGTTGATCATAACTGACAATGATCGCCTTCAAAGGAGACATTTTAGCAGTTTGCTGCTCTGAGGCATCTGAGACATCAGCGATTATCTTAGAGAAGCAGTTGTTGCCTATCAATGTAGGATAGTTGAGTTCACTAAACATTTTTTAGTCCAACACTCTACAGTAATCAAGATTATTTACCAGTGGAAAACATTCAACACAGCTTTCAATCCTCTCAGAAGTTCATTCCAATGTCAAACCATGCAATGCTCAGTGAATGTTGGATCTGAACAAACCAGAAGACGTTTGGAACAATGTAGTTAGACTAAGCAAGAACAAAGTGGACATGTTTAACCATTATCCATGCATTGACATTCAGCCCAGTGCATTATTTGGTGAAAACCAAAGATAGGATATCAATACAAACACCTTATGTGATCTGTCAGGCACAATGGTGGAGGGATGATGATTTGAGCTTGTTTGCAGCTACTGAACCTGAACACCTTGCAGTAATTAAGTCGACCATGAACTCCTTTTTATACTTAAGTATTCTACTTTATAGTATCAGAACTAAGGCCACATTTCTGACTGCTAAAGCTTGACTGAAACAGGACAAGAGTCTCAAGAACAGCAAATCTACAACAGAAAAACTGAGAAAGAGAAGAATCAAAGTTTTTACTGTGACCTAAAGTCATGAGTTGAAGCAATGATGTAATGAAAAGTGGGCCAAAATTCTTCTTTCTACCACAATGTGAGGGATTTATAATATCATACAGAAAGCAATGACCTGAAATTATTGCTGCCAAAGGTGGTTCTACAAACTACTGAATCAAGTAGTGTACTTAGTCTATCAAACAGTGTATGCAGTATGATGTGTTGTTGTTTATCCATTTATTTCATTTTAAAATCTAATAAGGACCACATCTTATTAGAATAAAATAGAATAGATTTTATTGTCATTGTTCTGACTAAATTGTGTTTTTCTGAAACAAACAAAGGTGTAGGGCAAACAGTAAAATAGAATAGAATAGTTACTGACAAGAATATCTTCTTATAATAAATAAATAAAAATGAATAGAAATACAAATAAATAAATAAAACAATATAGATAAAATAAATATAAATGATAAAAAAACGATCTTAAAGACTTTGAATTAAAAGATTGTACTTTCCTTTTTCTTTTATCTCTCATGACTTAATTGTGAATTGATTCATTAAGGCAGCAACTTTAGTAATTGGGGAGTGGGAGGTTGTTTCAAAGCGCCATGTCTAACATCTGTCACTACTGCAAATATTAGTGCACACACTGTACGTTCTCTCCAGTCTGCACTTTTTAAAAAACATTACATCACCCGCCAGTTAGCTGCATAGGAGCCATCTGATTGGCTAACCTTGTGGTGGGCTCAGCTTCTCCCTTCCTGCCAGCTGTATCTGCTCGCTGAACTATAAGACAATTGCAGGAAAAGTTGACGTAGGTGGCCAGACCACCATGCCAATACATTGTGTGGTGTCAGGGTGGGTTCCCGTGCGTCAGATCCCTGACCTTTTCTCTATAACAGGCATAGATCTCCATGTCTATGCTCGTATTAAATAACAGTCCACCAATCTGTGTTTGATCAAATGTTAGTGCTTTACATAATACCACAATCTGTTCTCTGTGTGTTGTTTTAATGCTGTACAAGTACTAGGTGTCTTATATTTGGACGGATAGAGGGAAAAAAAACAAAGGGTGTATCAGTGATAATGGCCAGATGAGTTGGCCTTGTGTTTAATACTTGACATGATCTGGAAATATGAGTATCATGTGAGATTATCTTGCAGTGGAATGGTTTAAAGTGATGTTACAATGATGCCACAAAGCACAAACTGTACGACATGTGACTCATACAAATATCTAAGTTCATGCATCAAAGAGCTTAGATGTTAGTTAAATCCCAGCTGTTAAAAGCAGGGCTGCTTAATATACATTAGGCTGTATATCTGTGGATGTGTGAGGAATTCTGGGGCAGGGAGATCATGAATATCAGGCAGTCTCCTTTAATCTGAAAAAGGAGATATCTTTTGATAGTTTGGATGCCATTTATAATTTATTTTACTGTAAAATCAAATTATTTTTTACTCTAGAAAAATAAAATCTTTTCTTTGGTCTCATATATTTCACTTTTGTTGTCAATATTTTTGCCAGTGTCATATAACTGCAGTTGTGCACGATAAACCCGTTTGTTTTCTATGCATCTAACACATCATTATTTAATCTCTTTTTCGCGTCATGTTTGTTATGTGCATCTTATTACACTGTGCTGCTGTTGTCGGCCTGATTATTCTTCTCAAAAAGCAAAAACACACAACATCAATTCAGAAAGTACAACAAACATAATTCATAAAACATTTCCTGAAGTAAAAATGTAATTAATGGGAAAAAAAACATTTTACAATAACAGTCCAACAACTGAGAAGACATGAAAAATGAAAATAAGAAACCAAAACATATCAGAAAACTAAAAATTCAGATAAGCCGTTTCAGAAACAGGACAAAGCACAACAACAAAACATCAGAAAAAACTTTCAGGCACCATGTTTCAGAAAAAAGAAAAACACTACTATGTTTCAGAAAACAGAACAATAAAACAGAATAAAGGAAAGTAAATGGAAGACAACTGACCAAAAAAATTGGAAAACCTGAAAAAAAGTCTATTTTATGGGAGGTGCCTAGCTCACTTGGTTCAGTAGATGTGCAATGCTCGGAGACTGAAAGTCTTCATTCCTATGTCAGAGCTTAAATGGAAAAAAAAACATGTGTGAAGATGTAATACACCTTGTTACCATTTTGTAGAATCAACATTATTGGTTGGGAGAAATTAGGACACATCTGCACTCTTTTCAGGGCTGAAACCTTCCAGCATTCATACTATATGTAGCCCAGTATGCAGACAGAAATTGTCCCTCTAAATAGAAAGCCTAATTTCATGTTTACTCTCTGAGTTTCTTTCCATGTTGGGTGGATTTTTTCAGATACAGTTTTATGGCTAAGGAAGGGCCTGTGTTGATCGTTGCTCTGGTTCATTACAGTCATTGTTTCAAGAGGCCTATTGGTTTGTTTTTTTGGATGAAGACATTGTTAACCACAGAGCCCACTGCATGCTGAGCAGTAGCCTTGAGAAGCTGAGGCAGAATCAATAATTCATTGTGAGGACAGGAGGACATTTACAGTAAACCCAGAAACAACACTGGCTTTGCTGTCATGCTTTGTGAGACAAAACCTGTGTTGACTTTGACAAAGCTAAAAGCATACAGTGTGAATCACGTGTTGGATGTGTTGATAAACCACCAATGTATTTTTCCATCCATCCATCCATCCATTTTCTGTACCGCTTAATCCATGCAGGGTCGCGGGTGGGCTGGAGCCTATCCCAGCAATTATCAGGCGAGAGGCAGGGTACACCCTGGACAGATCGCCAGTCTGTCCAGGGTGTATTTTTATTCTCCAAAAAACCAGGAAGCTAATCAGTGCAGCCTACCCTTTCTGGGAATATTCTAGGTCTTTTTTATTTTGGCATTACTTAAAAGTCTTGTGATGGGAAAATACACACCCCTTCACCTCCTTCATTATACAAGACCTTTTTTTTTGCATGTATCCATGTATGCAGCAGGAACAAACAAATTCATGAGATGTGCTTAAAGCCATGAATCACAGGAGGCACTACCACCAAATATTGGAGTTAATAGCTCTTTCTATCTGGTTTGTAAACTTCCCTGCAATTGATAGATGCATGTCCCAGACTGTTAGGAATAAGGTCTAGCTAGTGATAAACACAATTGCTATATTAGATACACGTGAACACGTTTTTTGTTTTTTTTAAATGTCCTGTATGTTGAGCATCCATGTACTTGTCCTCTAGAAAGTGCTGTTGTGCAAGGAAACCATGCTTAACTGAAGAACCCCTTATGCTCCTTTCCAAAAGGCAATTAGAGCAGCAAACTGCAGCTACTTCCAGCCTGACTGCCCTGGCTAATTGCACGAATAGAGGCTTGTGTTGCATCGACTGATGGCTGAGGAGTGGAGGAGGGGTTAACCAGGGAGCTGATGCAGGATGACTATGCATATACTGAACTCCTCATTAAAACCCACAAATCTGATCTAAATACTGAAGCTGCAATCAGGAATCAGTATACTTCAGTGATTAAAACAATCTTCCTTTGTTTAAGATATTGACTTTTTAAACAGCCTGTCAAAAGAAAAATATTGAGTGGTTGAAAAAAATACTTTTTGGGTAACACTTTACAATGAGGGCCACAAAATTTGTTTTGTTACTATACATCTAATGAAAAAGGAATCAGGGGCTATTGATTAATTAATGATTACCTAAGCTTTGCATTCCCATGAAATGGGATAAATTAGTCAATGATTACTGAATGATTATTCAAAGGTCAGTTAGTCATAAAATGACTAGAAACCCAATCAGAGATTAATGGGTCATTAATGATTATTGAAGCTTTGCATTACTGTGAAATATGATAAAATGGCTAATGATAAGTGAATGATAACTTAATGCTTAGTTAGTCATAAACAATGATGCAAGCAAAGGTGTTTAAATAAACTGCGTTACTAACGGCATTACTTTTCTCAGTAAGGGGTAATCTAACAAATTCTTTCCATCATTACAGCGCTGTCACCATTACCGAAACATTACTGACAGCCAATACTATTGTAAGATAAGATTCATTTTCAAATTTTTTTTGAATAAATTGTGCTACTGTGGGATCTCTGAGATTGAGATTGTTGATTTTTCTGTTAATTTATTCCATAAAGTTTCCATTTCATTCATTCATCAGATCTAATTTTCAGTTTTATTGTGAATGAAATAACATGCAGATGATTTGAAATTCTGTTAAAGGGAACATATTTTAACATTTAAAAAAATTTATGGAATAATTACTTTGAGCAATTTGTTATTTTTATAATCCTGTAACTCCATTACTAACGCAATTACTTTTTGTGAGATGTAACTAGTAACTATAGCTAATTAATTAATTTTTTAAAGAAACGGGTCCAACATTGGTCATAAAGTGCCTAGAAACCAATCAGGAAGTCATGATTCATTAATGATCACCTAAGCTTCACATTCCTGTGAAATTGGTTAAATTAGCTAATGATGACTGAATGATTAACTAATGGTAAGCTTATATGTACTAATGCTTTTGTTGTCGTTTTTCCAAATAAAACACCAACAAAGTATGTCATTTTGTAATATTTTCTGAATGGAATTAAAATAAAAGATTATATGATCTCTCCAAACAAAAATTTTACTGTCGTAATTAAAAGTGACTTTAGAAAGCACACAGAGAGCACAGACCTCTGCCATGACATAATAGATTTTTTTGCCAATGATTGCGGCCATTTTTTTTTTTTTTTTCAAAGCTGTAATGGTAAAAATAATCCCTATCTCCCCATAGTAAAGAATCTGATCCTGGATCCAGGTGGTGATGGGATCTTGTTCCTTGTTCCTTATTCCATTTCAAGATTTCCTGAAAATTTCATCAAAATCTGTCCATAAATTTTTGTGTTATGTTGCTATCATATAGACAGACAACCAACACCGCCGAATACATGACCTCAGTGGCCTTGGTGGACGTAATTACAGCTAATCCAGTTACATGCTGATTTGCAAGCTTCGAGGAAAATGTAGGTGTAACTACATTAGGAATAAGAACTATTTCAGTTTAAATTAATGATTGTTATGCTCAGTCACCAATAAATATGTTCCTATTTTAAAAATCTAAAAGCCAAAAATTGGTACAATGTGTTTGTTTTGGAGCATTGCAATATGACACATTTCATGTTTCTTGTGTGTGTCACTCCACTTTTTAAAAAGTAAATTTGCGGTCCAAAACAAAAGAATTGCAAATATGTGTCATGGCAACATTTTTTCTTGACAACTTGGGTGAATTAACAGTGGACCCATTTATTTACATTGCACCACTGCTCACAACCCCACAGAAAGATTCTACATCAGCATCCTTTATCTAAATATCCCTGCTCTCCAGACAGTGCTTCAGTGTGTCTGGTAGGGATGTGTAGCCTGTACAACTTAGCAGGGAGAGGAGGCAGAAATTTGAAGTGCTGATTTTTTACTATTGGAAGAACATGGGATGTCTCTTCAGAAAAATAACCATCACCCACTTCTAGTGGATCATAAAACATGATTGAGAAGAATTATTTTTTAGGGTTCATATGTTGTTTTTCTCAAGAAAATCCTGCTCAGTCTGCCTTTATTAGGTTTCAGAGAATGCATATTAATATATTGTAATTAGTCTCTATTCAGTTAGTGTGTAGTGTTGTCAAAGAAATGAATATTGAGATACTTACTTTCAGAAATGTAAATAAATTAATACAATATAAAACAATATGAACTATAAAATTAACACCGAATTGAAATAAAAATTAGTTTAAAGTAAAGTTGAATTAGTTTTTTTTAACTAGGGTGGTTTTTAAAGTGTGTTGAGAAATAATCTAAGGTTAAACCACAATTAAATCAGGGCTCACAATACATCTTGGCGATATTAGAAGAGCCAACTTAATGGTGTTTTACTGAACCTTTGATTGGTAAAGTGGTTTGGTGACAATGTGACAAAAGAGAGTTGCACCATGAGGAAAGAATCTATCATCAGTGGCAAGTTAACAAGTCATCAAGTGAATTAAATTCATAGGTGAGCTCTGAACCACTAAACCATTATTAGTATGCACTGTGTGATATGACAGCTTGAAATAGACTGCCCCCAGACACCAACCATAATTTAATTGGCTCTACGTATGAACTGGTAATTTAAATATGTGGCTCATTTATGTTAATCTCTGAATGGGCCCCCATGATAAGGACTAAATAATGATATATGGAAATTCTCTTTCATTTCCAGTGCTGCCTTTGACAGAGTATTATGATGGAAATCAGTGGTGATTTGTGTGAGTGGGAGAAAAATATGAGGGAATCTCCTTGGTGATGACACACTCCATCCTTACCTCCCTCCCCCCCTGCTTTTCTCTCTCCAGCCCCACAGTGACGAGGCAGTCCGCTTGTGTTTGAGAGAGAGGGGCCACGATGTGCTCGTTCTCCAGAGAGTGTCGTCAGAGCAGCCAGCCCTCACTGCATCAGCGAGGGGAGGAGGGAAAGTGGAGGCAAGGAACAGGAGGTAAGCCTCTCCACTCCCCCTCCCCTTCTAGATTCCCTCCCTCCCTCCCTCAGTTTCTCTCCCTCAGCACTCCTTCTCTCATCATTCTCCTTCTCTGTCTCTGCGGATCACACATTCAGTCAGGCATACTTACATCACAGCTCTCAATACATAAATGACTACATTAGATACATATAAGTGAGCAGCATGGGACTGTGAGGCAGAACCCTGCTGGCAGTCTTCCCATTCAAGCAATTCGATCGTGAACATACCGGGATAGTTTGCTGAAAGGATAAACAGCAGTGGACTGCGGGCTGTAACAGTTGCAGTTGGATGGATAGATTTATAGGGATGTCATGGAGCAACAACCACTGCTGATGTGAGGGTGCAGGAACTCTGCAAGGATGGGATCTCACCCACAGCCCCTGAACCTTCAGCAGGACGAGGGCAGGCTGCTCCTGCATGCTGCTTTGGTGGAGCAGGAGGAGGATGAGGAAGACGAGGAGGGCTCAGAGGAGAGCAGCAGCGGTGACAGCACTAGCCGGGCAGAGCTGGTGACAATGCCCACTTTTGACGTCCCCTACTTTCGCTACATAGATGATGAGGGGACAGAGGGAGAAGAGGAGTGGAGCAGCAGCCGATCCCTGTCCTCTATTGAGGAGGACTCGTCCGCTGAATCTGTTGTGTCTGACAGGTACATGGTGGTGTCAGGGACCCCAGAGAAGATCCTGGAGCACTTGCTGAACAACCTAACACTGGATGATGACCGAGGGACAACACAGGGAAAAGAGTCAGGTCAGCTTTCTACTTTTATGCCAAGATGGACCTTTCTCATCACCTTTTACCTTAATTTGCTTTGTCAGTGCGTGAATGAGCTTTTTGCATTTTAGAATCCAAAATTATATCTAGTAGATTACTATACTATATCATATAAATCCTAAAATGGTGTGCTTATGGAGAAGTTGTGTGTGTTTTTATGAAAGATAAATTTAAAAGATAAAGAGAGGCAGAACTGCCACCACTTTCTGTTTTACTTCAGCCCTTCCCCACCTCTCCTCTTCAGTAATGAGCTGGGACAGCAGCCCCCTGTGGGCAGTATCACTGGGTTAATCATGTGCTATGATTGCCAGAGTTTCAGCCTGTTCCTTTTAAAAGCCTTTGACAAAGATCAACGTTGCTCATATCTTTGGAGTGAGGCTCTAACAGATTGTGTGACATGCACTCCAGCCTTACAGCAAAGACAAAACAACACACTTCCTCTCATCCCAGCAGGTACACAATAATGTGGCACTGTTGCCAAGGCAGAGGAGATTCTCTGTTCCTGAAGCTGGAGAGATAGGGACGACGACTGAGAGCAGTAGCACAGTCAGACAGAAAGAGGAAGAAAGCCGAAACAAGAAAGGAGATGCAGATTTTACCCAAGAGAAGGAAGTGTTCATAGACGGAGGCAGGCTAATCAGATATCAGCAATCATTATTCCTTCTGTAGAGGAAGTAAATGGAATTGATCTAAATGTTGCAGGGCATTTACCAGAGAGAGGGTACCAGAGATATATATTTTCAATTAAACCGCATATCTATTCATATTTCAGCATTTAACATCAATAAATATGAAGTTGTGGCTAAAGCTTGCTGGGCTCAGGAGGGCAGTGTGTTGTTGATAAATTATCCACCATCAGTGCATTTCATTGTAAGTGCATTGAGGGAATTCCTCCATAGGGAGAAGCAGAGGATGACGCTGAGTGATATCCCTGAGTCAAAGAGCCGGAGACCTGAGGAGTCCTGATCTGCTCTCTGTGATGTTTAGTTGTCTGACTCCTGCTGCTGGCGGTAGTTGAGTGAATACAGAGGTTTTATATGCTCTAGTGCAACTGCTGAGTATGTCTTTGGAGGTTCAGTGCAGCAGAAGTACAACAGCATGAGATATTTTAAGTTAATCAAAGAGATTTGTATTAATTTATCGGAAAATGCAGCAGGGGGCTGTTTCAGTATGTCTCTCAAGGCTGGTTAACAAAAACTGTGCAGCAACATGACATAATTTGTGTAGCAGAGTGTGTGTCAGGAAGGCAGTCTTACCTCATTGTGGTAACACTTACTTTCATTAGTGTATAACATTAAGAATGCACAGCAGCTTTCTGTCTTCCTGCAAGTGGTGGCACTTTTCTAAAAGCACCCCAAGCATGTTTGGAGCAAAAGAAAAAATGCAAACCATTGCTGTGTAGTCACTGATGTGCTAGTTAGTGTTTCCTTTGCATTGCAGTCTTTCATGTGCCCAATCTCAAGTGCTGCTGCTGATTCTTGCTCTGCAAAGATCAGTATGCACATTGCTACCACAGAAAAAACATGTAATGGAACATTTTATGGTTTTAATGACAGGATGTTCCAACCATTTCACGAATGCACCATGTCAAGAAATGATGATGCTAATTTAGAGCGGGAAGAAACATCACTTTATGTGAATAGACGTTAAGGTCAGGCCCTTCAAAGGCTGTGATCAAAGCCCCTCTGTGGCTTTTGTGGATAATATATTAACATGCTTATCTTAAAGATGTATAGATCAAAGCAAAATTGAATTGTCGAAATGATCGATTCCACAGTACTGTGACAAGTTAGATGAGTAAATCAATAATGCAATTTCTCTGAAAAGGAGGCTAAATTTGTTTTGATTACCATGCCAGAAGTCAAGACCATATGCAACAGAGCACTAAGCGAAGTGTAGGACTTATGTTGGAAATTTCCAATAAAGCCTCTCCGATAATGCACATTGAAAGAATCTTAAACATGGAGTCACAAATCATCCCATCAGGATGTTGAACTTTATTCATACAGTAAATTTCATACTAAAATGTCTTGGTTTTATTCAACATCTATCCTACAGTAATGCTCCCTCTCTTATGTTATAGAACTATTAAGAACTTGAGAATACAACTTCAGGTGATAAAATTAAATATTTATTCTGTTTTACAACTACAGAAAATGTGCAAACTGTACAGCCTTGGGAGTAGTAAAGCTTTTACTCATGAGAAAAAGTGTTCCAGTTAAGATCGTTTGGAGAAAATACACAGTAGTGAGCGGTGCACAGTGAATGTGTGTATGTGTGATACTGCAACATTACACGATGTGGGTGGGCTGGTGATTTGTCCTCTTGTTTACGGGCTTTCTGTTAAAAGGTGAGTTACTGTATTCTTTATGGATGCTGTGTGTGTACATGTGAGTAACCGCTCATAAGCAGTGAGTGATGTGTCCACAGCTGCTCTGAACGGATTAACATAATGATGCCAGGGAGTCCTGTGGACCAGAACGCATACAAAGGCCTCAGGAAGCCAGTGTGAAATTAAAGGGAACAATTTACAATTCTGGGTGTGAGGCCCACTTACAGAAGGGTTAAGAGGAGGTTGGCTCTAATAGGATTTTTAGAGGTGTTGGCTAAGCAATATGTCCGGAATGTCTTTCCATCTATAATTTTCCATCTCTAATTTTATTCTTACTTTCAAGACAATTTCTCATCTGAGCTTGTATGCTATTTTTGTAAGCTAAATAACTGTTCAAATTTTAGATATTGGAAAAATGGATTTTATGATTCTCAAAAGAACTCGATGAAAAATAGTCTAAATTCAAGACCAAACAGAAAGTGGCAATGCAGTATCTTACTTCATTTCATGTTACATGGTGCTATTGGGTGATTTTGTTTGGACTGCTTTGATTCATTGTATTAGCAGAAATACTATATGTGTAACCTTGAGAACGAATCGTGAAAGGACACGCTGGTAGAAAATTTCTGCTACTAAACACATTACGATGATGACTAAGTAAAATCAGATTGCTTCCCTGTGAGATAAAAACAATGAAAACAGACTTCATCTGAGGTCAGAAAGAGTCAACTGACACATTAACATTATTGGCTTATCTCTACTGATGCAGCCAGCAGTGTCCAATGTGTGACACTGAAGATAATGTCTGAAAAGGCTTGTTCGAACTCGTTTGAGCAAAATGGATCTGAAGACTCCTCTGTTTCTTTTTTTAGACCGATCATGAACAGCAATGTGCACTGTAAAGGCCTCATACATTGTGTTTGCCTCTGAGACGTGTTTGCCTTGCAAGTGTTATTTGACAGTAAAGAATGACTTCTCATGATGTTATTAAGACGGAACAGGAAAAACTCAGACCATCTGAATTAAAAGAAAAGCCCTACTGTATGTGTAGCTCAGCAGACATTAATCATGCAGTTGATGAGGTCAGTAATGTTCCTGCCCTTCAGCATCCTGCAGCATTAATGAGGCATGTTTGTGCAGATTTAAGCTTGTTTTAAGCTTCTTGCTTCAGGGTTTATTTTTTGGGAGGAAATCTATTTCTGAAACTGCATCACTCAGATAGGTACCTTTTTGTCCATTATTGATAATGTTTATCTCTTTGCAGATACACTTCTGGATGACTTTCTACTGACCTACCCAGTTTTCATGTCTACCAGTGATTTATGTCAAGCTCTGCTTGGACAATATCCTTGAACACAAGTGTTTCTATGAAAATATTACATTCTCTCATAATTACCCACCTCAGGAGCTTTTACAATCAGAAAAAATGATATTTGATATAAAAATACGGGTACTTTTTCTGCTCTAGCTGATCTTCCTTATCCAATAGATTTATTTTCCCACCTCTTCTTAAATCGGCACATTCACTTAGTCTACTCATGCCAGACTGTATACTGCATTTGATGTGAGCAAATATAATCCCTAATCAACCTCCACCTATTGCAACAAGCGGCAAAGAGGCAAAGAGGATTGGAAAGAGGCTCAGGAGAGGAAACAAAAACTCCTGCACCTGGTGTCGCAGTGGATGTGTCTCTGCAAAGACTTCCTGAGAGAAGATGAGCATGTCAAACTCTTCATGAAGGTAGGACACATTGTACAGCTTGTGCGGAAAAGGGTGGAAACTGGGTGTGAGGAAAAATGGGAGGAATGAAAGTTGACATTTCCTTCCAGACTTTGTATCGTTATGTGTTGGATGATCTTTATGAGCACCCAGCCCTGGAGAAAGATGTAGGAGAGCTGCAGAAACTCTACCAGCTTCATCGCAGACAGTAAGTGACCATATGCTAACTGTTCATCATTCAGTGTAAATAGATACAGTTATCTGATCCTCACAGTAATTCAGAAATCTATAAACCTAAAAGGGAAAAAGTGATGATGTACGGGTATGTACAACATCCAGTAAGAACGATGACTGCTGGAGGTCTGAAAGAATACTCTGAACACAAAGACAGACTTCTTGTCCTCAGGCTCCCTTTTTTAGCTTCTCAACAAGGAGTCCATTCAGAAATCAAAAAGTAATTGTGGTGCTCTGTGGTGTTATGTTCGGAAATATGAAGGTCACCAAGCTCTTTATTTCGAATCTCCCAAAAAACTGAGCAAATGCTGGAATGTCGAAAATTAATCACAAGCTGTCAGAAATGTTTGTCACTTGCTATGAGAAAACAGAATCATATAAATAAGTAATGCTCCTTGCCATCAACAAATGCTGCATAGAGTCAAGTTTAACTTGAGACTGCACAGACACATAGAATATACAATCATGCACGTGCCTATACAGCACAAGAGGCCGTACACAGAAAGATATTGTACCAATGAATTATGTCAAAAGATAAAGATAAATTGTTCATTTATATTTCTATGTATTCCTTTCCAATATAACAATTTTTTTTAATTATATCAATTATTCACAACATGATTTGGAAGAACAAAATTATTCATATTGAACTATGCATTGGCCAGGACTCCCTGTGAGAAGAGTTATTGTATAACTCAATGGGACCTTTCCTATCTAAATAAAGGTTAAATAAATAAAAAAAAGACATATTTATTGTCTATGAAGACTTTCATGTGATCATAATTGTTTTTTTTCCCTTTTTAACAATTTTGGGATTAATGTAAAAGCATATTGCTTTTTGACATTACAGATTGGACATCCCTTTGTCACACTGCCACGCCCATATTACCTCTTCCCTTCCCATAGCCTCCAAATTGAGCTTCTCCCCAGGGAGTTCTCCAACCCGCCACTCATTAAAAACCATTCCCTGACTCTGTTTTATTCATGTTTGTATCCACAAAGGGGAATCCACAACACCCACTCCACTACATCAGTAGACTGTGCATGTGGGTGTCACTAACTGACATGCTCTTGTATTTATGAACATTTCACAATCAGTCACACACCAGAGGAGGACAAGGTTGACTGCTTTGAGGCAATCTGCTACCAAGTCAAAAGGTGTCATTTTTTATAGACAGAGGCCTCCCATCAGCTTCCATCTGGCCTTTGTGCAAAAGGAGCACAAAGTCATATGATTGCGAGAGCTTGCAGTTGTAACAAATATCTGTTTGTTTCTTGGACTTTATCATCATGTGGCATTACAACTCTCACTGAGCTCATTGATTATCAACATGGATTCTGTTTTAATGTGGAAGAAAAGAGCAAGTTAGATGGCTGGCTCTGTTTTGAAACAACAGCGGGAATCAGGTTTTTCATTAGCGCTAGGATGCTTCCGCCTCTGAGAGGGGATCCCTTAGGGTAGGCTTTGTGCCAACATGCCTATTGTGATGCAGAGCCCAGTAAAAGCTGAGGGATGATAATGGACACAGGGTTATCCATCATGCTAGCCAGGAGTAACCGAAGAGAATAGGGTGATTAAATGCAGGGATCACGTTGGAAGGTCTAAAATCTACTAAGCACTCTAATCTCTCCTTGACACTGAGCTTCAATAATGGACTAAACACAGCAGAGGAGTATATAGTGTATGGAATAGGACTTACAGGCTTTCTTTACACTAATTATAGTGTGTGTAGGGTTGTTGTCATCAACAGATCAGTGACTGTTTTTGCATGTGGAAGCACATGGACATGGCTGAACTCCATGTGCAAAAAAAAATTAAATAAATAAATTTCAAAATGTATGTGATGCTTGTTTTTATATGAACTTAAAAGAGTAGATTGAAGGATTAATTTATAAAGGTTAGGTGAAATAAGCTAAGGCTTCAACCTAGACCTTTTCGGTCCATTTTTTTCTTTGTTTATTTTTTCTTTCTCTTATTATTATATATATATATATATATATATATATATATATTTTCCATGTGGTAATGGCATTGATTATATGAGTTTTGCTTAATATTTAGTGACTGAAATAAATGTTGACTCATTTCACTTCATATGGAACTGTTGGACAATTTGGACACACCCGTAGGATTCCCTCATGTAGTTACTGGATTACACCATTTTTCTTTGTTTTTTTAGAACATTTATAACTTATCTGAGAGTCCCCATATTCACCTGATAGGTTTTCTGGCACCCACCTTATGTCAACTTCAAAATCCTGCTGCTAGTTTACAAAGCACTGAATTGTTTAGGGCCAAAATACATTCAGGAACTTCTGGTTCGTTATGAACCGACCAGATCCCTCAGGTCATCAGGGTCAAG
>JAOXYM010000006.1:16473641-16493214 GCA_028567055.1 Leptatherina wallacei | reverse complement strand
TGCAGGTCTGCTGAGACTCTCAGCAGTTTTAAATCAGGGTTAAAAACTTTTCTATTTGCAGCCTTTTATGATAACAAATTATATTTTCTCTGAGGGTTTCTTTCTTTCTTTTTTTGTCTATTTTGTTATTTCACCTTTATTTTTAATTCTTCTTAATGCTTTCTGCATCCTGCTGTAATGTTTCTAATGTTTGTATGCAGAGGTGTCAAAAGTATACCTTCATTAGTCAAGTAGAAGTATAGATACCAGGGTTTAAAAATACTTCTGTAGAAGTTGATATATTTACTCAAGCTTTTTACTCAAGTAAAAGTGTAAAAGTACTGGCTTCAAAACTAGTTAAAGTATAAAAGTAAAAGTAATGTTAGAAAAAAATGACATTCAGGACAAAAGCTTAGGCATCGCCACGTTAAGCTTTTGTCCTAACATTAATATTAAAATGTTAATGTTGAAAAATGTGGGATGCTAGAGGCTAGCTGTTCTTGGGTCTTGGGCCACAGACATCATTGTACCAGGCTACATGTGTCTGCTATGTCCTTGCTGGACTGTGGTGTAATTTGTGTAATACAGTGATGCAATGGCCACCATGTTCCTCTGCATCCAAGCTGTTACACCTCCATGTGCTTCGCTCCTGTTCTGTAAGTAGTGCAAACACAACAAGCAAGCTAGTAAAGCCACTCGGGAATTATTATGCTCCCCAGATGGGCTAGTCTGGGCCTGGATTGTGCAACCAATAGGGGAATGGTATAGGCTACTGCAACCACAATCACGGTCCCTCTATCCTGATGACACTATTAATCTGGATAGGGGTTTTTTTTGTTTGTTTTTGCTTTACTGATAAGAAGCCGAAATGCAAACGAGCCAAAATGAAATAGGAGTAACTAGGCTATTTTAAAAATGTAAGGTTTAGAAAGTACAGATAATTGCATAAAAACGTAAGAAGTAGAAGCAAAAAGTCATCTGAAAAATAAATACTCCAGTAAAGTATGAATACCCCAAATTTCTACTTAAGTAAGGTAACAAAGTATTTGTACTTCACTACTTGACACCTCTGTTTGTATGTAAAGCACCTTGGAATTGTCATGTACATGATATGTGCTATACAAATAAACTTGCCTTGCCTTGCTATAGAGATGAATACCAAATAAGTTAGTCAAAAATGACAAATAAACTGCAGAATTGTGGCAGGATTTCAACACATGAGGAAAGTTTGAAATGTTATGCAAGTAAAATAAATTTATATAAAAATCTTAATTTGTTAGGATCCCTTTCCACTACTGTTTTCAAAGATGAGCATCATGTGAACTGAGTGCATTGACATTTTTTGCACTGCTGCTTTATAATGGACCTGCTGTTCTTACACTAATTGGTGAATCACGGTATCTAAGACCTATTGATGCTGGCTTTTTTCACTACCCACACTTTACTAAGAATACATTTATTTTGAGCTGATCGAAATAACTCTAAAAAACAATGATGAAAAAGGTTATCAATCACAAACTATGTTTCCCACCTCAGGGTTGATCAACTCAGAAGCCTTTGACATATTACAAAACAGTGGTGATGTCAGAAGATAATTCAAGCAAAGTATTAATGCATGAAAAGAGTAAAAGATCCATTTTAATTTATTTATTTATTGAGAATTATGAAGTGGGAAAAACTGGTGCTCACAGGGTAAGCACATAATGATTAATTAAACTTTTTTTGTCTTTTTTCAGTACTGTAGATGAATATTCACCTCACAGAAAGGTAAGAGAAACTAACTTGTTTTCTTCTCTTTGCAAAATTCAGACTTAAAGAATTGTATTCAAGAGAGCTTGTGTTGAGGTCACTGTACTAACATTTCCTGCTAAAGTCATTGTTCAGTGGCAGCAACTGAAATGTTTCATGTTCTCAGGCAGAATGAATGTGTCAATATCCACGCATTTCCCTTGTTTTAGGGCAAAGCTCTTTTCCACCAATTGAGCTTAAAAGAGAACGGGCTCCACTCCAGAAGCTCACAGAGGGAGACCAAGGAAGGTCAGTCATAAAACATGGTGTTCTTCTCACATTCTTCCCATCAAACGTTGTTTCCAAAGCAAAGAAAAGGAAACATTTAGTTTAAACCATAAAACAATGGGAGTCGTTCCAGGGAATGAATGAGACGTTGGAAATGCAGAATCATGGTTTACTATAGGACTTCGACATTTTTTTGTCTTGTTGAATCAGCTTGTGCTGCTCTTAAAAGTAAAACATTTATCAAGTACTGAAGCTACCGTTTGCAGAAGCTATGGGTTTGCTGGATGTTGTGCTTCAGTAAAATCTTTTATATGATACGGGTTAATGAGAAAATATTTTCCCATTTTCCAGTGCTGTGTCATGTGTATGTCACCATGGACTCGTACCTAAGTATGAGGGTCCATAATGAAATAGTGTCCCAGGAGCTGTTGCAGGCAGTGGCTGAAAGGCTGGATGTCCCTCAAGCTGAGCTGGTACTTGTGGCCATCACTTATCCAGGAGGTAAATCTCTTCCAACTGACCAGCTACAGCACAAAGCATGGTGCTGCATGTCCCACATGGAAACTTCTAACTGTACAGCAGTCAAAACTGTTGGTTTTTTTTCTGACAATAACAACATTGTATTCTATTCTGATTCACATACTAGATAAGGTATGTTATCGAGCACCACAGCTCAACATCAGAACAGAGCCCAGTGCAGCTCTGATGCCATAACTGAAAGTAAATATTTACAGTTTATTCCCATATTGAGCCGCTATTGAACCCAGATGAGAATTGAGCAAAATTTAGCCTTAGTTCAAAGGGAGTAACATTACCATCCAGTCATAGTCAGTGTCTGTTATCAGTGATTGAAGTGACTGGTTTCCTCAGAGCAGAGCCTGGCACAGAGTCTTATCTCTAACCACTGATAGTTGTTCACATGCTACCTGACAACATTTTAATGGTATTCTGCTGTTTGTGATATGTTTTCTGTCATGCAGGCAGACTCCTCCTACAGCCTCAGGACAGAGTTTTCTCCAATTCTCTACAGTCGGTGGGGAGGCTGCATGTGTGCAGGAAGGACCTCTGTGAAGTGCTGGTAGGAATGAAATTGTAATGAGTTATTTTCATGGACTGAGTTTACCTGAAACAACCTCAACACATTTCCAAGAAAGTAACAAGAAAAATTAAAATAATTGAAAGCAATTAAAATAGTCACAAAAAGAAACTACAACTTTTATAAAGTGCATGCACTGCAAAATCCAACTAAAAGCACTCAGAGCGCAGACCTCCGCCAAGCCATTGTCTTTTTTTTTGCCAATGATTGTGGGTATTATTTATCCAATAGCAATTTATCCCTAGCTCGCCATATTAAAGAATCCTTTAAAAAAAATTCCTGGATCCAAGCGGTGATCCGGATCAGCCCAAAATCGAATCACTTGTTTCTAATTCCATTTCTGGGATTTCCTGAAAATTTCAGCAAAATCCATCCATAACTTTTTGAGTTATATTCCAAACAGACAAATCAATACAGCTGAATACATGACCTTCGCCTTGGTGAAGGTAATGGTGCCTTTCACAATTTGACAAAAAATAAAAAATCCAGATGAACACTAATAATGAACAGACAAATAGACAAATAAACAGAAACAATTAAATAAAATTGCTTCGGCTCATGTCCTAAGTAGCGGAAGTCATCAGAAAAATGATCATAATAAGAAACAGACTAATCAAAATTAATGGAAAAGACAAGATATCAAGATCAGAATGAGAAATAAAGCATTCACCAAGAGATACAACATTAACTTCTAAACATCTGTGGCCAGGGGCCTGTTGTGTCATAATATGTCCATTGACTTTAACAGTGCCTGGGCTTCAAATACACATATCTTAACAGCATCTCAAAAATAACAGTGACTTTATAATGTTTATATAAACAACACTGCAATGAACTGGTGATCTGTGGTGTACCCTGCCTCTTACTTAGTAGCTGCTGGGATGGGCTCCAGCCCCATATGACCCTGAAATGGAATAAGCGGGTATACACAATGGATGGCTGGATGGATGGATAGATAGATAAACTGCACAAATATACTAGTGAGGAGGATTTTTTCTGTAAAGCCTCAAGACACAATTATCAGAACAGCTTGTCTGGCTCATCCTCAGTCCAATAGCTAAAAGTATGGAAATCACCGACATTGTTTTCCTTTTATAGAATCCGTTCACAGACAACTCAGACCTGCAACAGAGGACGGCTCGCTTGCTGAGTTTGAACACGTGGGATGTTGCGGTTGCCCTCACCGACTTTGAGTGGACAATTTTTGGCTCAATGCATGAGGTTTGCCTCACAATTTCAATACTTGGTTGCTTTAAATTGCTTTCTGTGTGCCAGTGATGTTGCACTGCTCAATACCCGAGTATACATTGTTTTTTTTACAGCAAGAACTGGTCTACTTCACCTTCAACCGCCATGTCTGCAGCAAGTACACAACGCCATTAGAGCTGCTGTTGCAGCGCTGCAATGAAGTACAGCTGTGGGTGATGACTGAGGTTCTGCTGTGCACAACACTCTGCAAAAGGATCCAGCTCATCAAGAAGTTCATCAAGATTGCTGCCCAGTTAGTAGCTTTATTCACATTCCATTGTGCATTGACATTTACAAATTGTTATGTGTACAGTACATGTTGGCCTCTTACACTAATGAAATGTAAAAGGGGTAGATTTGCATGGGAACATAGCGCCCTCTACTGGCAAAACAGTAAAACACATCTCCTTTCATGTTGCTGACTTGTACCTCTGGAAGTAATCCATTCATCTTTTACAGCTGTAAAGCACAGAGGAACTTCAACTGTTTCTTTGCCATCATTATGGGCCTGAATGCTGCAGCCATAAGCCGCCTTAGTCAGACATGGGAGGTTGGATGTCTCTTTTTTTTTTTTTACTATTCCTTTCCAGTTATGTTACCTTTATGTCTGCAGGTGAAATATGTGAAAAATCATGTTACTCTCCCCACAGAAAATTCCTGGGAAATTTAAAAAGTTATTTTCCGAGCTGGAGGCACTCACAGTAAGTATACTCAGTAAAAAAAAACACAGACACTGTAAAAAAGGTGTGTCGTTCATACAAACAGATGCCTTTTATTGCTAAAAATATGCCAAATATCAGAGGCTTTGTGTGATCATTAAGTCTCTAATCCTGCCAGAAGTCTGCATGCACAGTCACACACAGTCACTCCCAGAGGATTAACATCAATTTTCAAACATCTTCACAGGATCCCTCACTGAACCACAAAGCCTACAGAGACTCCTTTAAGAAGATGAAGGCTCCAAAAATCCCCTTTCTTCCTCTGCTCCTGAAAGGTCTGCTCATTATTCTGTTAATTCAGTACACAAAAACTAGTCTAACACTTCTGTCAGACAAATTTGACATCTATATAGAAACTGATTTTTTACCTCTGTTAAATGCAAACTACGTGTTTATGTTTTAGACATTACATTTATTCATGAAGGCAACAAGACGTTCCATGATAACCTTGTCAATTTTGAAAAGCTGGTAAGTTTGTGCATTTTTATAACCTTTAGAAGTAGAGTACTGAATATGTAATATTTAACAAATGTCCGTCTTTATTTTCAGCACATGATAGCGGACATGGCACGGCTGATCCGGCAGTGTCAGAAAGATCAAATGGGTTGGTGTTAAAATCAGTCACGACTTGTGACATGGTGTGAAATAACCAATTCTTGAAACTTTATTTTGGTTCTTACCGCTGCTTGTGGTTATGTAACTCAATAAGAGTCATTTGAGAAAGAAAGCAATGCCATTTATAAATCTGTTTTCTTGATTTCTAGACTGTGCTCTTGGATTTGCCATTTGTGCTGCTGGTTTTGCACTTCTTACATGTAGGCAAGAATAGTTTCTATTCCAACACAAAAATCCATCCCACTGTTATCAGTTAACTCACTTATTCTTGTTTAATATATCTTTACGTACAAATTATATTCTGCTCAGTGTTTCTAGATAAAACAAACTCACTTGAAACGCAAGCATTCAAAAAGATAAACTTTAAATTACACGATAAATTCTTTGAGGACAAAGCAGCCACTGCACATTATGCATCAACATGTGGTGCGTTTCAACATTATTCCCAGTAATTCTGACATGGATTAAGAGTTGCTTTGTTACTTCAGTTTTCTATTAGACCAATATATAAAATATTTTATTTGACACCAGAAGGATTTAATATAGTGACATTTCTTAACAATTCGATTTAATTGGCCTTGTTAAATATAAACAATAAATAATTGAGATGAAAAGGAAAGAATAATATCCCTATAAAGCCTAACGTATCATATTTGATACGGACCGTTGAGACTGAGACATTTTGCATCACTTTATAGTAAAAACTTTGCTCAAAACCCTGCAGTATACAATATACTTGCCTTCTGCCCCCTAATGGATACCAGGAAGTATAAGACTACATTACAATAATATGTCACACAGATAAATGGTATTTATACCTGCCAAACTTTTATTTCTTTTTCCACATTTTGTTAAAGGGCCAAATAAAGACTTCAGATTTAAAAAATTTGATTTTTCTCCTCAGTTTTTCTTGGGTTGGGCTTTAAAGGGATATATAAGGCAGACATAAAGACTTTATAGTTTTTCGATGACTTTGTAGGCATTTGAATTTTATTGTGTATTTCTTAATTAACCATGTGTGAGCTTTTGTATTAACCTAAAAGCAGTGAGCACAGGTTGGCAATCCTTGAAGTTGGTTTTTAAATGGAGAGAACAGATTTAGCTGAGCACAGGCTGGCTCTGAATGTAATTAATTAGTAAGTAGTGAGTAAAGCAATAATTACTCTTTCAAATGAATCAGTAATGTTTTAGGCTCACTTGAACCAATACTGAGAATTTACAAAAGTGCAAAAGAGTTTTTTTGTTGCTGCTGCTGTCATACAGTAGAAGAAAAAATACTTTTTTTCTCCCAACTAGGAAATGGAATCCCCCAGAAGAGCAGCTCAGAGGTGCGAGCCTACATCGACTACCTTCATGTCATCGACAATCAACAGACTCTGTTTGAACTGTCACAGAGGCTGGAGCCTCGGGTTTAGAGAAAAGCTCCATCTCCCACTCTGTCAGCCATTCTGTGGAATTGCCAAGGAACAACCCATCACAGTCTCATCTCGTAGTGCTCAGGGTTCAGTCAGCAATTACAGGAACACTGCATGGTCCTGGCTGAACACAGGAGGGAGCCCTTCAATCACCGGACTGTCACCACAGACATAAATAAGCAAAAGACGACACATCTTACAGTGACTGCAAAAATGTTTGCATAGATGCACAACTGTTTGACTGATCCATAGCAGCTGAAAGCAGGCTCAGCCATCACCATTGAAGTGTGGAGCTGCAGTGCCAGCAGTTTAACTGCAACAAAAGCAGAAGCCTCGCGCTACAGACGTTTATCAAATACGTCAACATCTGTGGGGCCAAAACCGCTGCTTTTCCTTTCCTGTCCACTGGATGGCAGAGGTTTTCCAGTGTGGAGCTGTTCTGAAGGTGGCTCACTGCTACGAACAGCTCCACTCTGTGGAAAAAAGCAGCTTGCAAAAAACTGCTTGCAGGTAAAATACTTAGTACTGAAGGAACCATGTGAAAATCATAGTAAAGATGTAATGTTGGTGTCCTCTTTGAGGGCTTGCAGCACATCTCAAAGTTATTTGGATTATGTAATGCAGGTTGGTTCATGACAAACCTTTTGGTATTTTTGGAGTGTTATAACATCTTGAAGGTAAGGTTGTTTTTATCAGATTTAACCAAAGAGTAATTCAGCCCACAAGTCCGCTACACACCCATGTGTCTCAGATCTCAACATAAGCCACACATTGTTTAGCCTGATATAAAACAAGTAATTCCTAAAGTAAAACTGCAGTGTATGCACTTGCTGGATCAAGATGAAAGAAATGGCCACAATGATTGTTGAATATTTATCATTTTTTGTATATTATTCTCGGTATATTTTTAATTGCACATTTTTTCCCCATGTAGTACTTCTATTATTTACTGGTGCAGCATCAAGATGATACACAAAACTGAATGTATGCTGGTTTGTGAGTTATAATTAATTAGTCATGTTTTCCTGCGCCATATATGTTAGTGCCAAATCCCATATGACTAACTACTAATTGCTCCTCTACTTTAAAACATTGCTACAAGGATCCCCATCTATTGAGCTGTGGACAATCAGTTAAATGACGTAGCTTACCCATAATGTTTATGGCACATTATTGTATTATGTCTCATGGTGGTTAAAACTGTTTGAAGACTAACTTAAGCTCCTGGTTTCTGGTACTGAGAGAACAAAACAATTGAATGTAAACTAACAGTCAGTCTCTTAGCTTAAATGTATATGTAACTTTTGTTGAGGAAAACCATGTTTCAGGATGAAACTTTTAACCTAAAGTTTTCAAGCCTAAATCTATCAACAAAGAGCAGCTGAGAATTCAATTAATTACAGCACCTTCTGGGCAAAATTAGAAAGAACAAGATTAACACACTATTGTTGATGTGCAGTGTGTAGTAACATTCCAGTGTACAACTTTATAGTGTGTTGTTAAGTGAGGATTCTTCTAAACTAGGTTAAATCAGACCCGTTCAAGTAGACAATGTGCAGTATTTTGTTGCTTTCTGAATGGTTTATAGTATATTTTGAATTTTAAAGCCTGCCGTCATCATGAAGACAACATGGTCATTCTGAAAATCAGTTTTAATTAATAGTGTACAGTTCATTCTATTTATACTGTGTAAATACATGTTAAAATCCTGGATATGGATATTTATTTTATTTTATTTGCCTGATAGATACCACTTCAGATACTTTTGTTTGATAGTTTTTGTACTCTGTTTTGGCTGGTCTGCATGACATGGCAAACCATGGACTTGACCACCATTTTCAGCTGTGCATGCAATAAAATATTTTTCATCATCATCATGTGCCATTTTTCATTCTATTCCATAGTCATTTAGCATCCAAAGTGACTTACATCCGAGTACACCAGTGATGCCAACACTGGGGACTATGAGGGTCAAGTGTCTTGGCCAAGGACACAACAACAATTGGATGGGAGCAGGATTTGAACAGCCAACCTTCTGGTCATGGGACTACCTGTTCTACCACTTGAGCCACTGCTGCCCCATAAAAGTGTACATGTACCTTTTGAGTTGTGATTTTTAAAGTTATTTCAACAGGGAAAGGAAATGTTTTAAGACCAACTTACCGCGAGTTATCTACATAAGCTATCAAAATTCAGGGATTCTAAACATAAAAAAATCCCCACTTATTTTAGCACATATATAATTCATAGTATGGGTAATATGATATAATATGAAGTCAACTTTAATGTGCTTTTTAACATAGAGTAACAAACTTGTCCAATCATAAGGAAATGAAAATGAAACAATAAAAGGCAGTGGGTTAAGTTACAACAGGAGCACAAGTGTTCACTGCCAAAATATTCTCAATCTGTTTACAATTACAGGCTCTCACGGGAGGAATATAAAAAGCACACAGGGTGCCATTCCTTAAAACAGATAACATGAAAGCAAAAACATCTGTATTTGTGAACTTATTTCTCTTTTGAAATGAGGACAACATGGTTGCTCCGAGACCTCTGACCCGCATGGGCCTCAGCCATTGAAAATTAATTTGCAGTTATTTTATAAAATCACACATTAATATTATTAAATAATAATTATTTAATAATAATGTATTATTAAATTATTAATAGTATTAATAAAGTTTGTCTTAGTGAAAGTTTGTCCTTAACATAGTCTATGGTCCTTTATAAAATGGCCATAAACTAAATTTTGGTTATAAGCAGGCACTGCATAAATGGACTGCTGCTAGAGCTAATTTCTGCTACGGGTTTATCTTTAACCTAACGTAATTGACATTTCTGTCAAACTGTACACTAAATTTAGTTACTTTAATTCTTAATACTAAAGTAGAGAGTATTTTAGATGTTCCTGTATGTGTATTTTTTATTTTTTTGACAAACAACCAACCAAAAATAATATCTAGTTTTGGTGCTGTCAGGCAGAGGTGTGACCCAGATGCCCTTTCTGCCTTTAACCAGGTGTCCTGCTTGGCCTTTAACATGACTTATCTGTGGCACGACCCCTGCTATGCTGGGCCTCGTACCCTGCCATTTCCTCCCAAACACTACCAGCACTGTATCATTTCCCTGTCACCAAATGACTGGCTAGCTGCTGCAGCGTGCTAATGAGAGGAAGAGCAGGCAGATGAAGAGAATCTGCAGGAAGACCAGTTCTTCATTTCCCGTCTGCGATACAATACGCAGAATCAATCTTCCGTCCTCCATTTGTCTGTATGTAGACACTTGGGTTGCAAGGAGGAATTAAGAGCAACACAACAGTTATTAGTGTTGAAGAAAATCCTATTTAAGAAGGGTGATGATTTGACCTCCCCCACCTCCCAAAAAACACCAGTGTGATTCAGTGGCTGGAATTCTCTTACCACAATTTGGTTTGTTTATTCTTGCAGATAATATGGCATCTGCCTTGTTTCTCCATGAGGACATTAAGATCATAAAGTTAATTCTTTTTTATTCATAGAAAGTATATAAAAAGAAGCAAAAATCTTTTCAAAAATAAATGTAACCTGATTATCCTACAGCAGTTTTATCTCGTCTCACATTTTCCTTTGTGTTTCTTTGTATTGCTGTTGACTTTGACTTTGCTCTAAAACACAGATAAGGTACCACTTCTTCAGTATGTATTTCTAAAGTCTCAGTCCAAATTTAATCTGAGCATCTTCTCACTTTTCAATTAACCTCAGTTAAATTGGTTTAAAAAGATAACAGTTTAGATAAGGTGACTCTATCCTCACAAATTCAAAATTAAAGGTTTTATTTGGTTCTGATTAAGTTAATCAGATTCTAACAGAGAGAGGAGACAGATAAAGGATGGGTAATCTAATGTGTTGCTTTCTCATACAAAGCTATCAGTGTCTTTGAATAGGTTTTTCCAACAGGCTCAACTGAATGAATTACACTAGTCTGTTAGTATGCTGCCTCTGCCGTACAAAAGGTCAATGTCAAATGCACCTCATTTAAAAGTCAATAGCAGCCATGCACATCATCTCCTGGGAATTTGGTCCGGGAACCCTCCAGACAGCATTGTGTATCATTCAGTTAGCAGAGGGCAGCCAGAGAGCTTTTTTAATCTTGACCTTTCAATAAAATATGTTCCCTATCCAGAATTACATGGTCTAAAATGGAGACATAAGCTTCCAACAAATCACGGCCTGGCTCAAGGGAGACGTGTAACAGTGTCAGACACAGACACAACAGGTTTAACATTGCAGATAAGTATCTCTACTTTCATACTTCCTATAGTTTTTGATCTAAAATGTATTTCTATGCTCTATTTCCAGAGTTAAAAAAGAAATGGGAAACAAAAGTATTTGATTAAAACTATTACCCTAGGCTGCTAGTAATTATAAAAACTATAACTAAGACAAAAGACCTCAGTTATAAATTGTTAGCAATACATGATAAATGTTTAACACATACAAATGTCAAATTTGCTAAGCATTGTGAGTAGATTAAAAAAATACCTTTCTCTAACTTCAATACTTCCTCACACAGACAACAGCAATGCAACTCCAGCTATAACCCACTTGGCTGGGGGCTGTTTGGTCTTGAGGTGGAAGGCCCACACATATGTGGGCCAACGCTGTTTAGTGTGATACACTGGGCACTCAAAAGTGTTCTTGAGCTCCTGCTTCTCTGTAGGTACAGCTCTAACATACATCACAGGCATGGCTGAGGTCAGATCTCTTAAGACTGCCTCAGAGATGACGCCAGACTGAGTGTCCCACCGTGCTCCTAAGAGGACACAGGAAGTGTTGCATAAGATTTATTGTAGGTTGTGAAGTCTATTAACTAAAATGTTTAATTAATTCAACTAAATATTTAATATTGGTGTATTTAATTTTTGGGTGAAGTAAATCTAACCTTCCATGAAGAGCCCATGGATGTAGGCTCCCTCCCTTGGAGGATGACCGAAGTCCTCTTTCATCTTCTTTGTTACATCCACAGTCAGAGTCATGTTGTCCAGGGGCCACTGATTCTTGCGAGCAATGCTTTGAAGCACAGCTGTAAAATGACAGCATGTTAATATTTCTGGTTCTACTGGTGCAAGTCTTGTAGAAATCTTCATCTTGTTCACGGACTGGAATCTCACCAGTAAGGAAGGACTGTGGGTTGAAGAGACCTGAGAGCCAAACAACTGCAGGTAGAACAAAGTCTTGAGTCCAACTGTCCAGCTCATGACATCTACTTATTAGATCACCCAACCTATAATCAATAATGTGGTATTGTGAAGGGAATACATAGAAACTAGTATGTTAAAAAAGATACAATAAAGGCCATTGTAGTAAAAAAAAAAAAAAGATTAGATGACTGACTGTTAAAGTTACCATTGTGTCAGTGTTTTAGTGGAGGGATATGCCAATCTGGCCCAGGAATCTGGGACAAAATCACTGAACAGTGCAGACTGCAGAGTCTCCATACTAGAGGAAATGGTGAGTTCTCCCTGTGGACAGAAAAAAAAATCCTGTTTGTATTTCAAGACTGTTAGTGCTGTGCAGTGCAGAGTATAACTGAGAGTGCACAGTCACAGTTAACTGTACCTTTAAGCCAAGATCCAGCTCACTGAGGGACTTCCTAATTTCTCCCAGTAGAAGATTCATACGTTCACACTCCTGAAAGCACACTACAGTGTAGGGGCTTCGGTCTGTTGTCTTCGTCATCATCTCTGCCACATTATATTCCTCAGGAAGCTTTTCAAGAATATCTTCAATAATTGACATAACCTGCCAAATACAATAAACTCAGTCAAGTATGGGCTACATGTTTATCTCTTTGTATTCTAAGCAGATTTATAAAAGAAAGCTTCTTTTTGCTTCCACACCTTCTCCTCTGTGCTCTGAGCTGCCCCATCTCCTCTTAAAGAGTCTTGTGGCTGCAGATCTTGCAGAGATTTGAAGAGGTTGTCTGAGATGACAGTGAGGCACTCAAGCTCGGCATTTGGATGGAGACCATACAAAGTTGGGTTCTCAGTGGGGACATGTTCATCAATGTAACTGTGATAACCAGTGTAGTCCAAATATGGGGGAGCCAAGAAACCCGGGCACAAAAACAGGTCTGCTTCAAACTTTGAATTGAAAATTTACAAGACGACAACAGTTTAACTACTTTGAAATCAGATATTTACCAAAACATTTAAAGAAAGATTAGGTTGATTGACTGGACTACAGGCAAGACAGTAAAGAGCGGGGATTCCTGTTTGAGTGAACTTAAGAAATGTTCGAGTAAAAATTGCAGTTCAGTTTTATGTCCCAAGAGGGCACCATTTACCTTAACAACAACACAAGAAATTCTATCAACCTTTTCAAAAATGTTTAACTATTTGGCACAGTAGAAATCAACATGACAATATTCAAAAGTCTGCATTCAAATAAACTATTTCAATAATTCACAATCTTGAAACTTGTGGTGAAACTCTAGGTGCAACTTTTCAGTTGAAAATATAGAAAATACATATGTAAAAATGTTCTTTCTTATAAAGTAACATCACCACTGACTTACCATTTTTGGATTCATGAATTCTTGCAGATAGGTCTTGCACAGCCTTCGATCCCAGCCATCAGTAATGTGCCCCCCATACATGATCTCTCCAAAAAGATAACACAAGTCCTCCCATGGCACCTGCATTGACAACAACAGACTTTTGCTGGCGGATATTCATTGAAAAACTAAAAAAACAAGTATTTGAAACTCTATAAAGATTCATTCAAACTATTTACAGCAATGGTTAACATCTTATAATAATCTCATCAATAATTTGCAGAAAGGTTTATCACTTCTTTTTTTGCAAGCAGCAACTGTGTAATAACATCCCAGGTAAGCTCATTTGATAGTGATAACTGTCGGGAAATGTAAGAAAATTATGTTTCTTTACACAAACTGATCTAATGCATGACAGAGGAGTCTCTCCCTCAGCAGGAGATTATGATCCTTGAGGGTGAAGGAGGAAGAAAAGAATCTGTGATTCATAACAAATTATAAAAGCTGTAGGTTCACAATCATTTGTACCTGTATTGTTTTGCAAATTGCTTCCTTCATCAGCTCTAATTGCAGTGATCACTTATGTAGCGTTGTGAACTGTCACATTGGCTGCTTGTAATTACATTTAGGATGACGCTTCATTGCCCCCCTAATGAATTCTCTGTATACGCACATACAGGTTACTGTTTGGTTAACATAATGAAGGACATTCGTTTTTGGAGGGCAGAAAACCTAGGAGATGTAATTGGTTATGACCAGAGTAATAGGAGTTCTAAGAGAAATACATTAGGAGTCGTGAGAAGTACAGCGCTGAAGGAATGGATTTTTTGTCCTTGTGAAATAAAGCTAAATTATAGGTTGAATGTTCATAAGGAATTTAAAAAAAAGAAGGAATGAACACTTTTCATAGATAACTCTGGAACAAAGGATTTCAAGAAATAATCGGAAACACTGCACGGTTATGTAACATCCCTGTCTAACAATAATGACACCATTAGTACCATTATCATTCTAAATTTTATCAGCTCAGAAGACAGTGGAGAAAACAAACTAAAAGTTTTATTACAAGACTTTGAAAAATATAATAGGAAATGTTAATTTAGCTTTAAAAATAATGATTTGATTTAAATATACTTTAGTGCTGGCCTCTAGGTAGTTGTACAACACATTGACAGAGATGGTGAGGTCTCCTGTGCTGAAGGGATAGTTGTGGTTCCACCCTTGTGGACCAAATTTACGCCGTTCCGTGACACAGGCATGAAAGAAGCAGAGGGAGAAGACTATTGTGTTGAATTCTTGTTCTCTGGAACACATTTCCAGGGTGTCCTGAAACAAGAAAAAAATTAATAAAAGTTTTTAAAAAGAAAAACAGACATAAAGAAAAAAAACTATCCAATTTAAGATGTGAAGCATTTCTAGAACAAGTTTTTAAGTTTTTTTGCACACCTGACTGAAATTATTGAGGGCAGCATGCAAACTTGCATTCATGCCAGTGGGGGGCTCATTTGTAATTTTGATGGCATTTTCCAGTATGCCTCTGGGGATTATGTGCTGCTCAGGACTCTGTGCTGGTTCCCCAGTGATGAAAACTCTATAGCTGGGATGACTGTCCACTGCGGTCATCTCCAAAAGAGCCTCCAGAGAGGGAAGCCAGCGAGCAATGAGGTGAACATTCTGAGTGACAACATATTGAATAGATTACAAAAAGTTAAGAGTGGAATGGAAATGTGAAGATTATTAAATAAATTATCAAAAAACACAACAAGTCTAATAATTTAACTTTTTTCATTTCATATGTGCAACACGATCTAGAATAAATCAATGAATAGATAGAGGCAGGACATGGGGAAGTGATTACTGAGGGAAACTTGTTTCATGCACTACAGTATGGAGTTACATTCACTGAACCTTAGTGTGCTAAAACAAGTCTCATGTTAACTTGCAGTGAAATTGTGTATTAGGGTCAGAGGAATCTGCACTGTTGATCTTTTTTGGAAATGAAGACAAAAAGGATTATCTAGACTGCTTTCAGAAACAAGTCCCAAAGTCTTAGATTTTAGAGTAAACATTCTGCACACATTACTAAAGTATGGCTGAGAAAGAAGGTGAAGAGGTACTTGACTGCCCTTCTAGCATCTAAAGACATATTTACAGGAAGATTGGATCAAAATGACATTTTAGATGGTCCATCACGTTGTATCCTCTATGCTAAAACATCTTTTAAGTGTTCTGAGGACCAATAGTAACATCAAAAAGTGTTAAATGCCTTATTGTACCAAGATTTGTTTAAATGTTTCTGAGGCCTTGATATAACAAATAAAATGACATTTGTGACATAACATAAAATAGCCAGGGTTCATACAAGTCCCCCAAAAATAAAAGTCTGAGAAAATTTAACATTTCCATTTTCATACCATTCATATTTGGGTTGTAAATCAGGCTACAGAATAAAAAAAATAACTGTTATGTGAAGTATAAAATTAAACTAAATAATGCTAGTTTTATTCTATATTTATCATAAGGCAGGGCCTCTTAATTGTTTAGTTTTTTTCATTATTATTCATTTCATGTTTTTGAAAGCCTAATTAGATAAGGTAAAAAGCACTGCCTATGAAAATTGGTATTTTGGCTAACCGGGTACATTTAATCCATTTACATGTGCATTTTCCCTTTTTCAGATAAATTTAATTTAAGTGTATCTATAGTCATGTTTTTTTTTTTTTTTAATGTTTGTTTAAAATGAGTAAGATCCATTAAAAACATTTCTCTGTGCTCTGAATTTGAAAGAAAACCCACACTGATTAACTTAGCAACAGGTTTCTCCCTGAAGGAGCCATTTATGGAGCTGATCTAAACAATTATGGGTTTTATTGAACCAAATTGAGTCCATTTCCCATGCTCAGGGGGATGAGATAATATCATTAGGAGCAGTACAGGATTGCTCTAAGTACTGCCTGAAATCACTACAGATACCTACAGAGAGGGTAGCATAATCCTCTACCTGGAAAATAACCCAGTGTCCCTGTTTAGAGGCATTCCTGAGAACCCTCTCAGCTACTTCCTCCTGGCCCTGTCCCAATGACACATTGTGCAAAGTTCCTTGGTCAATGGAAAATCCCAGATTTAAACCTGCACAAAAAGAATATTTGGAATTTTTATCCTGTCCAAGTAATATTGTAAATGAACTGTAAGTAACAAGTACAGCATGCATAGTACCTAATTTCTCTACATTTCTGAGTGGGTCCACTCCAGGTGAGAGGATGAAGAACACAGGGGTTGAGGGACCACTATCCTCAAACAACTTTTCAAATTCCAACCGGGCAGTTTCCACATATTTGGTTCCCATGCTTTCTTCCACAAACGCCCTGCAACGTAACATTATTAAGGGTAAGTGCTATACAGCTGTTATAAATACAAATGTGCTTTGGCTATTTACTGACTTAAGTGCATAGGTTATCCTATCAGGGCGGAGTGCTCTCAGAATAATGAGCTTCTGAAGGGAAGTCTTATTCTTCCAATCCTGAGGCAGCCTTTCGTTTTCAGGACAACTGGATTCAACGATTTTCCTCCAGCGTTTTGGTGAGCTCTCCATGTCTTTGTCAAGTCCACAGAAGTCCTCCATTGTAGATATCGTCTAAGTCAAAGTAAGAGGCATTATTACTTTACAGTAAAGCAGTAGAAAAAACTAACCCTTTGAGGTTTTACACCCCATACACAAAAGATCTGTACTGTACCTTAATAGCTCCCCAGGCATGTGGCAAGAGGAAGGACATTGCACTAACTTTACTAGCTTCCACTGGGAAGTGCAGGAGGAAGTCAAATTCTTGGGCATCAATCAGGCCCTGCTTGAGCAGAATCTAAGGGAAAGGACCAAGAGCAGTGTTTGACCTCTTTTTAATGATCAACAAAAAACTCAAAGAAAACTCTAGGACTGGGTTAACTTTTATGGGCTGAATATGTGGCAGCAGTGAATGCAAAATAGCCTTATGAAGGACAGCCTTCAAAGTAGCACAATTTCTATAAAGAAAACAGTTGGCGCAATGACAGATAATTGCATTATGCCATAAGAACCAACCCCCTGTCAGAACCAACTGTCTGAACAGCAGCCATGGAGCAAAGTGTGAGAGGTAATCAATAGCAGCGTATGGTATTGCTGGCTGCTTTTAATTGAAGTTAATGTGGGGGCAGAAAAGTACTTTGATTGATGAGAATGACAGCAGGCCCCACCTTTGAGGCGGACCTCAGTCCCTCACCTGGAAGGCAATGTGTGACAAGAAGGTTAACTTGTCTCTCTCAAACAGGCCCTGGCTGGTGTACAGGAATACAGAATAGGTGATGGCCTCAGTTAGGGTGTGCACTCTGGTCCTCACATCCTCATCCCATTCTGCACACTCCATTGCTTTGTTAAACACAGAGTTGAAGGTCTGGAATACAGCAAAAAGAGGTAACTGACAAGGTACAGGAGTCCAAGTTGTGCTGGATCGAGGACCAAAAAGGGGGACAGAATATGTGTCATTCAAACTCATTTATACATGTGGTGCTGTGAGCCTAAAACAAAACAAAAACAAAGCATTCAAACTGGAATTTGAGAGTTATGTGTATCAGTGCACAGAATGATGTGTCTTCCTGGGAGCAATACATGGGCGAAGGTTTTACCTTGAGTGAAAACTGGTACATGGGGTTAATCTTGCTGAGGTCATTGATGATAAAGAAGAGGAGCGATGCTCTCTCAGCTGCTGGGCGGTATAGTTCTCGAGCCTCGTTGATCTTTGTCTCGTTCTCTCTGGCCTCCACCACCTGTGTGTTCCAATTGCACAAAATGAGCTATTAGGGTCTCAGTCATGCTCCAAAACCCTCTCATTACACATCTTCCCAAGTACATACCATTTCCAGCTAATGTAGTAAAATAAGGCACTTTTTTTACTTTAAAAACCACCTGAGTAATCAAGAAAATAAAGAAATAAATATATAAAAGCATAGAACTATTTGATGTAATAACCTTACCTTACATTGGATGTGAGCAGCTGTGCTTTTGGTGTTTTCAAGTTGCTCCACAAGAGAAATATCGCCCAGAAAATTACCATGAGCTGCCGAAAGGCGACTCAGCAGGTCATCTTCAAATCTCTTAAGCGCAATCTTGAAGTGGTTCTGCTGTGTAGTCAGCTCCATCTTGGTGAGGAAAAAACCTATTTTATAAATCTGTTTGATATTATGACAAAATATTTCACTATGTCTTCAAGTTTCACTAAATATGAATGTGTTTACCTTCAGGGCCTCCAGGTTAGGTCTCTCGTAGGACACCACCTGTCCTAGCAGTTGTTCCTCCAGTCCCACTGGAGTCACTGTGAAGTTAATGAGGGTGGTCTGGGCCTGTAGCTCAGGAGGGAAATGTGGATTGGCCAATTTGGTGTGAAGAATAAGTTGAAAGTTACTGCTGAACTCACACTCCTTGCATCCAAAAAGGATGTACCTGGATGACATGATACAAGAGGTCTTGATATATTGTTTGAAGAAAAATTATGTTGTAATGGCTGCTTTATTATCTTTATCAATGTTGATCATAAACTGTATAAAGCTGCAGTAGATTTCAAAATAATCAGAACTGTGCCAATGCAAACCATTTGTATCTTGTAAGCTGTTTATGACTTCACACTTAAAAGTAAACCAATGTTACTGAATTGTCTTAAATAACCTTTATTTAACTAAGAGACAGTGTTCTTGTGATTTCAAATCTCTTGTCCTGGTAAAGACAGTCAGCAGCTCAAAACAGCAATAGTTCCAATGCATTATATGAAATTTACAACAAAGTTAGCGGATATGAACTTCAAAAATGAAAGGGAATCATGCTTGGAATCAGCTGCAAAACTCCCTGAATCTTAAAGAGCTCACCTCTGAATTATTTTAAACTCATTTTAAAAGATTTGATGCAAGAACATTTGGCAAATGTT
>JAOXYM010000006.1:16449900-16473590 GCA_028567055.1 Leptatherina wallacei | reverse complement strand
TTTAAAATGAGTTTAAAATAATTCAGAGGTGAGCTCTTTAAGATTCAGGGAGTTTTGCAGCTGATTCCAAGCATGATAGGCAGTGTATTTTAGCATATTCAAACACATTTTCCCATCAACTCAGAACAGGCTCAAGGTGCAGGTAAAATAAATAATAAAATAAATATGAACGATTATGAAAATGCAAGCCAATACTTATCTGTTCCTGCATTTCAATTAAATTAGCACTGGCTTGACGAACATGGTGGCTTTTCATTTATCTCTAATTACCCTGCTGATGTCAGGCAAGGCCCCAATTTTTATGGCACAGGTTCCTCATGGCCTTGGTATGGTTCAACTCTATATCTTCACAAGCCAGAATTAATGTACTATTGATAGAACCATTACTCCACCAAATTAAAGTCCTTGCTGATGGATTGGCTTGTAGTCTTCCGTCAGCCATGAAAGGAATAATTAGTATTCATTACTTCACACTCTACAACATTCCAATTATTAATGAACTTCAGCTGTGGAGCCCTACCAGATCCATCATGGCTGCCCCAGCAGGTTGTATTAATCATCGACAGAAACAAACGCATGGGTCATCTACAAGGAATAAACTTATAATCAGATTTACTATGATAAATTGTTACGTCTGGACAGACGGGACTTCAAAAAGAGCTCAATGAACATGCACCAAGAAACTCAATATTCATGGTCTTACACAGATCAAAGCAAGATGTAGACATTTCTGAGGAGGAAATCAAAGCAGAACATCAATATGTGTTTTTTTCATTTATGCTGTTGGTTGTTCAGTTTATGGAATTTACTGTATTTTTCCTTTTGAGACTAATTGGTAACTGAGGTACTTGCAAAGCAGCTTTGTTGCAGCTATTTTGGTAGAAATGGAATTGAATTTGGAATTGGATTAGATTGTGATGCAGTAGTTTAGCAGTTGCATAAGTCTTTCAAATCAGGTGTGACTAATTTGCCAATTTTTTTTACAAGTTAATTTTTTAAAATTATGACATGATATGATAGATGATAATGATGAATAATAATGGCATAGTCTGGCATTATGAATGATCTTTAATGGTAAAAACTTAAATTAAGCCCATGTATTATCCCATGTTATCTTAGTAAGAATTAAGTAAATTTCATAATGTTAGTTTTAAGGAAGCATCATCTGTAAGTGTTGTAAAATTATTGACTGTTTCATTGGATCTTTATTGATGGAGGACCACTGAATCTAGTATGTTACATGGCAGCATTCTGTGGGAGACAGTAGTCCTTATACATAACCATGGCAGTCTTCAATTCAGCTTTTACGCTGAGGTTCAGCTATTCAATATTCACCACACCTAAAGAATATAAACACACAAATGTACATCTATCACCCGTCTTGAACAGCCAATCAATATGTTGGCCTTAGGGATTCAGGACACGTGCCACAAATTCATTTATAATCTAAAGAGTGGGCAATAATAATGCATTCAGTCATGTCTTACTGGTGTTTCAAAGTTCAGTAAGGTTCAGCCATCTGGAAAATCTGCTCTTAAAATCATGCATGGATTAAAATTTTTTGCAAGCACAAAAATTTTTCAATACAAACCTTCCTCTTTTGATTGTTTTTCTGCTTATTAGAGGCTCCAAGACAGGGTCAACCTTTTCTGGCAGATTCTCTACCAAGACTGTTTCCCCACAGACAAGAGCTTGCTCAATCACATCTAAATACCTGCATTAAGAAAAGGGAAAGATGGAAAAATAACTGTGGTTGGAAAGGCATATTTTTAAGTTGTAGTATCAATCTTTAAAGAATATAATTAAACTATCTCATCTCACCTTTTCTGTCCCAGGTGCACCACCCTCAGCTCTGACCCAAGTCGGTTTCTAATCCATTTGATTCCCTGCTGCTGAGGGTCAATGATGAGTGGCCAACGCTCGCTGGTGGTCAGGATGGCAGCGTTTTCAGTAGACATCCTATCATTTGGCAAGCCCTGGTTATGCCAGGCAGCCACAGTGGCATCATCTGTAAGCATGAGGATTGGATCCAGGCCGTCTGTCAGGGGAACAGAGACCTGGAACAAAAACAAATGACTGATATTACTGTGGTTTAAGCACGAGTGGAAGTGTACTCCAGTTAACTCAACCTCTGATGAATGTAGAGAGAAAGATTTTTACTTCATGAGCAACGACAGTCTTAATTCTTGTACAAATCTGACGGTACCTTCTGAGACTGCAGGAAAGGAATCCATGCATTGTTAAATAGCTCCACACGATACTGGCTGGTAAAGTAACCCATGTAAGAGACAAAAGCTGAAGTGAGGAGGACGTCGCCACACAGGGTTTTCTGTTGTTTTTCATACTGGACAATTGCCTGGGACCAGCGCTCTCTCTCTGACTGTAAGCAATACATAGAATATAAAAATAAAAAAGAAGGTCCTCCTACAGTAATGCTTCAGGTATACAACAAGGTGAATATGGGCTTCAGGAAAATGTACATACTGGGTGTACCCCCCTCTATTTATTGTACAAAGTAAGACAATATAAACACTACACCATGTAATAGCAAACCCTTTCCAATAGCTTTCTAAGTTTTGCTGGAGATCCACTTAGCATCAATTTAGCATTTATTTAAACCTTCAATACTATGACTGTGACACTTTACAACAATAAATCATACATGGCATTTTCGTACAAGGGGCTGTGGATCTAGAATATGTCACATAATAAATTCTCAGACAGTTAAAAATCACTATAATTTTACTCTAATGCATTATGGATCGCCTGTAATATCACTCAGTCTGGGGTGAGACATTGTTAATTTCCAACAGCTGTTGAGGCTTTGAGGTAAGTTAATGATTAAATATAGACGGCCTGATTTATTAGTCTGTACACTATTGCTTCCAGGTCAATGATATAAAGACAAAACATTTATCTTGATATGCTTAAAAGCCAAGCTGTTCCATGCAAAGCACATTTATTTTCTGAAATAAGAAAGTCGAACAAGCAAAATGGCCACTGAAATGACCATCTTTTATTTCACATTAGGGTCAATAAAAATAAAAACTTCCTAATTTAAAGCTCGCATGGAAAAGAAAAACAGCTGAATGTAATATTCAAGTAATTATAGAACTTTGCAGTATTTGGGGTTTAGACATGCAGTTTAGTCTATTAATGATCAATTCCCTCTTGATTATTTAATTTGTCAAAAGAAAAATATAGAATAAATATTTTTTAATCTTCAAAGTAGATATTTAGAAATGTACAAACATATGTATTGTATGCAGTTTAGTACATCAGCAGAAGTAAATGTAAACCATTCCTGTACACAAAACCTGTCTACTTGTCAGAAAGAGGGCACTGTTAGGGTAGCTTTCTTGCCATTTCTCTTCTCAATTTGGAAACTGCTCAGGCAGCCAGTTGCCCAGTTCAGTCATGCGTTTTCTGTGGTCCAGCCCTCTCTACCTATCTCATATGTCCTTAGTGGACTGCTGGGCCAGGCTGTAAAATCTCCCCTTGCCTGTTCTGCTCATTCAACTGTCAGACTATCCTGCCAGGATATTACAACTTTTTGTCTAGATTACTGATGCGATTCAATAACCAGCACCTCTCCATGCATGCGCCCCAGCAAATTGACGGTTAATTGCAAGCCAGGTCAGGCCCAATGCCACAACCAAAATCTACTATCTCTTATTATTTACCATTAGGCCTTTGACTAGTCGGTTGGCCAGTTCTATGGTCTGGGTAGTTCGCATCACCTCCTCCTGACAACTGATTTTCTCAGCTGTGGCCCTTTCAAACTGAGCGGTGAGGCTCTGGAGGCTGGCATCAAGATCCTTCAAAACAAAGGAAGGTATACAGACAATATTATCAAAATCTAGCATTTACGCTGATCATCTTAAGTATAATAATGTTGCACTCACTGCCAGTTTCTTCTGAACTGCCAGCATTTTGGCAGTTGCTGTCTCTAGTTCTGCATTAGCTTGTGTTAATGCACATCTTTTTGGAATAATCTCACAATAAATCTACAAAAAAAACAAAAAAGAAATACTTCATGAAGAATCTTTAAGGAAGTGATCGTCTTGAAATAAACATTTATAATCATCATAATGTATGTGAAGGAGATGTCTGACCTCGTAGTATCTGACAATATTAATAGTCCAGGCACAAAGACCAGCTGCAGCTGTAGATTTGGTCCAAACTAGATCAGGGTGGAATGCTGGGTTTCTCAGATATTCTTGTTTCACCACAGTTATACAGGACTCTGGGATGTGCTCTTTGTCATATGATACCAAGGCCTGCAGGAAATCATCCACCTGACAGACATAAAGACAAAAGCAAGCAGTACTTCAATAACTGGTGAATTTTGAGCTATGGGCATTTTAAAATATGAGTTAATCTCCACAACAAAGATGCACAGAAAACATGTTGTGAATCATCAAGAAATGAAAAACAACATTCATAATCTTTTAGCCTAAGTTGCATAAATAACAGCAAGAGGATAAAATATGGGTGAGCATATTCAAAGAGCTATCAAGCTATAATGTGAGCAGTGGAGAGCTGTCCAGAGCAGGCCCAGGGTCAAGGCTCTCTGACAAATTAGATTGACATTAATCAGGCAGATGTGATTGACATGATGACAACTTAACCTTGCCCATGAAGGCCCGCGCCGCCTTCCAGCTCCGATCCTTAGGCACGCGACCGCGTGGGGCTAGCAGGACCATCACAGCTGCTGCAACATTGGTTACTGCTGCTGGAGGGTTTGGGAAGGCTTTCAGTTCAGTAAGATTCACCTAAAACAAAATATCATTAATAAATAGGATGATATAATGAGAATTACATTAAACTTAATGAAATTTCATGTCATTTGATTAAATAATACACCTTGTTTAGAGTGTCCAGTGCTGCAACTGCAGCTCCCAGGGATGGTTCTGCCTTGGCTAGGTCATTTTCACAGTCCTTCCGTTTAACAGCAATTTCTGCCTGCATGGCAGCAACCTAAACAAGCACAACCATAACAAAGAAATCACAACAAGTGCATGTAATGGATGGTGTGATGTGGTCTGAAAAGTGCAATGCCATAAAAAGAAAATGAGGACCAGGACAGGTTATCTAACCTTTTGTGCTTCCACATCTGCAGCTTCTCTCTTATTGCTAATCTTCTCAGTCTGAAGTCCAATTTTTGTTATCAGAGCTTCAATGTTTTGGTTCTTAAAGGTCAGCTCAACTTTTTGCAATGCCAATTTGGCTTTTAAATCTTCTACCTGAAACAGACAAAAGCAAAAATACAAGTAATGCAATGAACAACTTAAGTACACAAATCACAAAAATTTGCATTCTTCTTCAAATGTAATACAAGCAGTCTTGAGCACAGAATAAAGATGTTTACCTGAGCTGCAGTGGTCTGGAGTTTCTGAAGGCCATTGTTGAGCCGGTTCATCTTGTGCTGTAGCTGAGTGCTGCTCTTCTCCAGAAGGTTTCTGTACAGGGTGATTTGCTGGAGAAAGCTCTTGGGGGTGGTGTAATTGTACCTCTTCTCATTGCGTTGGTATTTTTCACTTGCCTGGTTGACACTGGTGTGAACGTAGGCCATGAAAAGACTGATGGATTCCTGGACGGCAGGCTATAAAAATAAGCAGACAAGTGAGGAGAGGGGAGAGCAGGGCGAACTGGATTGAGTGGAGTTTAAGATCCCCAACCTGATGGGAACTGAAATATTATCTTCATAAACTTTGAATTCATCTACAAGTTCAGCCACCTTACTTGGCTGGCCCTGACTTACTCAATCTGAAATTTAGGTACAGCTAGCAGAAATGATTATACTTTGAAACCTCTGTGAAAATAATGTGTTTATAGTCCTGACATGCAGCTTGTAAAACATGCATACCGCTTACATTATATCTGGTGTCCTCCAACTTTCTAACACAGTCTACAGCAGCTGTGGTACAACATTCTAACAAGGTATTCATCACATGGTACACAAAGACAATGTCTCCATTAATCACATAGTTAGCAGTCAATTAAAGCTAAAACAAATGAGTAGAGAATATGAGGATCAAACCTGAACATAACTCACAAAAAACCATTGTTAATGATCATACCGCCGGTAGGGGGGAAAAATCATTATTAATTAAGATCTGACATAAGGCATTTTGACAAAGCGTGCTGGGTTGTGTTGAGATGCGAAAGAAACACATTGATTGGCCTTGTATAACAATTATTAGCAGGTTGTGCATTTCTAACTTTTAATAAATGGTCATTTCATTTCTTGTGCTCCTGCCTCTTGAAGAAGATAAATAAATCATTAATGATTTTGCATATAATGTCTCACATATTGGTCTGTTTCATCTTCTTAAAACATCTTGCTAAATGCACACAAATTCAATTTAACACGAAGTTCTTAGAACCCACTAAACTTATCTTAATAAATTAATACTCCCTGTGTGAACCATTCAAAAGATGTTCAAGTATGAGCGTCTTTTTACAACCTCTATGCATGAATATGATCTACTAAATATGCAGCTTTTACGATTACTCAGCTCCTCTGTCTACCTGATATCAGTCCTTAAGTTGCAGCTATTACTCTGACTTTGAACCATTATTCTAAAAATACCATAACTTTAGAGCACTGCAACTACTATTACTACATGGAAACTAATTTTCTAGACGTGAGGATCTGCACATGGGCAGATGCATCCACAGAAAAAGTGGGTAGTAATAATCTGGCACATGTTCACATACATGATGACACTTCCTAGTTGTGACAGCTGTGCCACCTTAGAGGGTCGTTATGTGCTTAATCAGTCTTCTCTCATTAACATAAATGACTCTGGGTTGTGATCGTTCCACTGCTATGATGGAAAACAATGATATGCCTGCGCTCACTGTGAGTCTCCAGGCATGTGTTCAGCAATTTGTCAGGACCTCAGTAAAGGACTAATGATGAGGGATCTATGGAAAAGTTAATCCAGCTGCACTGCAATAACTAGAAGGTGCTCATTAAAGTCTAAACCAGCCTGGAGTATCAGGATATATGATAAACCTTTGTAAAATATTGTTTGGCCTATATATTTATATTTATATTTTTAGTGATATAACAAAATTCAGACACATACAATGAAAAGAAGGGGGCTACAAAATGGTAGTTTTAGAATGTGGGTTTCTCAAAAACTGACCTCAATGCCTTCAATGTCTTGGATGAACCTGTAGCTGACCGACTGCAGAGCTTCAGTTGTCCAAGGATGAAACCAGTCAATGGTTGTGCAGTTGACGAGAGCTGGGAACTGAGAGGCCATAATACGCAGCGCACTGCCCACAGGAGACAAACACAATACTACCTACAGAGAAAAAAGTAGGAAGACAAAGATTCACCTAGTCACAATTATAGCATAAGGTCTTCATTTTATGTTCATACCATAAATTGTACAGGTTGTAGGATCAAAGTGATGCATCTACAAAAGGGAAACTCATAACTGGAAGCCGTCTGAGCCACCACTTTCATCAGTGTAAAATGTGGACAGCAGCCACATTCCCAGTGGGCTGGAGCAGACGGTGACGCTACCAGTGGCCCTGGCGCAAAGACTAGCTGGATGCCTTACATGTGCAGTGAGGAAAATATTTCCTTCCTTTTAACCCCCCAGCTTGTCTGGCTTGGTTAATCCAGCTTGTCAAACGTATTTCATTACATTATACAGCAGCTGTGCCTGAATTTTTCCTGGCTCAAAAGCCTTTTTGCAAGTACAAGTTTTACTAATTAATTTCTTGTTGTGAATGTCAGCTGTGATGGCACTTTAATTTGTAAGCAAAAATATAATCTGTGGTTAAACAGTAATCTGGTTTACGTTTCCAGTTTTGTGTTTAGTAGTTAAAAATTACCTCCAGTTTACTACTTGATTAAAGTGGAGCACATATATGGAAATGAATTATTTGATCTGGCAGACTTTCCACACAACTGTAATACTACTCAGATGCTGGTTCCAAAAAATGTTTTAAATCCCTTCAGAGTAACACATTATGAACAAAAAAATACAAGACTTTGAACAGCCTGTGACATCCTTTACCCTGCAGCTTACACATGGTGGGAAATCCTCTGGAATATTTTAAACACTAAAAGCAATTGTTTTCTCTTTTCTCCTTTACTTGCATTATCTGTAAAACAAAGATTAAATATTGAGAAACATACCAGTTTTTTTTTATATACCTTGCATATAGTCAATGATGACCTTATAACCATGAGGCCACTGGTGTTAATTTTAACCAATCCATGGAATAAACATTCATTATCAACTTAAACCTCCTTTTTTTTTAACTAGAACAAACCAAAGTCTCCTTTTAAAGAAACAAAAGCCTGATTAAACCAAAGGGTTTTCTGGTTATCTTAAAACCTTTAACCTTTTTCCAGCCCAAATAAACTACAATGAACATTGAAACATTAAAAGCACCAATGTTTTTGTGAAATACTGATGTTTTCCCTTATGTATATCTTTTTTTTCCAGTTCTCATTTGTGTGTCTTGAAAATTATCCAAAATCCAATTTTATCAGGCTTGAAAGGTAAAAGCAAACTTATGTTACATTGATCTGAATGGATTTATTGATCTTTTTTACTTCTTTAATATTCCTTGGTGAAAAAATATAGTTCAGCGCATTTTCTGGGTTGTTTCCTCAACAATCCAAATAGCTCTGGGTCTCATTAACCACAAACTGCAATTGATGACAGGTAATTCAACACCTTACAAAGACAAAACGTAGGTTAAAAGGAAGCTCATTAACACAATAGTTTCTTTTGAGGGATACAATTTAAACTTGTTTAAATACTTGTTTAAAAAGACAGCAGAAGGAATTTCCATGAGTACCATGAGTTGCAATCGCACTCGGTCTGTAAAGAATCTCCAGCAGTTGTCCTTGCTGTCCAGGAGTCCGAGGCCTCGCACCTCAGCTCTTACACTGGAAATGATACCATCAACATCCTTCTCACTGAAGAGCTCTGGAACTTCTCCTAGAGGGAAAGATATGGCCATTAATATGGACAAATGCTCTGTTGAGTATTCACTCCTAACTTCAGAGTGTTTTTTCAAGACTGAAGAAATTGAATAATTAATGACGTATGTGCATAAAGAAAATTGTGTTAAGATGTCAAGAAGTATGTGTCAAACAGACAGGTAAAGTATAAGACAGCTGTTGTGCATTTTTTTATCTGACCTGATGCCAGTAAGTCATTAATAACAACCAAAAAGCGCTCATCAGGTATCTGTGCCTCAGTCAGAAGCAAAGCCACACGCTGATTCTTTACTCCAGTCTTTAGGAACAGCCCTGCCAGATCCGTCTAAGAAAAAAAATCAAACTCTTAGATTGATAGTAGATAATACTTTCACTTTTTAAGATCTATTAAATGATTACATTGACAAAATCCCTGCATCAATGAGATACCAAAACATTTCTCAGTGGCATCTGACAATTATTTTCTGCATCGCTGGAGAAGATCAGCAAAACCAAATTACATCAATATTCCTCATGCAGTGAAGCTAAACTGACTGAGCTATTTGTTATATTTTAAACCATATTCAAGCAAATCATTCAGATTTTAAATAACATCAATATAATTCAGGAGCATGTCGGTAGACTACGCTTTCATAAATGCAGATTATTTGAACGTATGGAATGCTTTGGCAGCAAATTTAACATTTACCTTGAAGTCCTGGACACCATAACCGTTACTCAGAGTGATTTGGAAGACTTCTACAGAAGATATGTAGGCAGCCAGACGAGTCAGACTCTGCTTCCCACTGCCTCCAACCCCAATTAGTAAGGCATGACCCATTGGAGCCTCCAGGATACGACTGATATGACAGCTGGTAGCAACAAAATCTTTATGGTTTTGAGGGTACAGATTATCCTTGTTTATTTATCTACTGACAGTAAATGTTTGCTTTTGGTTTTGTTTTTTTTTCTGTTTTATGAGGTATGCTATATGTATTAGAATTATTATACTGACATTTAGACCAACAACACTTACACATGTTGCATAGCATCTTCAAACAGCACTAGATTCATGGCTGAATGGAGCTCATTGTAGCTTTCCAAGGCATCAGTGAGGACTGTCCTGAGTGAAGACCAGTCTGTTACTGGGGTATAGGAGGGTTCCTCACCCATGTGGGCAAACTGACAATAGAGGAGGGGTTGTTTTTTCACCTTTTCGTCCTCTAGTCCCTGGAAGAGGACAAACATTTGAATTGTGTAGTCAACATATTTATTGGCAGGTGAATAACAGCAATTTATTCTCCTGCTCAGAATCTACACTGTACCTCAAAGCTTTCACACACTGTCTCCATCTGCAGTTTTTGAAAAAGCTGCAGGTCCTTCACATCTACCAGTCTGTCTGAGTACACTCTATTGGACTCATGGAGCCACGCCATTACCAGGTCAGTGCTTTCTTTCAAACAATCAGGGCCACATAAAAGGATACCCTTAAAAACAGAGATAATCATATTAATATTTTGCTTATAGCTCCAAAGTCCAATGGTGATGTATGCTTAGTGTGAGCACAACCTGAAAAACATTTGAGATGTCTCGAAGATTGAATATGTAATGAAACTTGATGGCTGTGGGTAGAAAATTGTGAGCCATCTTGTAATGAAAAGTTATGGCAGCTTGGACCACAGCTGCAGCGCTCCTCTGAACCAGTGGACTGAAGTGCTGTTGCTTCAGATGAGCACACAGGATCTGACTGTATATTGACATCTGAGATTCAGATGAAGGAAAGTTCACTGCAAACACTGAAAAATGTCTCTGTTGGAAGCAAATACACAATCAAAATTTAAAAAATCGATAACTTATGAAACACAGCTGTTGCATGCATTGATTAACCAATTTACCTAGAAATAATGTTTTTGGTTCTGAATTTACAAATGTAAATACAAAAACTATTATGATTTATTTAATCTCCAGGCACAGAAATAAGGTCAGCTTTCCTTTAAGTATCATTATTACTTGGGGAAAAAAAATCTTTTTCTTTTCAACAGACAAATGAGAGGACTGTATGACCACGAATAAGCTCGAACTGATTGTATGTAAAGTGCCCTGAGATGACGTTGTTGTGAATTGGCGTTATACAAATAAAGCTGAATAGAACTGAAATGAGCACTGGAAAGTTTCTGCATATCAAGATTTCCAGTAGAATTAAACTATAAAATGAAAATATGTGCATTGTGGGTGTCACAATATGCCAGTATTGACAATTACTGTAATAAAGAAAAATAGATAAATATTGATAATACTCATAATAAAATTACAAGTAATTTTATTTATATTGACAATGTAATTATGGCAGAAGTTAGGTATAATGGAGTCTTTGTTTCAGCTCGACTTTTATTTTTATTTGTTGCATAATGTTTGTTCTTTTTGTACACTTAAGACAACACCATACTCTCACCTTCAGTTTAATTCATTCCAGATTGACATAGACAGTGATCAAAGATGAAGATTATTACTTTAACATTTTCTACTGGCATCACTTATTGGAAATTCTGTTTTGTCCATGACATTGTGTTATAAAAAGCTGAATATATTGCACTGTTGATCAAGTCACAAACACTTTTTTAATTCAAACTTGACCTATTCTTCAAAATCTGAGCAAATCTGATTTATGTAAAAACACAAATCATGCTTGTATATATTTTAAGATAATGACTTAAGATAATAAAATAGCAGTTTTATTTGGCAAACATACCTGCAACCTGGGGTTGATAACAAAGCTCCCAGCTGTTGGATTCATACAGGCAACATATTGGGTGTTTTGTATTTCTTTTAAGGTCAGTTTTTGTCTGCCATACCTTCAGAACACAGGGAAATAAAGAAAAAGGTCTCAATGAATAAACTCACTCAAACTACATTTAAACTACACAACTGAATGACTGCCATTGTGGATGCATATTCATAACTTATCTATATATTATAAGCCTGATCACTGATACTGTACATGTTATGTGGTGCTACTATTATGCCATTCTGCCCTGTAAGACTTTTATTATTTGCCCCAGTGTACAGGGAGTTGCATAATGGAATTAAATTTAATGAAAAGAAAGGAAAATAAATTCTATAAATCCCAAAAAAAGGGAAATATAAAAATGTGGGGGCTTTTTAGTATCAAATGTGTAGGGCCTCAGATTAAAAGGTTTCACATACTAACTGACTTTACTTGATTAGACTTTGTGTTTTGAGGAGACTTTTCACCAGTGTCCGTAGTCCAAATGCTGCCGTATGAGGGTATGAGGCTGAACTGTTCCATAGCTGTCAACAGCTGGTATGTTCATGTCATCTATAAAGTAGACCAATTTCTTGTTGCCTGCTGGGAAGTAGCTTCTCCCTGCTCTTTTTTCTAGTGGTCGCTCCAGGATTTCTATACGGGGAAGCAAAAACGACAAGAATTCAACTCACCCAAAACATTATTTGCTAATGAAAAGAAGAAATATAAAAGACACAATAACCTAAATGAACATGTAAGATGTTGTCATGTTCTGAACTATTTTCTAGCTCTGCTCTGTCTGTGTGTCCTTCAGCCCAGCACAGAGTGATAGATATTCAAGAACCAGATGTAACTAATAGTCATCAGCTGATACATAGAGTGACATCACCAAGATAGATGGCATAAGCAAGAACTAGATGTAACTGAGAATTAATAAGTTTGTTATCAGTCAGGTCTGTTGTATTAGATACATGCCTCAATTCAACATTCACACACATTGAACAGAACATCCCAATCTATCACGTGAACAATGATGGCATGCTCACGTCAGTCATGACTGGCCAATTACACTCGTCTACGTGTCAAGCCATCCCATTGTACGAGTCCCTGTCCTAAGAAGATAAAATCTGAATACACCCAAGGTTCGGGGCTCAGGCGGACGACCTGTCCCCTGAGCCCAGCGCTGCTTTGCTTTACCTGTGACCTGAATCTGAATACATTTTTGATAAATAAGAAGAGATCCTCTCCTGTTTTTGTTCTCGGGTTTCCAATAAAAGAACCACCCTAACAACCAAAACAATCTTTAGATATGTGTGGATAACTGAGTAATCTAACTGAAATAATAAATTAGGTTCACCCCCCCCCCCCCCCCCCCCCCCCCCCCACTCTGAATCTAATCATTGCCAGCAGATGGTGCTACAGTTTTCTTGAAGTACTAATGAGTTCCCCAGAACAATGCCAAAAATCACTCACCCTGCAACATGAGTGAGGTAGTGTAGTAGTTGAAGGGTACTTTTAAGGTCATGTAACTCTCTGGCAGAGAGTCTAACTTGTTCTTTACAAGTGCAGTCTTCCCCACTCCAGCATTCCCCACAAGCATCACCGGCTGCTTCCTCTTCAGCAACAAGTCCATGAAGTACCACAGACTCACAGTCTGTGCTGTGTGTACCAGAACAGCCTGCAATCATGCAAACAGCAGGAAGACGCAGAAAAGAAACATACATGGTTATTATGGCTTTCTTTGAGAGTGATTTATTGACAGACATGTGTTCAGTGAATTGTATGTGATTTATAATTTCTCGTATTTCCCTAGAACACCACAACTATTCTGTCATAATAGCATCATTTGCTCAGAACAAAACCCCACTAATTATGGCTCAGCAAGAGCCTTGGGGCATTCACAGCTGTACACAGGAACATAAAGAAAGACAAAAGAGCGTGGGTGATAGCTCAAGCCTTGTTGCTCATGCCTTCACCCCCACACATTGTGGTACAGGGAGTAGTAAATGGTAATCAGACACAGTGGCAAGCCTATCATCCATTTCAGAACCCCCTGCCATAACCTCCTGATGTGACTTCACCTTCCTTTATTATGTTCATTGAAGCATGCACACATTTTTAATATTCCTACATTGTTCATTTTTGGTTATTTTGCTTGTGATTGTGATTATTTGTCAAACCTCCTTGAAAAGTTTGTGTTTCTTTCTCAAGAGTAATTTTTTCCCATAGCAACAGCAGTCTGTATGCTCTTACCTGTAGTGGTGTGCACATTTCCATTTCAAACTGTGGCACAATACCACCCCAGGGCAGGAAGCGCCTGGTTTGATGGTCAAGGTAGTAGTGAAATACTGTCCCTTGTGCTGGCAGTTTCACCGTCTTCATTTCTTTGGTCCACCACTGACTGAACTCAACCTGATAATCGTGGAGCTGAACAAATCATCAAAAATATAACATATCACACATTAATTTATATAATTTTATTTGGGCAATACCAGCATAAAAAACAAAAAAACAAAACAAAACTGATACTTAAGATTCTAATTATGCTAACTTGAAAGTTTTATGACAATAATGGTCACTTGATAATGTTGACATGTCCGATCACAAAACAGGGTTGTGAATCACTGAATGGCTATGCCTTTGACAAGAATATAGTAGTCGACAGTGGTGATAACATTACTCAAACAGCAATTTTAGGAAACAAATAAACTTCAATTAAACCACGTAAATACCTGATCTTGACAGAGTGCTCCCCCAAAAGCCCAGATACAGGCAAAGGTGAAATAGATTTCATAGATCTCAGGAGGGGACTCAGAAGGAATATTTTCTGGTGTTAGAAGGCAGTCAAGCAAAGTGCAGAGTGTCTGAATGAGAAGAAAATATCATACTGAAACTTTCTGACTGTGAAGACTTATAAAAAAGAATACACTATTTACACTTGCGTGGTATGAACCTGCACCATAGAGATCTCTGGGATGGGGGTAATGGTCTTGAAAGTGTTTTTCATCTGTTCTAGACAACGTGGAACATATCTTTCAAACAGTATGGTGAGGTGAGCTCTTTCTGTCTGTCGTTCTCGTTGATCAATCCAACTGGCAACATACCTGAGCAACAATCCAAGACACAAAAGGGAATACAAAGCCAACCTCTTGATAAAAACCTTTTTGAGATTACGTGAATATCAAAAGACAAATTATGATTCTCTGTAACTCACGGGTTCCAGCCCAGGTCCTGTTGGTTGACATAGAGGATCCCTGCTCTGGATACAGTGGCAGGAGTGGCCATCCTTAGATGACTGATTTCAAACACTAGTCTCATGGATGATGTAAGTGGCACACGCTCATTGCTGGCAAGAGTCAGGACCTAAAAGACATTATGAAGCATTACATTTACAAATGTTTTCACAATTGAGGCTCCACAAAAAGTAAGTAAAAAAACACTTCCATATCTCAGGTCAGACAAACTTGCTTTAGACTATTTCAAAGGCACAAGATCACTGTGACATGATTCATTGCTTTGAAAAAGAAACCCCAAGTACTCACTCTGCAGGAAGTGATTGCTGAAGGAGGGGGAAAGAAACATCTTTTTCTGTATATACCACCTTGGCTGCTATGTGTTGTACAATAGTGTATGAGTGAACAGGAGGGAGGTACCTTGTTATCATCCATCACTGTGTTGAGTGATTCAATCCACATTGGATCAATGTCTCCATCCAACACAATCCACTTAGGCCCGTGGTGGGAGATGTTTGCCTGCTCTCGCATCAGTGATGAAAACAAACCTTGCACAGAGATTAAAGGATGCAACAAGCAACATACATTGTTCAATGCGAGTGCTTTTTACACATGTGTGTAAAAACAATATTTCTGTTCTTATTTGATATCCTTAATTAGAGGAAGACTTAGCATAGTTTTCCTAAAAACAACTTACAGACTAAGTTATCCCTCTCATATGACCTAGAAAGTGTGTCAGGGCTCAATTTTTCTACCTCTTGCCTGCAATTCCCTTGTAACTTTTTGTTTCTAAACATTGTAAGGCTTTAATCTCTTGAGTAATGAGTCTAGTGTCTAGAAAATAGTAACCGAAAACTGTAGCTTAGTATGCCTTTAAATCCAGGTCTGTTTACCATCTTTCCACTCCCGTGTTGCAGGATGGATGAAGCCAAATAGTTCATCTCTGTCTATTGCCTTTGGATTGAGGTCATTCCAGACTGGCTTCCTCCTCAAATTTCCATAGGTCTTATAGAGGACTCTCAAAATCTGTGGAAATTTTCAACATCCCATATTTACCATCTGTTAAATTAAGCTGAGCATTTATTTTCACAACTTCTGAGATACAGAAATCAAACCTGGCTTTTCCCAGTCCCTGAATTTCCAACAACAAAGACAGCGTGGCGCACTGTCATTAGCTCTTCCAGTTGCACCACCTGACAAAAGTAAAGATATTTACTAAAACATACATTGACGCCAGAACAGTTCCTCTCTTAAACCCTTCTACTTGACCCTACCCCTCTAATTTGCAAAGATAAGTTAATGAGCTAAAATGGCCTTTTATCTGCAGCTGTGGAAACCACCTGCATGGCTAGATGGCCACTAATTCTTTAATCTCTAACAGAAAAGCAGGAACTTAACCTCTGCAAACTAAAGGGGCAAGGCCAAGGGGAGAAACTAATATTAGAACTTACATTTTTTACATAAGTTTATACTACTTTATGTCAAACCTTAAGGATAAATGTCTCCTCAGGTTGCAGCCGGAGCTCTAGCATGGTGTCTCGGATGGCTTTCTCAAATTCACAGTCTCTTTCTCGCTCCACTTCCAGGCCAGGGAACAAGTCCCCAAGCAGTCCCAGAAAGATGCTTACATCCTCAGTCACAATTTTAGGCATGTTGAAATCCCGCAATGCGCGCATCAGCACCTTAATGCATGAATTAATGTAAGCTCTTACAAAAGAAAATGTAACTTTTTATATTCTTGCTATCAAATGACACGCATCGAATCACCTGATCCTCTGGTCCCATCTTGTCTTTCCTTCTCAGAGTTCCAGCCAGAACCAAAACAGACTTAACTGCACGTAAACCCCAATCATAATGATCCTAACAGAAAAGCAAAAAAAGAAGGTTTAGAGTTACCATAAATCATTTCATAAGTATCAATGATATCTATTGAATCATTTCATGTTTCACTATGCCACTGATATAGCTGAAGAGATAAATAATTGATGTCCTCTGTTTGTGTCCAATATTTTGAGATGTGTCTTTTTTCCTACCTGTTTGGAGAGCAGTTCTTTGCAGAGACTGTACAAAGTAGTAAACTTCCTGGCTAACGGCTTAGCCCCACAGAAGCCTTCTGCCACCAACATTATCTCACAAATAAGCTCAGTGTCAGGAACCACCATGGCACAGGGCCTAAGGCACAAATTCAATGCATAACTTTATGCTGATTAAAGAAGCACTATAAAAGAAGGTTGCTGAATGACACCCACCTGAAAAGAGCTTTGAGGTTCTCCGGTAGCTCTGCCCTGCCTGCATAGCCAGGGTTCATAGTGATGAAAATCCCTACCGTGTCTTTCAAGACAATGTCCTGATCTAGAAATAGGAATCTGTGAGATGACATACAACATTAAATAATGCTTGAATATACACAGTTCCATGACGAAAACTCATTTTTTTCAGCCTCAGTTACACACCTTTTCTTTTTAGCGCGAATTGTGTCCTGAATGGTTTTGACCTGCACTGCTACAACTGATAGAACATCCACAGGGATACGATTGAACTCATCAAAGCAGCCCCAAGCTCCAGTCTGGGCTAGACCCTTGTAGATATTTCCAATTGACTTGACATAAATGAAGAACAACATTTTTTTAGGCATCTTAAGACAGAAAAAAACCTCACCTGTAATTATTTCAAACTCTGATCAGTTCAATTTACCTTGTAGTCCATCTGTTCAGAGCAGTTGAAGATGTACACCATGACACCCATGGCTCTGCCGAGATCTTTTGTAGTCTCAGTCTTCCCAGTTCCAGCAGGACCTGCTGGAGCTCCACTCATGGTCAAGTGAAGTGACTGAGTCAAGGTGATGTAGCACCTACATTTAAGTTGGTGTAGATTTTCAGTCATCCAGGTCATGGTAATTGTAAGATTGAATCAAAGGCAACTGGACTTCTTTTTGTCTCTTGAAAAAGTTTTACCTCTCATCCAAATGGCTGCTTCAGTTCTAAAAGTTTTAGAGTTTCAGTTTTAGACCTGATGCTGCATCTTTGATGAGAAGCAAAGCATTTTCAAGAGACAAAAAGAAGTCCAGCTGCCTTCGATTAATTTAACAACGGCACAAAACATACAAAAATACTCTATGCAAATGCTGTCAAGAACCAATGTTGTGAACTTATGTGGCTGTTAAGTGAAAACTGATTAGCAGCTGTTACCTGTCCGTGAGGGGAGTGATAACCAGACGTGGAGTATTTCCAAGATACTCGTATGAGTAAAGGAACTGAGCATCACAGATGTTAATATAACAGTTGTGAAGCTGCTCATTCCAGCAATGCCGAAGCTGGGAAAGCCACTGGAACGCCTCTGAGGTGATGACCTGTGAAGCACATGTGGCTATTGTCAAATTACAGCAAATAAATATCATGCACAGGTGGTATGATCATGTAATAGTTTTAAATGTTTCATTTTAGTCTAAATTTACAGTTTATAATTTAAATGAACTGTTTCAGGGAAATACAAGGAGTCCTCTCTTTTAAATCTTTAAATTGATATAGATATAAATGAATTATTCTAAAGCATCATGAACTCTACTGTTTATATTCGGGTTTCATGTGTCACTTCATCAAAATCTGACTTTTACTATTGGCAACACATACATTATTGGTTGTGATTTTAAATAAGTTATATCCTTTTACACACTTGTACAACACTTCTAAAATTTCTTGCACTTTAAGCTCAATAGTTATTCTGAAGTAATTTATTTGTGTCAACCTTCTGAGCAATGAGACCAGCAACAATGTCTCTAGCATGGACATCAATAGTGCAGATAGTCATGATCTTCTGTCTGTTGCCTGGACTGAGCTCTCCCAGCAGCATGCCAATCAACAAGTTGAGTTGAGAAATCTGTCAGAAAAAAACTTTTAAAGCTTAACAAGGCCAACAGAAGATAGGAGGAGAATAGAAAAGTAAATCCACACATGGAATTGAATGACCAGCCTCAATTCTGAGGTTGTGTTTTGTATCTCGCTGATGGAATATGTAAAATTCATTCAAATTCCAATCCATGCAGAACATCAAACACAGTGGACCTTGTGTACTTTAAAGACAATCAAAAGAAGTCTTGTGCTCTTCTTTTAACTAAAACATCACAAGATGTCATTTGTCCCTGTTCCTGTATGACAGGAGATCCAATCAGTGCCGTGCAGTGGGTTGGGGGAAGAGAGAGATTATTCAAGCTGCAGCCAAGGACATGTTAACCTTTAGTAGCACTGATGAAACTGACAAGAGTGATATTACAAGTGTGAGCATAACCCATAGTGAGGTTCCAGAGGCCCAGTGCAGGTCACTGACTGTGATGTGATTATAATGGCATTATGGAAATGTGAGAATATATAGAGGAATATACAGTATATGATTCGTGTGTGGTTTATAGTCATTGTTGCATTTGACAAATAAGTTACCTTTGGCTAAAAATAACATGGATGTGAAAAAGGGGAATAATATTGCATTACTGACATTTGCTAAATGATTACAAAGAAATGGTATGGATAATTTTGGACATGGCTTTTTCTTTTTAAAACAAAAAGCAAACAGAAAAAGCTCAAATTTATAATACAGATGCTTAACAGAATACATTTAATTTTGAAACACAAGAAATCATTTGTGGAAACCACTTTTTTGACCAGTAAAGAGATGCAATATTACAGACATGACAAACAGTTACGACTTTTTTTCCCTTTTTTGAAAATCCATCTTTAAATCTTTAAATGTTAGTGTGTTTACTCATTATAAAATGTACCTGCTTCTTGTTGTAGTCTTTTAGTGCCGACTCAAATCCTTCCTCTAGTCTTCTGAACACAAGATCCATATCATTACTCCACCATATCTGTGACCCAGTTAGAGCAATTTGGGCAGGAAATTCAAGAATCCACTGCTCTCTGGGTCTATCCTCATACACAGACACAGCTTCAAACAGGTGACCCCTGACACACTTCCTCATAGAGTCTTCAAGGCAAGCAAGCCAGACTTCCACCTAATATAAATAATATTTGTCAGCGCCTTGGTTATTCATTTAAGTGCAACTCATATACCTTGACACTGAATGTCTTACCGGTCCATTACAGCCGCATTCAGTTTGGAATGGGACATACTCCCTCTCTTTGCTGTACATCCCCACAGCATGTTTAGGATTATCCCACAGGTCATTTTTGGCAAACTCAAGATCTGACATGTTGTCAAACAGTTTTGAGAGATGGACAGTTACCTGAAGAAAAAAATGCACGTCAAGACAAATGTAGTAGACACAATAGTGGCAAATAATACTTAACAACATAGTTAATGATTATTAATTAATACTCTTATCAGGAATGACAGGAAATTCTACATAACTTCACCTCCCTGGGACGACTTCCTTTTGAGAGAATGTCCAACAAGTCTGTAGAAGAAATGAAGTAGAATCGTGGAAAAGCAATTCTCTTTGTCTCCAAGTATTCAGCAAGAGCTTTTTCACATAAAGCCATCCTGTCAGAAAAAAGCACAGTGATTCTAAGCAGAGAACCTTAAGCAACATAAATGTTCAATGAAATAAGCAAGAACCTTTTTTGCAAATCCTCTAACTTCTCAAATAGATGTGGTTTGTTGGTGGCCTCAATGACATTTTTAGTCTTAGTACTGTCCAACATCAGTTCCTGAAACGAATAAAACCCACATGCTTAAAATGTTAAAAACAGTTTAATTTACAGAACTAAACTATTAGCATGTAGGTGCAGACCTGGAATTCAGCATCTATTGCTTGGAATCTGCATGTATCTGCAGACAGCTGCTGGCAAATGTCATCGCAGCCTTTGAAGATACTTTCAAGATGGACCCATGTTCTTTGCACTTCCATCCAGACCATCAGTACAGAGTCAGCCACAGTCAGTTGGTTTTGTAGTTCCACTGCATGGAACAGGAAGTGGTCTACATGCTTGCTCTGACAGACCATCTGTAGCTGAACCTTTAGAACAAGGATAAAGGAAAATGAGCATAAGTACACTACAAAATTTGGTTTAATTGCAAAACTCAGCATGTTACACCACAACCAAAACTATGGCAAGAAAATTTGACATGCTGACAACCAGACGTTGTTACATAGAATTCTTATTTGCAATCACTTTCCACCTCATTGGCATGGCAACCCAACCATTTCAACAAACATGGAGACACTAAAGAGGCAAGACTTCTAATTGCTGGCTGTAACCCTCCAATACATCTGTTGTGGGTGTTCAAAGAGCACCATGGTGCAACAATGTCCTGCATTCCCCAGCAGCTATAAATCTAAGGACTCAATAGAGACCTCTTTACTCACAGCTGTGCTGTTAGACACTCAAGACAGGGCCACTTGCACTCTCATATGAGCACTTAACTATCTGTCCTTCTCACAGACAAATAATCTTGAGAACAAATTCTTGTAATTTACAACTAGTTTGTAATTTTTACATTTCACATTACATTGTGAGAGCAGGTGTTGAGTCTCTGTCAGTAAATAAGATATGTACCTGATGATCTGCTAGCATTTCAATAAGCTCCTCATCACATCTGAGTAATGGCATATAGGTTTTGTAATGTTCTTCATATGATAGCTCCACTGATGCCCATGTTTGACTTATTTCTGTTACAATCTGAAAGAGATATAGCAAACACAATATAGATGACAAAATTATAGGAATACAAACTGCATTCCCGGGGTTTGGTCCTTGCTCAAACTCGTTACCTCTGATACATATAAAGTAAAAATAAAGCATCCATCTAAGGTAAGATATGGCTATTAGAAAAGTACCAGAAACACTATGTAGTATGTTATCATAAATGATCATTACAAAAAGAATACAAATTTTTCCATGTTTGATAATGTTTTTTTGATAAATAAAGAAGAACCTTCTCGGTGGACATTTCTTTGACTGCTTTATCCACTATGTTGCGAACTTCGTCTTCAAACAAATGAAGTTGCAAAGCTAAAAGCTCTCCCATGGTGGTACTGTCTGTCACAGTGAAGTCCATCTGTTTAAAAGAATGATTGTCATGGTATAAATTCTGAGATTTACAGCATGCAAAAAAATGAAAAAATAAATAAAATACTGCTCTATAGAAAGACCTCTGCTGTGTGTATTTATGCACCTGTGTTGTTCTAATTAGCTGCACCCAGTGGTGCTCTCGTATCGCCAGGTTCTGTAGCTGACTCACGGCCTGCAGTGACGTTAGCAAGTTCTTTACATAAAGGTCCAATCCAATATACACATCCCACATGCGAGCGTCTTTGTCGAGCTTCCATATGTCCTACACAAACAGAAGGTAGATAAACATGATTAGTTATCAGGGGCATCTGTTACAAACAGCAATGGCACATGACAGCAAAACAGCAGGAGAGATAAGCTAGTGTGATGTAGCACTGTGGGTGACCTCACCTTGGCAAACCTCCTCAATTCTACATCCATCTGCTCTACGTTTATCTGCCTCCATTCGGTCATTGTCCAGTTTTTTACACTGCTCTGTACAGATAAAGACACAAGCACAGGGGTCAATGTGCTGACGGTGCTTAATGGGCACATTTATGATCAAGGGGATATTCAAAGAGTGCAAGTGAGCCGAGGGGATGCAAGTCAAGTCATTTAGGTACAGTGGTAGTGTGGTAGGGTGATGAAGCTTTCAGCTGTATTCTATTTCCTTCAGAATGATTACATTTAAGCACAGAATACAGATTAAGCTACTTGCCTGCACATATACCACAATATCCCACAGTTCTTTAAGGACAGTAATCTCTTGTCTGCAGTGCTTGATCTCTCTGTAATCAGGGATAGATATATCAAAGAGGTTTGTAGTGTGTTGTAGGTCTGCTACTTCTCTCTCCATATCCCGGATTGCTTTTTCAGACTAAAAAACACAGAAATAGTAACTAAGAATATCCAGTAGTATAAAATATAATTTTGCTTTGACAATGAGGAAATTATTAAACTATTACCTTTTCCAGACAATCATAGGGGTTCACTGCATTGTAAGAGAAGGGTGCTGATGCTCTGAAAATTGCCCTGAATTTGTTTTGTTTTACCTGAAAAATAGAGGAACAACTTTACTGTGCTTCTAACTGGAGGATAAAGTCAAATATTTACCACGCTTTACAACTCTAGTTATCTGAAGGTGAGAGCTGTACTCATTTAGACCATTTAAAGGCTAATGGAGCAGTCCAGTTGCAACATTCTTTTAAAATATGAACAATGATCATGCAAAAAATTAGTAACTGACAATATAATCTAAACTTTTTACTTCTTGGGAGGGTTCCTATTGTTGGTTAGTCGAAGGCAGAGATTTGGAGAACAGCTTAGGTTTTACAAAAAACAAAAAATCCCTCAGATTTAAAATACTTTTTATGCAAAAGATTTGGTCTGAATTGATTAGTTAAATTCCACCTCAAAATCCATGCACTGTCTTCGTAAAACCATCACTTCTACACCCTGCATGGGTGCCACCTCATGCCTCACTTTTAAGGCCAGTTTTTTAGCCGCACACCATTTCTCTGGGAGCTCCTGTGAAGAGAATTATTTTGATTATTTGAAACCTGACAGAGCACAAAATTAATATAAAGTACTCAGATTCTTTGTGAATAAGTTATTCATTAGCTATTACATATAGCATCATATATATCATCATATCATATATGTGTGTGTGTGTGTGTGTGTGTGTGTGTGTGTGTGTGTGTGTGTGTGTGTGTGTGTGTGTGTGTGTGTGT
>JAOXYM010000006.1:16408162-16435852 GCA_028567055.1 Leptatherina wallacei | reverse complement strand
GATAGATAGATAGATAGATAGATAGATAGATAGATAGATAGATAGATAGATAGATAGATAGATAGATAGATAATATTGAATGTATTTTGTGGACAAAAGTATAGTTATTCATTTGTAACCCATATCTAAAAACACAGGCACGTCGGGAGGGGAGGGAAGGGTGCAGTGTGGGTCTATTGTTTCGACCTCCCGTCCATAAAATAATTGGTCATATTGACAGTATAATAACATCTTGTCAGTTATCCCGTCACAAGTTATTGCTCCACCTGTCTGAAATTCAGTTTCAATGTGTGGGTAGCAAATGATAGCCTTCACGTGGAGATTTTTCCCCCATAGTGAATGTAGTCTAATGAATGTTAAAAACCTGTTCTTGTTGTGCATTCAAACTGACGGTGGGATTTCTGCTGGCAGATCATGTTAAATCCTACAAGATAGTCGTGAGGCTTTCGGGGTGTTATGTAAAATCCGGAATGAACAAATTTGTTAGCCCACACCCGAGGGCATCTGGTGATGGATATGTTGTCCTGGGGGATTGTGGAAGCCTCAGTGCAACAGCCGGCCGCCTATCTTGAAAGGCTTGTTTTAAGTGTTCCTCAGCTGGGAAACAAAGCTTTAAGAGCACCCATTATCTTACAATTGATGTACAATCCCCATTGTTTAGATAGTTTACGCACATAGGTATTAGAGCATATGGCATACATTAGGGTTACATTTACATTTAAACCTAATGTAAGTGACTTATTATATGAACTGAAATTCTCAATAATATAATAAGTCTCAAACTGTAGGTTACTTCTTGTGTAATAAAGCGCATTCAGTAAAATGAATTGAATGGGACATAAGGTGACGCATACATGTATGGTATTTTTGAGGTGAAACTTGGTTCAAGCAGTGAGGTAGGACTCCCCTGAGGATGGCCAGGCCACTTGTGAGTGAGGGGTTGGTTTATCCCACTTAATCAGCATCCTGAGAGACTGGCACTGCCCCCATGGCGATAAAGCATGGGGTCACTTTAGGCTCCTCAAAATGAGGGGAAGCCCTGACAGACAATGCTGCTGTCAGTCAGCCTTAACCTGATCTGGGCCCTTTATTCCTCATATAGTGTAGTAGTGTAATCATTCACTCCATAAATGCAAATTAATCTCATCAATGTTTTGACTAACATGGGGCAAGGATACGCAGAGCTTTTTTGAAATTAAATTGAAGATGCCTATTTGATGCAAAGAGATCAAAACTTTTTGTAAATGACACACAAATTCATGTTAGTGTCATAGTAAATTCCACATGTACCTCTAGGGAAGATATCTCTTCTTAGTCTGATTTTCTCAGCCACATGCTGTTGAAAATACATTTATCTAGAAACCTTACAAGATAATGAAGACACAGGAGAATGCTTCCTGCAATTTGCAGTAGCTCTTCCGCTCCGTTTAGACAATAATTTGTACTTGTTTGGATGGCACATACAGTCAGTGGTTTGGGGTTTGTAGCAGTAATGTCCCAGGGGCTTCTGTCAGTCCGGCACCATTATAAATGACAGAGCTGTGTGAACCTCCTTGGCTGTTTCTCAACATACTGGCTTCCTTGGGGCCTTGTGTAGCATTTGCAGAGCACGTGCCCTTTTGATTTCCTAATCCCAACACGAATTGTGGAATGCTGGCTCCATGAGATATTCCTCTCACAAGTGGTGATTTATGCTCTTGTGGTGCAAGGCTCAACGGTGAGAGGATCACAGGTGTTGTGGAGCCTCTGTAAAAAACTTTTAATATGCACACCTCGTGGCCCAGCTCAAGGATTACTGTCATTCAGTGGGGGCGGGGGTTGTTGGTCAATAAATGTTTAAAATTCATTTGATGTCTGATGGCTTCTATATAAACATGCAAGTATGTGTTTTTTTATTTTTATGTACGGTATTTCAGCAGCTCAGTTTAATTCAGGATGGGCCCTGTGAAAAGACACATAGTGAAAATCAATGAAGTTCCTTTGAGATATTTGTTTGCTTTTATAAACTATATTATTTAAATAGTAATGAGATACAAAGCACATGATAAATAACCAGCAAAAGTATTTGGCACCTTTGATACTGGTTGTTAATTACAACATTGTTGACTGCGCAGTTAATGCCCACTTTAAAGTGAAGAGGTCAACCTTTGCTCAGGCCACAGTTAAAGTCTCAGCGTAAGAACAACAGTGCAAACTGAATGGCATTCATTAAGAGCTCAAGTGCTTGTCCTCTCTGTTGCCAACACATTACTCTACTTGATTTCATTTAATTAAAGTTTGCAGAGGACGTCATCCTTTTTTTTATCATGAAAGCTGAAATCAATTGTTCATTTTAAATAAGAAGGTTTTCATTGGGAAATTAAAAACATATATATATATTCCTGTTAGGACCATGGTTGTGGTACAGTGTATTTCCATATTTGCACTGTAGTTCCTTGAGTGCTTTCACATGGGTTATTGAAATAAAATTACAATTCATGCCAAACTTCATGTGGGCCTGCAGGAGTTATTGTTTGACTGCCTGTAATCCTGCTTTTATTCCCAATGAGGCTATAACACTGACAAGGGATACAGACGCAGCTCATCATTAAAAGTGTTGACTTTAATGATTCCGTGTACCCCAATCAAAAGAAAAAAGCCCATTCAAATTAGTTTGGTTTCTTCCTGCCAGTGATCTAGATTTTGTCATGACATGTCACAGACAACTTCATGTTCACTAACAACCTTCCTGCAGGATTTAATAATAGTGATCTGTGTTAATCACCCACCCTTCCTTTTCCGCTTTTTATACTTTGCCAGAGGGTTTGCTGTAAACTGCACCAACTTACCTGACTACATCAGTGTTATCTTATAATGGCTGCGAGTCCCCTCCCACCCCCACACTCTTCTTTGTGACTTGTTATCTAGTCGCAGGGGTCAAGAAGGCCTTTCAGTCGAGTAACTGAGTGTGTACTGGAAGTTAAGTGACCTTTTCAACTCGCTGAAGCTGTTGTGGTGCAGGCTGTTCTTTCACCCGCACTATATTTTTCATCCTGGATGCTATGTAGTAAATTGTAGAGGTGGAGGGGGGAGAAGCTTGGAATTTCAGTGTTATATAGGTTTCTCTACGTGTTACACTTAGAATAACTAATAGATTTATAAGGGTAACAAGTGAGTTTTACCATTGCAAGCACTCCTGAGAATGTTAAAACATTTAAAATGCAATTAAAATATAAATAGAAAATAGAGCTGTTTTTGAAGGAAATTTGCTTCAAAGGGAGCTGATGTTATAAAGGCAGCAATTATTTAAAAAAAAAGAAACTTTGATTAAATTTTATTCAAACTTAAGTAAGTGTTTTGCTAAATATGATACATTTTAGAACACGAATAAAAACTGCCATTAAAACTGTCAGTGCTTAGAATTATCTTGAACTATTGGCAACCCTCACATTAATGCAACCTCTTGTAGCACATACAGGTGAATCAATGCAAGGGTTCAAGAAGAACTGACTTAAATCACCTTAATGTACCTTAAAATCCTTAGTTTGTGATCTCATGTTCATTAACTCCTTTTGAATAACTAAATCAATCACTAAAAGAATTACTAAATAATTTTGTCTGCTTGATGTTTAGGCTAGTTAAGCTACTCCAGTTCTACAGCCTCTGAATTTCAGCAGCACCTACAGAATTTAATTTCTGGATTAATGTTAGAAAATGTGCCTCCCCAAAGGTTTCATAGCAGATTCATTTAGTCTTTACTGTGCCATCCCCCCTTCTCCCTCGCCTCCATTCCCTTCCTCCTCCTCTTTTTTTTCCCATGTCCATTAGACCTTGCAGACTAATCGAGCAGCACCAATTGCTCCCGTGGTGAGATCATTAAGTAAATTATTTTAAGATCAAACGGTCAGCAGCCACAATGAAGTCCTGTGTAATGGTAAAAGCCTCAGAAGCTGCCACCCACCCCTTTCTCAAATTAAAGCCCAGTGGGGAGAGCTCTGCACCTCTCAGGTGGATGCCCCCAACCATTAGGCCTTTTAGCTGCAGGCTGAGGTAGGACCCACTAATTGGTCCTTTGAACAAAACTAACCCACTGACAGGTTCCAACTTGTATGCATCTAACAATGCAAAATTGTTCCTGGTCAAAGACAGTAGTTTAAAACTAATAGTAATAGTCTACCTGCAGAGAGAGTCAATAAGGACCGATATGGATGGCAGCATACAGGTGATAATATTTAGGGGGAGTTACTGTGCAAAGGCAGAAAGACTTTTTACAGCGTGGCTCTTTTATTTGGCCACTATTCAGCATGAAGACCTTTTGTAAAAATTTCATGTCCTGACTTGCTACAATTTCCATTTTCAAGCAGTCTTTAAAATATGGTTGACATTATGTAAGCCATTATAGGAATTTCATGTAACTTTTTCAATTCCTAATATGAAATTATTATTTTGTTATATTCAAAATTACCCCTTTTTTCTTTTTCTTTCTTTCAGTCCTTCAGTAAACCAGCTTCCCATCTATACTGTAAAAGTTGAAAAGACTTTGAAAAATTAAGTAAATATTTAAAAGATTATTGCATGCACTGACTTTCTATGCAAATGCACTTCTGACATAACAATGACAATATTGCTATCATTCAAGAGATGTATTTATTTATTTATTTTTTTCAGTGGGTTGTTTTATTTTATTTCTTTTGGTGGGGGGTATTTTAAACTTAGTCTCCTTTATCAAAATACCATTATCATCTTGTTTAAACCAACTGATAACAAAATACCCAGACTTTATTTTCATTTAAAATTAATGTTGTCAATGCTTATAGATGAGAATTTGCTGTATTTACAGTTGTCTATTTTCTAAACTGGGATGGCTACATCTTAGGCTCGTTTTGGATTACTCTGTAAAAGAAAAAAAAACCTGAATTAAAAAACCTTGATATGGAATAAAATCCCAATTTAAAAGATCCAGCTTGTGATACAAAAGTTACTCTGGAAGTGTGTGTGGGTGAGTGAGTGGGTGCATATAGATTTGTGTCTTTAATACAGTGACTACATATAAAACCCATTAGACAGCAATTATTCACAAAGTGCTGTCTCCGAATAGAGAGGTTGACAGATTTCCTTTTAGAAGGTCAAGTTTCACCTGGCTTGATGTATTTAGGAGCATACACTGTATGCTAATAGAAGGATAAATTCATATACATTACACAGAGATTCATACACTCATGTTGGCCTTCAAAAGTGACTTTGTTTCTACAGATTATTTCACAGATGAGGTGAAGAAGCTGTTAGCAGCCATACAGAGTTAATGCTCAACAAAACATTAAGGAAGCAACGCAGCATTCTTTCTGTTGTTTATTCCCCTCAGTCAAGGAAGTGTTGTACTTACAGTAGCTTATGGTGTGGAGACAGAAACCAATGCAGCAAAGTGACTGTGAGAGTGATTTATTCTCCTTAGACATGAAGCGTCACTGTCATCAATCACAGGGTTTTAATTAGTGATGGTTCCCTTTTGTGACTGAGAAATGTGCATGTAATTCAATTTGGGACCCACTGCTGCTTCAAGAACCCCACACAGTGACTCACTATGAGTTTATACACTGTTGGAGTGGTTCATGTTGACAAAGTACATGAATGACCAGAAATGCAACACACAATTCTTGGACTGTGTCCCAATTTTTTACTTTTTTACCTCTATAACAATGCTTGGATACATTTTATATGCAATATACTGTATACAGGCAGACAAAATAAATTAATAAATCAACCATTTCTGAATGATTTATTCTTACTTCTATCATGAAAAGACCAGTTCGTCATATCCATTAATACACGATGCAACCTAGAAACAGCTCATTTTGATACCTTAGAGATTCATCATGTAGGATGTAATGGTTCAAGTTCCACATGCACCCAATTGAAAACCTAAATGTGAGCCAAAATTACAGTGAGTGGCCATGAAAAATGGAAAAAGGGCCTACTTGGGAATCAGCATTTGGTTTGTCCTTTTTGGGCTACTATTGTCACATATTGTAGGGTAGGTTGGCAACCCACTTATTGTTCTAAGGTTGTGACAACAAAACAAAACACAAAAAATCTTTATTTTCATGTGATTGTGCATTAATGAAATTAAGTTTTTAATCTTTTTTTCTGCCAAAATCACCCTTAAATATGACAGAGTCGAATTTTAAACGGTAAAAAAGGATTTTCTGTAAAGTAGAACAATGATAATACGGAGTGTGGCAAGACACTTAGCTAAAATAAGGCCTCATGATTTGATTGTTTTCTTATTATTATGTGAATTTTTGTGCTAATCAAAAAATTTAAATCAATGACGTATTAAATGGAATACACCGTAAAAAAAAACTGAAATGAGGGAAATGCTTCCTCAAAGATGATTATAAGTGTTTGTCATGATGTGTGCTAATGCCAGCCTTTGTCTTGAATCTCCCTAAATGAAAGAACAAACACAAAATATATATTTTGAGCTGTCATTTAATAGGAGACTAAAAATACCTATAATACAATATTCAGTGTGGGCTTTCTTTTTACTTAGAGTTCTCCTAAATTAATAAATAGGAATGGCAATGCAGTGAAGGAAAACAGAAACAGCTCATTTTGGTTGTTAATACTGGTTTACTGAGCTTTTAATAAAGGAGATGACCATTTTTTTCTATTATTGATAAACTGAGATGGCAATGTAATGGAAAACAAGAACAGCTCCTTTATGCGACACACAGGCCTTTTATCCATCATTTGAATGTTAGTTTCTTCTGATTTACTCTTCAATGGGGAACTTAACTGATTCCAACAGCAAAGACTTAAATAAAAACAATGACAGCTTTGAGAGTTAATGTTGCCATTGAAATGCTAAAATATCAATAGCAGTTATTTAGTTCTCCGAAGTCACTTGAAAGTCTCTTATCTGACACATGGTAATGCAAGTCACTGTAATAATGTTTATTTCACTGTAGTCTTCCACTTCATTTAATTGTTTAATGAAAGACAGTTTTTGCATCTGAATTATTGTAAATTTCACGCCAACCTGCACCTTTCATTTGCATTTCAAACGTTTATTTAAAATGGTCATAACATCCAAGACAAAAAATCGTGCAAAAATCAGAGAGATCAATCAAGATAAGAGGGAAATTACATATAAATATATATATATATAATTACCAATAAGCTTTTTAAAAAAGAAAAAAGAAAAGCAATGTGGAAAATGAGTTGAATAACTGAATTTGTGCATGTATGTTCAAACAGTTAAAAAGAACAAGTACCATCTAAAAAGTTGAGAACATCATAACCGTTAATGTAATATGACTCTTGTCATTAACATAAATGCCACTTACGCTACAATCTGTCATATCAACCACTTATTTAAACTTGAACACAATTCTTCATTTAGAATTTAGAATTAATTAAATTGCCATCTGATGTATGAAATAGTGCTAGTAAATAACATGAATCTTGAAAAAGGAAAAAAATTGAAGGACAAACTGAGTGGGAAAAAAGTATAACAGTTAAATGTCTCAGTGCATCAATATGAAAATTCTAAATGTAACATTTCAATTTTTCCATGACAAACATCTCTAAATGTGTAGTGTCAGTTTTGATGTTGCTGTATTAAATGTTTAGATATTTGAATCAACACATTTTTTAAATGTAGAATTCTAACAGCATAAACTATCCTCTTACTCTGGTTGTCCTTCTTGTTAAGTTGTTATTATTGCCACTGCACGTTCACAGCATTAATTTACACCAAATACACTCCACTTGAGACAATCAAATCAGATGATCGAATTCAACCAATTCCTCCAAAATTACACATATAAAGACAGTAATGTGAGGCTGGTGATTCCACGGACTGATTGTGCTTCTGCATATTAAAACATCAGTTTTAAGGCTGCTTTTGTGCTTCGAATGGATCAGCTTCCTTACAACATCTTCTCCAATCAGTTTCTTTGATACCTGTGTTCTGTTTAACTTTTGGACATGCTGATTACATTCTGCATTTTCCCTCTTGTGGATCCCCTCCAACAACACCAAATCAGTGTCCCAATTCCACATGAACATGCAACTCACAATCAGACTGTTATTTACTCTATGAAAATTTGGCAACGCCATTAACTGATGTGCAGAGAGGAGAAATTCCAGACCGTTGTCTGTGTGGTTGTTTTGAAGAAAATGTTGCTTTCACCCCTTGCTGATTGACTCTAATCAGCCACACTGTGTCCACATCACTCTGTCCTGGAGGCCTGTGTACAATGGTGATTGATTAGATTTGAAGAAAATAACTTAAACATACATAAATATTTACAATGTCTTTATAGTTTAAAAAAAGACCCAAACAAACAAGCAAATAAACAATCAAAAACCTACATTCACGTAGAGTGCAGGGCCCCTAAAACAAATATGATTTTTTTAAAAAGTATATATTGCTAATATTTAAAAAATGAATGTTTTGGTGCCATCTTCAGTAACTGTTGATGTTGAAACCCTTGTTGTGAAAAAGGGCTACAGTTAAACACATCACAAGTATTGACATGTAATTCCATGTGCTGAACAGGTCTGACTAAGAAAACAGCACTGACGCCAGACTTATGCTGTACTGTCTGGGTCCATAACAGGTTAAAACACTGCAGTGCAACAGCTCCAAGCAATTCTCATGCCACAAGCATATTTTAACCAAATGATTGTGAAATTTGCGCAGCCTAAACTTTGTTAGACATATTAGTCATTGCATATACTGTATAAGTCCCCATGTCCAGGGAGAAGATCTAATGCAGTAAACCTTAGTGTAATGTTGTTGTAGAGCTAGTTCTGGGACAATGTCCAGGGGCTACGAGAGACAGGTACTTCCTATATCCTGTGGTTGATGGTGAGGGGCCTCACCTGGGCTGTAATCTGGGAGGACTGATCACAAAGAACCAGAATGAAGAGAATTCCGCCTGTCCTACTTCAAACACAGCAGGACGGTAAATCAGACTGGTAGACGACACTAGGCGGCTCACCAATCACTTGTGTTCACTGCCTCTGCCCCTCCAGGGAACAGGAAAAAAGTATGCCAACAATGTCACCTGACAACATCATGGAGCACAAAACCATTGCACAGACTATGAGGTTTTACAGAAACATATTTTCCTAAACAGAATGAAAGTTCAATTCTGATGCAAAAGTAACTTTACTTTTCATTTGTTACACTTTCAATACACATAAAAAGTAGTAAAACCCAACTTGTCCTGTGATTGTTTTGCTGATATCTTATGGTCTACATTTTATTTGATTTCTGCCACATTAAAATCCTATATTTTCTATACTTAAAATTCCGTTCACAATATTCAGATACACAAAAACAATACTGTGCCATGGTACTATATAACAACTAGTGTAAATTTCATTAGTGAATTCAAAATCCAAGTGCAGGTACATCAGTTGGATATCAGTCCAACTCTTGGGAAATTTCATCTGGGGATAAGGTGTCACGGCAAAATGAATAAGGAAGCAACACCAAGGTCAGTGTGATATTTCAAGGCTTCTACTTTACATGGCCGCATAGCAAATGAGGCCTTCAATCAAGTCAGATTGGGTGGATGGACCATAGGTACAACAACACTCTGGTAAGGGTAGTGACAATGGAGTAAATCCATCAAATAACAGGGGAAAAAAGAGGGATGTACAAAAAAAAACAAGGGTCACATCAAAACAACACTGTTTCTACATAAACCACTTTATACTCTGAACAACTTTACTCTGTGACAATAATAATAACTTTTTCTTTATTAATTCTGATCAGGAAATTAGGCTCTGCATTTTACCCATTTCTAGATTTAATAGAGAGCTGCCATGTTTCAGCACCCAGGGAGCAGTCAGGGGGTTAAGGGCCTTCTTCCCACGGTGGTTCACCTGTATTGGCATACCAAGGCCTTGAACCCAGGTCCTCTAGACCCAAGCCCACCTCTGTGCAAGCTAAACATTTGTAATCCTTAACTGAACTCAGTGGTGTGAAGGACTGTTTTTCCATGTATTGATATTTTTTTTAGATAAGATAAGAATGAATAGCTTAGCAACAACTGTGTGATTATAGGGAAAAAAATGTTAACGGCCGAACAAACCTGTTTTCTTTTTCTCTCATCTGTTATCTGTACATTCAGATATATCTATCTGAAAAGGGAATTTTACAAATGAAATGTGTTAAGACCCCTGATTCTTCTTATTTCTGCAGCCAGGATTGAATGTATCTGGATTGTTAATAACATTGTGGATGATCCATCTCACAAGAACCATTTTTCTAAAGTTTGCATTATCTAAATATGAGCCAGAGACCTGGTGCAACAGTGCTTTAACAATCAATACATTATCTTATGTGCAAAGCCTAAATGGCCAGAGATCTTTTTTACAAGTGTGTTGAACAAATTAAAAACCCGACCAGTCAGTAAAAGACCAATTCATAAAGGTGAAAAAGTGGAGCTGCTGCTGTGATGGGAAGGACCAGTGAAAAATCTCTGCTGACCCTCTCATCCCTCTGCTCATCTATCTCTCACTACTGTCCACTGATAGATTTCCTCTCACTGATTTATGGGAGAAAAAAAATGTCACAGTGGAATGGGCTTTTGATAAAATTGTTCAAGAGATTCTGGGCAATAAATCCTAATCTTTACATCCAGGATGCTAGCTACTTTCACATTCTTGTGCCATCAATAAGAACCGCCAAACGTGACAACTAATCAATAACTTTACAATATTCAAGGCAGTTTGGGAAAACAGTAACATTTATATTTAACAGAAAAGACCAGGCCACTCCTTTATATAGCACAAACTATGGGTAAGAGCAACTTGACTGTAACTTGAGATGAAAAACCGTCATGCTTTGTTTACACTGCCAGCTGGAGAGGAATTGCTGTCCTTCACAACAACTTTGATTAAAGCAGTTTTCTTTCCCAGAAAGAAAATGACAATTTTTTTTGAAAAATCTTGGAATTTTCTGAATGTATTGAAATTGTGGTCACATAATCCTCAACCTGTTAAATTTCCATTAATTTGATGAATAAATCATTTGCATTTTTCTAAAAAAGTGTGCTGATCAATCAAACTGAATTTCCATTGTAATGGTTTCAAAGATGAGCTTTTATTTCCTGAAGTGGAAAAACAGGCCAATAAAAATGTAGTAACAAGTTGCAGGATCTGTAATCCCACATCACTCATGACGGAGTGTTTCTGACAGGAACTCTTCACTCAGCCGAGTGGCGCCAGAAGGATGAGTGATTCAGCAAACCTGCCTGGTGTTGTCTCTCTGGCCTTTCAATCTTTACGATGTAGCTAAGAGAAAAACAATGAGCCTGTTGCTCAGTACAGGTGTTTCTCAGAGGAGATGACTTGTAAAAACAGGTAGATTTCCATTGAGACATGAACTGACTCACATGAAAGGCTTCTGCGGTAGCAATAACTCACAACTGCATCCTGGCTGTCTGCCCAACGTCACAGAAATCATAGCAGTGTTTAATTTGCACAATATCTTCATCAGAGAGTATTTTAAAAAAAAGTCCCTTGCAAGTGAAGGCATTTGAGAGTGTTTGTGGTAATGTTGTCCATTGTTGATCAGGAGATAAACATCAGCACTGTAACCTTAAAATGACAAAGAGACAAACACTCAACCACTTAAAAGAACATGTTTTAAAGGACCTCTGCACTCACAATAAATGCCAAGAAATACTGGAACATGAACTTTAAGCCCTCCAAAGATGAGGCTGTCACAAGAGATGAGAGAGGAGGAAGCAAAAGACAAATAGCAAGCGGGGGAGCTATCTGGCTGACTTTGTCTTTCAGATTAGAGCCTGAGCAACAACCAGCAACAAAGACATTTCTGACAGGATGAGGAAATGAAATGTTTACAGTAAGTGGACTGATAAGTGAGACCACATAAGACATTTGAGGGGACTTGTTTGTGCTGCCTTTTTGCCTCAGATGGGGAGTGGTCATTCTTAAAACAGGTGTCAGAGAGAAATGGCAAGTCATATGCTACCTCATTTAATTTACTCCATCTGTATGTCAACCAACCCCCAACAATTTCTGAAATTTGTTTTGTCTTTGCAGTGAAATTGAAATACTTTCAGAGAGCATGTCAATGATTCTTTTAGCTACAGAATGATTTAATCTATATACAGATTTAGTTGGAGCTATTGCTTCTATTATGTAAACCTGAGAGGCTGAGGACTTCTGAATTATTTACATTGGTTGTCACAGCCTGGTGTGATTTGAAAGAACATGCTCCAAGAGGCCAATTATACTGCCTATGTTTGTTGAGGGAGATGAGACATTTTCTCAGTGATAGGCAGCTTTTCTGATTCCTTCACAAAGAAAAACTCCATGCTAATTTAATGTGTTCTGGTCCAGAGTGATGCACAAGCAGAAGGAAAAGGGGAAAAAAAGCTTGTTCTTATCTATGTAATCACAGCAGCAGGAGCAGAGGGCACATGTTCCCCGTGCCTCATTTCAGGGCTAATCTTTCATTTCATAGCCCATCTCTCCATATCAAACAATACAAATGGCTCAATTTGCATGACAGGATTTGTAACATGGCAAATCAGGTGTCAGACTCGATTAAACATTACACCGGCACACTATCATAATCAGCCGTCTAATGAGTGTGGCCGCTGGTGTGAGAGACTTGGATGGATCAGGGAGAAGGGCTTCTCCACGCTGCCCTGCGGGGGGTGAGTAACTGAGGGATTAAATCGGGGATGCGGTCCCTCTGGCCCTGACAGAGGGGCTCCTCTGGGTGGTGAGGCTAGAGCCGTGTGATGCTGACAAGACAAGGCAACACAGGCCACACACACACCGCACAGGAGGAGGACTGGAGCTGAAATACACAGACAGCCATGGAACAGCATCTGAGGATTGCTTACTCCTGTGTCCTCAGCTTTGAATGCTAATGCATGGGGACGTTACAGATGAGAAAAGCCCCAGCAGAGGGATTCCAGCCCTGGATCACATCCAGCTATCACTGAAATGTGACAACTGGATTATTAGGAATCAACAGAGACTGAGTGATAATTAATCTCACAACACACTTTGCACTTTTCTTTCATTTAAACACCAAAGCACATTATGACAAGTAGGTCACTCCTCAGTGTCATCTTCAGTCCATTTCTTCCAGCTGTACAGATTGCTACTCTGTTGTATTGCTTGTATTGTTCACTGCTGAAAATACACTGATGCTAATTCAGTTGCCATTCATGATGTGCAGCTTTTGGTTCATGCTCCGCAGAGACTTCACTGTTGCCACCATCCTACCACCGTCAGCATCATAGTCCCCCTCCCCCTTACTCCTTCCCCCACCCGCTGCCCTGCTCCCCATTTGGGGTGACCCGGGTGCTGTTCTGAGGGTTCCTCACACCCCAGAAGCTGTCAGTGGCCTCCTTCCTTCCCATGAGCGGAACACACAATAGAGAAAGGGCTCCGGCTGAGAGGTTCAGTAGCCATTAACCCCTACCAGCTGTTCCTGCCGAGGGTATTCTGTGCCACAATGCGTGCCCCCGAGGGGGCCCTCACGTCCACTAATCTAGCCATTGTTGGCCAGGAATGCTGACAGAAGAAAAGAAATTTTTCTTGTGTCCATGCAAGCGTGTGTATCCATGTGTGAGAGCCGAGAAACGTAGGGCTAATTTCTATAGTTGCCTGTGAAGAAGGGAGACCATGAAGAATACCCTATTTAGCTGCTTGACAAAATTCTCCTGCTTAAAAATGGAAAAACAATGGCAATTGTTTTCAAGTGGACTTCTTCACACTGTCTCCAGCTCTGAATTTAAATAGAAAAAATTATATCCATGTCTACTGAGCAAAAAGTTAAAATTACTTTATAAGATCTGAATTATTCAGTTATTTGAAGATCTTTTTTGAATGCATGGCCACACAAGCACTCTAAACAGATCACTTCCAAAACCATTTTCTGAAGGGATTACATTTTACGAGAATTATTCCATTTTAATTTTTTTTTTTTTTTTGCTCTCAGAATATATTAACAATTAGTCCATTTCAATTAACATGGAAATTAAAACAGCATTTTCCACTCAATTTAACCATGATGCAGCCATTAGGGGCTTCTGGTGTGCTGAGCATGTTTGTTACTCCAGTCTAAAAATGAAAAAAGGAGAGAACAATATTACTGCTGCATATTGAAAATGAGTTTTATATTCAAGTCCACATATTTGTCAATTTGTCATTTATTTTAAAAGACAGAAAGTAAACAACTACAGCAAAAATCAACTGAAAAAGGGAAATACAATATTCACAATGATTGGATTTGTACTATAACAATGAAAAAAAAACAGTCTCATTAGACAATCCTGAAAGACTCCTTGATGTGGCACAACAGATGCATCATACATTCTCAAGCAGAGCATGTAAGATCTGTTTTTGTCTCCCTACTGAGAAAAGTCAATAGATCTGATAAAAACACTGTTGACAGCAACAGGAAACAGAGCTCCATGGCTGTCAGCAGGCTGTTGGATGCAACATTTGCATGAAGTAAATACAACAGCACCTACAGACAGGGGGAGGGCAGCTCAAATAAAAACTGTTAGGTAAGTTTTGAACAGGATAGGTATTTTTCTGCATGTGTTCCGTCCCACAGTCTGTGCTATGTTGTGACAGGCGGGGGATCTGCGTCAGTCAATTATATGTCCCAACAGACTTTTTGTGCTAATGAGTTGGTCCAGCCATCGGCAGACTTCCCCTGTCGTCCAGAAAAGATCACTTTCATTGCTTGCAGAACTAATTCAAGGCACAAAAGTGGGAGCTTCACCATTGCAGCCTCTTTTACTGCTCCTTTTGTGGAGGCTTTAGAAGTGCGCTGAAGAGAGGGCCTAGCGCTCAGGCCTCTTCATCTCCAGTCCATTGCCTGTCATTAACATACATATCCATATGAAAAGTGGGGCAAGGCCGGAACAGCTGTCCAGTAAAGAGGCAGTGATTCCCTCTCCCAAATGCTGACAGAAGCCTTTAGCCTTCCTCAGGCAATAATAAACCAAACCATTTAAACAGTCTTTCAGGGAGTGAGAAAGAGATTGGGCCATAATGCTACATTCACAGGCACCGGTGGCCCTCGTTGGCTTGCAACAGTCTCCTGTGGATTCAGAAAGGTTAAGGAACAAATCAGGGAAAGAATAGCAAAAATAAATCAACATGAATATTGTGACAGCAGCACCAGATTTTCCTATTGTTGTTGTTGGGAAAGATGCAGATTTCCACTTCAGTTGATGGCAAGATTTTGCTTCAAAGGCATCAACTGGAGAAATAACTTTTTAAGCAATCATTTCGAAGTTGGTCAGTTGGATTTTTCATTTACTGTATGTATTTCAGGGTTTATTCAAAATGGACCGTGCAAATTGATAAACATCAAAATGAAAATGTGCCAGATTTTATCTATTTTGCATCTGTTGTCCACTAACGAATGTTGAAAGGTCAGAGAACCCTGAAATAATAAGGGCACATAAAACATATAGCAAAATGTAAATTCCATAGATTTCACATGAAAAATACAATTGCATACAAATCTTTTCTCATACAAACAGTAGAAAATACAATAAAATAAACACTAACATAGGCTACAACTATTAGATAAGAAACAAATTGTTGTTGCTTAGAAGCCATTGTTGAAAGGTTGCAGTTTCATTGGGGTTATTTCTGTCAGTACTGCTGCATGTCAGTGGTTGGACATTGCTATAAAAGAAAACCCCAAAGGCATTATTTGTTTGCTGTGTGAGCTCTGTGTTGAGAGCTTTTCACCCTGAGCAAAATTATTTGGTCCAAGGGGACTTGAGGAGTGTATGGAGACAGAACTGAGCAATCCTCTTGTTTAAACTTGAGCAGCGGGCATGAAGACAGAGGTTAAGTGACTTGCCCCAGGTCACATGGGAAGTCGTTTACTTAGGGTGGATTTTCTCATCTAAACCCTCATCCACTTAGACCAGAGAGGTTTCACAGCATTCTTTCATCTATCACTGAATTTTTACTGGGCTCAATATACAAAATAATTTATTTTTATTGTAGTCTTTTGTTATGGCATTGTTTGTCTTCCTTTGAGCTTTATAAAGTTTTAAAGAGACGGTTGAGGGTTTGTAGAAAATAAATACCTTTTTTGAGTTGGTAAGCAAACTCACATTTTGTGTTATCATGGAGATGTTTCGAGCTTCCATTTCCTCAAGTATCACAGCCTGCAAGTAAGACAATTTGAAACAATGAGAAAAAAGCAAGGACCGGCATTGATTTAAAAAAAAAAAAAACTTAAGGATTATTAGCTTTTAAAGTAGATTAAAGAAAATAGTTTTTTTTTTTTTGTTGTTGTTTTTTACTATTGCATTTAGCCGTAACTGGTGTGTGATGATGGAAAAAGTTACGTAATGATTTCATTTGTCCAGTTGGTAAAAAAAATAAAAAAGTTTTTAAGTATACTTCTTGGTTCAAATCAGAAATTACACATTTATTTGTGTGTCAGATGAAATGATCAGAAAAGGAAAATAACTGTCAACAACAACGTTGAGCTGCCAATGGTAAGCTTGAGAGATCATTTAATTCTGCCAGTCTTAAAACATCTTGTGTGGTATTTTTCTTGAATTTTATTGTATCAGTATTTGTATAATTTATATAAAATATTTGATTTCAACTGGCTGAAAAAAAGGCTTTTCACACAGTGGAGCTAGACAGTGTGTGACTTTTCTTAAACCTTTGCTTGGGGATCTTTTTGAAATTTTGTGTCCTTCCACTGAATGGTTTTCTATGCTTGAGATGCTATGTTCTCGGCTAAAGGAGGTAACGGGAGAAGCCAGAATCCGGATCTAATGAATAAGAAAAGCCTTTGGTTAAAAGGGGTCTGGTTTGTCTCTTCATGGGTCGCTTTTTATTCAGCTTTAGAAAGACGAGGATTCCTGATTGATAAATCCCCTCTCTTGCCCCCCTGGTGCCTGTGACCCCAGAGTCATCAAGTACAATGCACAGCACCTTACGTTTCCAAATCTGTGATTTAAAAATTGAAGAAGAAAATGTGTCACATGAGGGAGCCTTGACGTGCTTTTACAGCAATAATTATTCTGAGGCTGCATGCCTTCTGGGCTACCAGCTGCTAACTGGTACCTCTATCTTGCCACCTCCTGTGCATCGTCAGCATCCAAAGACTATATGGCACTTGTTGCAAGTGCATAAATTCAGCAGAGGGGATTTTCCTTAATAAACAGCCAATACCTCAGGGCTATACCTGTCACACTCCCCCTTTTTGTCTATCCTTTATTTATCACAGTTCTGCTGTTTGTTGTCTCTTTTAAAGTCCCACAATTCATTAAAAAAGGAAAAGGGGGTAGGAAGCAGAGGAGAGGGACAGAGTATGGTGAAGCAAATCTAGCTGGGGGCTGTTGTGAAGGAGCAGGGGGTAAAGGGGAGGGATTAGGATGACTTCTTGAACACATTTTCTCCCTTTTGCTGAAATTAAACAAAGTAGGCCTGTGATTAGTGCAGCGCAGGGAGCAGAGAAAAAGACACCCTTGAATCCCAATGGAGGGACCTGACTGAGCATTATTGCCTGACAATGCCTGAGTTTATTGCTGAAACCTGCTTACCCTCCTGCATGGCAAACCATGGGAACTCCAGTCAGGTGGAAACTTTTTCTCCTTTTCTTTTCCCGCTCCTTGTTTTTCTCCCCCCTCTGACCACGGAAGCCCTCCAGGAGCTCACAGTATGGTTGAAGCCACACAACTCCCCCCTGGTAACTGAGATGTTTAGGATAAGCTCTGCCTGGTTTTTGTGCATGAGCTCACACTTGTCTGCTGTTGTTCGAACACAGTTAATGATGAGCTTCCTCTGTTTTTTCCACACCCCTTCCCTCTCCCCTGTCCTCCTCCTCCTCCACCTCCACTCTCTGCTCCTTTTCTCCTTTCTTATTTGAAGCTAAGCGGCTGTTTAAGTGGAGTGCCTCCTCCCTCTGGCTCTTGGGAATGCTCTCAAGGGGCCCTTGCCTGGCACTGTGTGCATGACACATAATGAAAACAATTTTACGCTGCAGAGGGAAGTATGAGGCAATTACGGATGTGACAGCCACCTGCAGATTCACCCCCCGACAGGCTCCAACTCCACTCTCCCAACCACCGCACCATTGCTACAACCACTGCACAGTGTCACTGCACTGGTACCCCCCACAGCCACCCGTTCCTCACAAACCGCACACTCCACCAGCCCCCAGCTTCATGAATATGTGATGACTTGATGATGTTGTGAATAGCTGGAGCAGGTGAGAAGGGGTTAAGAAAGACCGGGGCTGTAATAAGTTGCCCAGCTGGAGATGGTGTTGTGTCCCTGTCGCCCTGTGGCAGTCCATAGAGGCATCTTTCCTCAAGCACTGACCCTGGGATCGGCCTCCTGAGGGGAGCCAAGAGATGACGTGACAGGAGTGTGCAAAGCGCTCCCCCAAATCTCTTGTTGGCCAATTTTACACATGAAGCTGGGCCTAAAAGCCCAAGTGGCAGGCCTAACAGAGCCCTGATTTAATTTGATAACCTGCTTAGTGAATGTGAATTAAATGAGTATTTCACATACAAATTATCTCCTTTCACCACTATGGTTTAAAGAATTACTCTTTTGGTGTGCAAAACACATGTCTCTGGACCTCTTTTTTTGTTTCTGATTTGCTTTGTTTTATACCTCGAGATAAATCTGGACGCGCTAGTCTAGCCTCTTGCAAGTATAATCGCGAGAGATAGCACTACAATGTCTTGTGTCTGCACAAGCCTTTAAATTACCCAAATGGACTAAAAACTGGAGGAGTTGACCCACACATATGATATGTGATCATTTAAGCCCTCATTCTGTCAGGTTTCTGTCCCACAGCACTTGTTCTACAGCTTCAAGCTACACGCAAAGCCCTTTTGACCAGTAGATTATTCAGAGCAAGGCCAAAGGAAGCATTTTATGCCTGCTAGCCCCAGGGAGCTGCCTCCTGATAGCCTGATGTGTCCTTAATGGTCCTACTAAGCAGCAGAGACAGCAGCATGATGAGTGGATCCTCAGCGACATGTGAGACACGAGACACCAACTAATAAAAACCAGTGTGCAGATACAAGCACGCCGTTCATGCATACACCACTTCAGACAAGGATGTCCTACATGACACAAAGCACAAGGGTATGAACAAAGACACCAGCTGGAGATGTGAACACAGAGCAAACCATGAGTGCTGATCACATGAAACATAGGTGGGAACACAATGAAAAATGGCCCAGTGAAACTTGATATTATGCAATGGTTTCTATAACCATCAATCCAATAAGGCATGAGGACTTTATTCTCTCAGTGCTGGGAAGTAGTGTAATATAATAGATGAGAAGATCAAGGTGAAACAGGAATGAATAAATGAAAACAGCATATCTAAGCAAATATCACAGGAGACAGTGCAGACAGTAAACTGAGGAGCAAAGAGATGAGAAGTACTAAATTAATCTTCCTGCAATATCTTGCGGAAGAGAAAAGTGCACCAGTCTTTATTTCTTATAACAACTCAAGACAAATGACCACCGCAGGTACATTAGTTCTGATGAGGGACATGCAAGAAAGACAATGGCTTTCAATTCCTGATTTAATCAACCCCTGGCGTGATGTACTTCTGCAAATAACAACACAGATTAATCAGGAATCAAGACATGGAGGGGGAGCAAGGGCAAGTGTCTGACTTCTCTGCATGGCTATGTGATGAAATATACATAGTATAATAAAGGTTCTTCTGCTGCCAGCATAACCTGCCATAGCAAGGCACCTGTGAGATTGAAGCTGTGGACACGATATTACCAAAATCCTGACTGCTCTGAATTAATGAGACCAAAGCATCAGTGTGTGTGCACGTCTGATCTGGGGAGTCCTAATTTATTTCCTCTTTCCAACTCATCCTTTACAAAAATGACAGTGTCTCCTTATCGATTTTACACTCAGAGATCAATCAGCTTTGCCCTGACTCAGAGGAAATTTACAACCCCCTCCCCAACCTCCACGTTCCCATTTAGGGCTCGGATCCGCTAAAACGGCAGGAGGGGTTAGATGACCCCCTCCAACACACAAGCACACACTCACGCATACATACACTGAACCCATCCTGTGCCTATGTTACAGCTTATAGTTAAAGTAACCTAATCTACAGGAAAGGAGGAGGATGCTTCCTTGTTCAGACTGATATGACTCCTCTTTCTGATCCCCCTCTGCCTGTGTTACACTCCCTCACCTCAGCCAAAGACATGAGCACAAAAGAACTGAGGTTGAGAGCTGTTTATGTACAAGAATGACTACAGAAGTTGCCAGATCAGAATACAACTGGAATTTAGTAGTCTGCCTTAGGCTCCAAAGTGCCAATTTTATGATTTAACTGTTTTTGTGTTATGGTATCTCTTGGATCAAATGGGAAAAAAAAGATCTTTCATGCTCTGATAAGTGCTCCTTTACCATGTTTGCTAAGACAGAGATGAGACTAGAGAGCACTGCTCCTCGTGATCCAAGTTCAGTATTAAGTATTAACCCTGCCTGGCAGTAGCAGTGGACGCCAGCTGTACAGAGATGGCCATGCTGTCACCCTCCCCTCAGATGGAGCAAATTGTGCCAGAGAGAGTCAATGGTACCTGGCACTGAGCAGCCACAGCCATTAGCCAAAGCCATTACCTTGCACCAGGGCCTGGTGGGTTAATCCAGGGTTAATTCTATTGGCTGGTCTGGCAAAGGAGAAGTGAGCAGACTGACAGCACTTCAGTACATACAACACTGGAATACTAAGTCTGTCCAGGTAGGAGGTTGTCATTATCAAGCTTTTGAGTAAAACAGAGAGAACAATTTTAAAACACAAGCTTGTAGTTTGCAACTTGCTGTTGACAAATGCAGATAGTAAACTTTTTATTACATTCTCCATGTGAAATAAAAAGCTGTTACAAAAAAGTCAAAGGAAAAATGTATACATCTCAAAAGTAAAACATTAAATGTCATCATCAACTCTGCAGCCACTCGATGTATGCCTACAGCTTCCATAAATGTTTAAATGGCTACATACAAAAAAGCTTTATAAAGCCTAAGCAGTAGTTACATGCGCATGATTGATAGTGTGACAAAATATTTCTCTATTTAGCAAATCTCTCACACGGACAAGCTTATTATGTGCTTGTTACTGTCACATGTAGAGGGTATAACTAAAACAGTCCATCTTTTAGCAGCGGTTTCTACACACAAGGGGGGAAAAAACAAGTTAAACAACATCATATCAAGCAAATGACACTTTATTCTGTGAAACCAGAAAGTTCATTTACAAAGGACTATCTGCTGCAATCACAGCTTTAATGTAGTAGTGTGGAGAAAAAAAGGGTAATTGGTTTGGTAAAGATCGTTTTCCATCGCACCATAAAGCACTACACAATAGAAAAGGTCGCCAATTAAGCAATCATGAATACCAAGTACCATAGCTGATGAAAATAGGCCAGTGGTTTAAATAGATTTGCAAGCAATTTACCTTTTCACAATGTTGGCAATCTGATGCAATTTGCTTGCAATTTTGTCTGCTTTCAGTAGCACTCCGCGCTGACACTGAACGGTGCAAATGGCAAAGAGGACCACATAGAAAATGTAAAACTATCTTGGCCACATCAAGGTATCAGAATGGCGCTTCATCAGGAAAATTACAACAATTAGCATAAGTGCTCCAAAATCAACACTTTAAATGTCAGCGCCAAAGGTTGGGCCACAGATGAGCAAGGGTGTGCAATGTCCTCCAGGATGGACTTACCGTGGAAGGCAAAGCAATCAACCATCATCTCTTGCCAGTGATGGCCCCACAATTGCTGTGACATTCTCTCAGGCCTGTCATTCTCGGTCACAGACTTTTTTTTTTCTTTTTCTTCTACTTCACTCTGCCTTGAATTGCTTGCAGCAGAATTACCTATCTATTACTTTGAGTCTCTTTGCTTTCCTACTTTTTTTCATCATCATTCTTTACTCAGTGGACCACTGTTGCATATCTTAGGCTCAAGACTTGGATAATATTTGCATTTTAGAAAATGTAGACTGATTTTTCACTTAGGAGGATCTGAAACTGAAATGACAAACACTGTGGAGACATAAGGACCTTATGATTTTTTTTTTTGAGTTTTTTTAGTATTGTAAAATTCTCTCATTTAATTATATATACATATTTAAAAAAAACATTTTAACATTTGAAGCACATGCTGTGTACTTTAAATAAATCTATAGAGTGCATCTGTTTTCTTTGAAAATCTGCATAGTTTGAGGTCGGGGGATTAAATATTGATAAACTTCCTTGAATAAATAATTTCACTTACTTTTGCTTGTTCTAAACTTAACTATCAGTGCAACGTTTCACCGACACTTAGACTAACTGTACCTCTCAAACACTTTAATAAGCAGAATATGATCCAGGCGGGATTAGTCTGTCAGCAAACTGTCTCATTGCTGATGGGCATCTGAATGTTTGAATGCCTGTTTTAAGAGCACATCTGATGTATTCGACACCTGAAAGAACATGAGTTGATAATACTTGACTGTACATGACAAGTCCTACTTCTCGATTTCAAATTAACCACCCAATTTTAAGGTGGCATGGCCGGGATGTTTCTTAGTTGTGGTATGAAAGAACCACTCTGCAATATCTCTGTATCTCGTCTGCTGCCTTAAGGCACCACTCCAGCAGAACTTTTGGCTTTGCCCAGCAGCTCCTCCCCTTGTCTCACAGGCTATCGAGTTGAACTTGCCAGGAATAGCCAAAGGGGACGGTTGTGTATGTTGGCTGTCTATGTCATGACAGAGCTGACAGACTGGGAGATTGAAGAATGGAAAGAGGAAGTTTTACTACAATTTAGTGCTTTGATGACAAGGAGGTGCAAGAGATTGAATTCTAGCTACCACTTGCTCTCATATATATTAACAGCCAATGCTGGTATATGGATTTATCTATTCATCACAAAGCATAAACTATTGTTGATTTTTTTTAAGTCATGCAATTCCATTTCTATTAAAGCAAAAGTTGCACTATTTAATGCGATTTATTAAAGAATATTCTGAATGAGCTCGGTTCAGCTCGGTTTTCATCTTAATAGATTTGGTCAATGCATCTGCTTTGAAATTTTCTGGTTAAATTTTAATTTATATAATTTCGCAAATAGATTCCTTTTTATGCATTCTAAGCTAATTTTGTGTACTTCTCCTTACTTGTTTAAGGTCAACATATTGACTATTTCACCAAAGTTTCAAAGATGCCCTTTTGTAAGAAGCTCCTTTGAAAAAAATACTTTTATTTCAAAGAATTTCCCCTCATTAAATGAATACAGTCTAGAAGAGGGCACCTGAATTTATAGGAGTGATGACAAGTGATAACATTCATTTATTGGGTGATAGAATTCAAATAGAAAAAAATAAATAACTAAAAGATTCTCATGTATAAAACCCAAAAGGAAAAATGGTAAGTACTGACCAATATGTGGTTATTTCTGTTGGATCATGTAAACAAGAATTATCTATGATTATCTGCTGAAGTCATGTTATCTGGTGAGAGAATTGACCTAATGCAATGGTACATTGTGTACTTAGTTAGTAATAAATAAAATGAAACAAATACAGTCTAAAGGTCGCTTAGACATAAAAATATTTCGTACTTTAAGCATTCTGCTAAGACAAAAAATTAGAGAAGATCAAAAAGGAAAAAAAAGGAAATATGTATTAGAGCAACCATACAAGTGTTTATAGGAAAACAACATCAGTTGTGGGTGTCTCCTTGACACTTGCCTGTGTTTGTTAATTTGTCCATATGGATTTCAGCTCATTCCATCCCTCTAATGCTGTGTTTTGTCAATATCTGGTCACAGTGTTGTCTATTCCTCACTGTGGTGTATTTAATATTTACCAGCATCTGAGCCTTATTAAAGCAAGATGAATTAGCCAGCTGCCGATAGATTTTCTTTCGGTGCAGGATGAAAGAGAGCAAAATGGACAAGAGAGATCAAGATAGGGAAGAGAGGAAAAAGTTTGTGTGCTCTGTTGCTCAGCTTGCAGGGGCCCGGCTCGGGAGCGGCCCCCAGCGTTGGAGGAGTTTGTGAGCTTGCTGATGATGGGGCTGCACAGATGGGCTTGAGCCTGGCTCCCAGCTCGCTCTTTTGTATGGACCCTGCTCTCTAATTACAGCTGATGAGTGTGTATGTGAGGGAGAGTGAGGGAGAGAAGGGGGAGGAAAAGGGCAGCTAGAGCGAGGGGGGTTGAGGGGGGGAACACAAGCAGGTGACAGGACGAGGAGAGGAACCTGTGGCAGATCCTCGGCACCATCAGGCACAACGTAGTCGCAGCCTGACAGCTAATTAGAAACGACACGGATTTCTCCCAATGTAACAGATGTTGCCTAATCAGTCCAGCTCGGGAGAACCCTGCGCCAGCAACATTTCATGCACAATTTAACCATCTAAAAGGGATGAAATACTTAATGCATTGTAAGGCCAGCACAGCTGTTTCTCTCGTCTGAAAATTTTCCAGTCAAAAATATGCATGTTTTATGTAACTCTAACCGAGTGTTTATAATGCTATAATAGCTAAGAAAAATTGCTGTCACACATCTGCCAAAGATTTCAGCTCTGCTGGTTACCATAACATTGATGGAGCAAAGGAGCAAATACAATTTGACTTTTTTGAGTCTTGAATGAGTTGCCACTCCGACAGAGAATCAATAAACTTGCTTGCAAAAAAGAAAGATTTTCTCTACATATTGCCATTTGAATTGTGTAAATAATGTATATAAAGGATAAAATGCATGCGTATTATTTCACAACTATAGTCATTTTAAACTTTATATTTTAAGTGTTTAACATTTTAGTAACTTCTGCAGGACAACCAGCAAATTGCTTATATTCCCTTAGCAGACTGCAAATGGTATCATAATGGAATATATACACTATTCAAAATACACAATATAAATCACAGTTCTCGGAGCCAGGAGAAAAACATCTGTGGCTCTGATGGTAATGATGTGTTTCCATTTGCCACACTCTCAGGTAAATGTAAATTTGCATCCTCACTGTTCCTTTCACATGTAACATTCTTCATCTGCTCCTGTGTTGGCTGTATCTCCTCATCTCTGCATTTTTATCTGATGCACTGGGTGACAGGTAATCTAGTAATCTAGCTGAAAGTTCCAACAATTGCACACAGAGAGAAAAAAAAATCCCTTGCTGATTAAATCTGAGCAGTTATCACACTAACCATTACCTGTCAAGCTCTCCGCTTCAATTTAAGGGTGCATCAATTTTCTGAAGAGGAAATCAAGGGCGAGGAAGAAAAGCAGTCCAGATAAACAGTGACAAAGGCCTCTTTTCTGCTGCTTTTATTTATGATGGGATGTTGCTGTGTGGGGACTGCTGCAAGGGCTTTATCAGACCAACTGATACATCTCTGATAGCCTGGGAGTCTTCACCCTTGATGAAGTGTTTCACTTGCCAAAGAAGATTTCGAACTAAAATGACTTTCCCTCAAAAAGCTGTAGAGATAGAGGGGGAGTCCCTGAATGGCCACACATGACTGAGTGAAGCAACAGACTGAACAAACAAAGACACAACCTAGTATGTGTGAGCCCATGTATGTGTGTGTGTGTGTGTGTGTCTATGGATGATGTGTAAAGGCTTTTTTACCCATATGAGAAAGTACTGGTTCCTGGCTTTGCCCCTGCTTTATGCCTCCACGTAAAGAAAAAAAAGAACATATTATTCTCTCCAGCTTTTCTTTTCATAGCAGACTATCTATCAAACAATAAAACCGATTTTTAACTAATATGAGGCTCTAATTAAGCTTCACAGCAACTCGTGCCACAAAATGGTGGCCAAGTGTTTTCAAGATTATCAATTTTTTTTTAAAAATTACTCAAAATCTCTATAAAAAATTAAGAACAAAATAAAAAAAAGATTCATAGAAGAAAACTAAAAAAGAACTGCAGAATCTGCTTATCGTTCAGAGCAAAAAGCTCTATGAGATGTGATGATTTAAGAGATGTGTCAGGTGTATTTTTTTCTTTCCACATGTGAAAGCCTAATGTATAGCAGGAGGTGGGACTCTAAGCCAACTGTCCTAATGCTCTGAAAGCTTTTGGTGTATCTGTGAGCTCATACTAGTTATTGAGACTAAGGGCTCCCATGTTGACAGTTAACTGAGTAGACAGAGAAGAACCATAATTAGATTCATCCACTGTTATTGACAGATGTGCCAAGACTCCAGTCTGATCAATATACACACTCACCATATTATTCCAGATACCTATACCTGTGAATATTTGTCTTAACTGCATTAGTTAGAGTCAAGTAATTAAATGTAAGCTTTTCAAATGTGAGTCTGACAATGTACATGTTTAAAGAAATCTAATTGCAGCTCATGTACATTTAACATTTTTTTATATTTTATTGCTCAAAAAGATGCCAAGATAAAAGACAGAGTCCTTCAATGATGAATTAAAACAGACTACCAAAATTATTAAGTGACCTTTGAACTGATTTGGACCTTTTAGTTTTTACAAGGAGCAATTTAAATCAAAATGACTATATTTAAAGGTAGAAATACAAATTCCCCTGTCTGCATCATCTAATTTTAGGGGGAAGGAAGATGCTCTATACTTGATCTTAATCATGTGTTTGGGCAGCTTTATCAGCATGTACACGATATAGTGTTCTTGCATGAATGACTTTGGCCCACCACATCCCGCCCACCAAAAGCTTTTCCCCGTGAATATCCCACTCTCAAACAGCAAATCCATTATTGACAATACCAAACACTCTTCCTCTCCCTGCCATTGACGTTTGACCCCCTCAGTATCTTTTTCTCTATTCAGAATCACTGATAGCTTTTTGTTTGCTATAACTGCCCCACTTATATTTTCACGGACTTGACCCTGCATTGACTGACTGCTGAGCAGAAATGCAGATGGCCTAGCGGTGTGTTACATGTAAGGGTCACCATCTTTTAGCCTTTAACAATGCTGTTGAAATCAGCTCAATGGTGACGTCTCGGCAGCTGTCAGAGATGTCAATATCTGTTTTCTGCAAGTCCAAGCAGAAGTTAAGCTAATTGCTATGCATCAAAATTAAAGAAAAAAAAAAGTTAATTGATATCAATCTACCAAAGAAAAAGATAGTCATGTTTATGTTACAGGTGTTTGTGATTAATTTAATGAAACATGAAACTGACTGTCTTCATTCTGTTAAAAATATTTTTCTATTTCCTGCATGTTGACTGATCCACTCTTAGTTACAATAGCCAAACAGGAGTTCACTTAAAACTACTAATACCTCATGATAGCAATTTGCTGTGAACACTGTTTTTTAGAGTAGTTAAAACAATTGAAACTTTATTTGCAATGAAATAAAGGTTGAAAGATCACAAAGAGAAACCATTAAAAGTTTGAGAAAAGTTGAGTGAATGTGGTTATTACTAACAAACTTGCACATTGATGATTTCAACGTGACAGGTAATTACTCACGCTAAACGACTGCAGAGAACAGGAGAGACGCTCATTTCTGATGAATGATTCACGTGTATTTTAATTTTTTCTGCCCTTTGACCTCCGGGGTAGACTAATGTCTTTCGGGCCAACACCCCAACACACACACACACACACACACACACACACACACACACACACACACACACACACACACACACACACACACA
>JAOXYM010000006.1:16385851-16397832 GCA_028567055.1 Leptatherina wallacei | reverse complement strand
ACACAGTGCACTATATATCTATCTATCTATCTATATATATATATATATATATATATATATATATATATATATATATAAATATATATATATATATACATATATCAAAGGAAAGTACTGTGCATTGATAATGTACCTTATAATTCCATAAACATGTAGGACAATGTGGTGTCTGAGCTACAGGTCTATTAAATTGCTGGTGAGCCACAAGTGATTACCTTTGGTTTACCTTCACAAAAATCGTTGACAGAAAGGCCCTCAGATTACTGAGCTGCTTTTTAAATCTCCTTATTTAAAGTAAAAAAAAAAAAAAGGAAAAAAAAGTATAGTTTGGCATCCATGGTCTGACTGCTTTCTCCCGGTTCTCCAAGCAGAGGGATTCTAGAGCACGCAATATTGAACACACTTTGTTCGTGCTCAGCGGCCCAGAATAACTCGGTCATTATGGTGGCGAAAGGAACAGGTTTTGAGTTTGATTTCATGATGGTAATATAGCCCATGTGTGCAGGAGAAGAAAGCCTTCAATGGGGACATCTGTTCAATGCGGCTTACAGTTACAGCCGTGCGCGATAGGAGCAACCTGTGCACACCATATAAGCCAGGACCGACCTGCTAACTCTTGTCGAAACGCAACAGGCAGCAAAAGACTTTCTTTTCTAATAAGTTGAAAATAAAATAATTTTTGTTGTGCACGTGGGTTAAAAATGGCTTGTACCTCTGTGTGGCTTCAGCAGCTCTGTTTCCTGTCGGGGAGTTATCACACTGTGACCTCTGACATCAGTCTTGCTGGTATGATCACTCAGTAATTTGTCAGCAGAAGCCAACATGTCCCCTGTAGCTGCGGTCACATATCTTGCAGTCAAACGCGTAAAAACGCCATTGCGCATGATGCAGCCTAAACAATGCCATCCTCTTTAAAATAATACAAATGATTGTTATCATCATGGGGAAAACGTCCCTTCCATTGATGTTACACCGTTCTATAATTGAAAAACAAACGTGATTAACACAATATCTAGATGAGTTTGGGTGCATGTGGAGGCAGGGGTCAGCAGAATTTCCCCCAAGTTATTCCTAATTGAATTGCCAGTGTAACATTTATCTGGCATGCTGCACAATCCCACCGGCAGCAGGAGATGCTGTGTTTTACTCCACTGAGAGCAAACGTCGAGGGTCAATCAATGCACTGCGGAGCGGAAGAGCACGGTATGTTGGTTTTATTTCTCATCGTTACTTTTGTCGTGTTTTATTCGCCTCGGGCGCTGTTACACATTATAGGCAGCTTGATTTTTCTACAGCCAGTACGACCATTTGACAGGAATAAAATATGAATGAAGTAAAAAAAAAAAAAAGATGAATGATTCTGCTAATTTATCATCCCCACCGTCAATAAGACAAGTGCGTGTTTTTCTTTTTCCACACATAATTTGATGCCTTTTTATCGCGACGTAAACTAGTCGCGCGTTTTAGTTTGAGAACGTCAACACACTTAAATCTGAGGTATTAATTATACTTATTACTGTCTATAAATAATGGTAAATATTTGCCACTAAGTAACACAAGCTACAAGATTAATAAGTAAAATGCAACTAATATAGGCTATGCATGTGTAATGTTGCTGCACCTGTTTTAGAGTAGGCTATTGCACACAGTGTAACAAGGAGAATAATATTCTTTCTTTTTTTTCCCCCACTTCCTCGTATTTTTTCACGTCAAGGAAAAACTGTATAAATCCAAAAAGCTGTTGTCCAATCCTAGAAACACAAGAATTAATCAGATTGTCCATCTATCACACTGTGTAATAAAGGAAGCGACATGGGTTAGGCAGATGATGTGATGAATAATCCCTGGTCGTTTTAATTAACTTTTCCCTGTCCTGTAATGACCAAGCTGGTCAACAGACCCGGTCAATAAGCATGTTAATATCAAACAAATAAAACTGTGGATGATTAAAAACCTCCTGCGTTATTAAATTTGAAATTCAAATGAAATTTATGCCTCCAGCGCACACTGCATGCTAATAGCCCCGACAGAGTCCCAGGGTTCAACACGCGTTTTTCCTGCACAAGTTCTTATTATGTAACTTGAGCTTCCTCCATATAGGTTTTTACTAAATGTCAGCAGAGAAAGTGATGAACCAATTTAATATAAATAGATGGTCATTTTATTTTCAGACTAAGAATGCAATCACTTACTCTAATAAATAATTTCACTTAACCCACATCACCAACATTATGTATATTGCCAATAACCCCCCTAAAAAATCTACATTTTTTTGAATTTGGTCATGTCAAGGCAGTAAATCTTCTAAAGTCAACTACATCGACCTCTCATCTTCTTCATCTGTTTTAGACTAATATAGCCTATAATGAAATTGATAATCTCCCCCTCCGGAATGCACGGTGTATACCAGTTTTAATCAAAACTGTCAAGGTAATTGAACACAATTACAGTAATGTGAAAGTTTGGGACTTTGTAATAGCTATAGATCCACGGCCAGAACAATGCGGCCTTTATTTCTCGTGTAATAGTTTGTGTATATTAACTCTAAAGAAGTTAAAACATGTAAATACCCGCCGGGTAAATCATACCAGAGCCAAAATAATTTTGGATACGGATACGAGATCATTGTAAAAACTGAAAAAGACACAACTGAAAAAAGGTGCTGATAAACACGTTTTTCTTCATCATAAAGTGGAGTTTACCCACTTAAACTTTAATACACATTTATAACACACTTATAAACTTTATTTTTTTAAATGTATGATCCCCTCAAATAAGGAGTCCAATATTAAAAACGGAAAGGAGAAGTTTCTTTATTCTAGTAGCAGGTGCTACTTTTTTTCGTCCTTATTTACCAATACCCCATATCACCAGTCACAGGTAGTCATTCCTCCCTCTCTAAATTTATGGAATGTGATGTTCTGTAAAATTTCAATAAGTGCCCCCCTAATTCCTCCTTCCTAATTCACTCTCATTTAACTTTACCTTCCTTCCGCTGTTTTTTATTATAGAGGGGGCGGTGAGGGTGGAGGAGGGTGGAGAGCTGTCTGAGGCGCTCTATTGATGACCTCACGGTAGTGTGTGGCGGTGTGGCGGGACGGGGCCGCTGATTGGCCGCCCGTGTCACAGCGGCACTTCAAAGCCAGAGAGGAGCCTACAATTGTGGAAGAATGGGCGGAACACATCATTGTATTGCACACCTCTAAAAAAAAACAGTGCTCTGATTCATAAATATAAAAAGATCCTCTGAGGAGGGCAGTGTTTTTGTGTGATGGCAACTTCACTTCTAGGGGTGAGTCCAAAAGACTTTCTTACTGGTTTAATTAGTTCTTGTCATTGTCATGCGGTGGGGATTAAACTTACAGCGGTCGCATAGCAGGAGCAAAGCCAGTTGGTTAGTTATATTTCCAGGAAGGCGGTTCGTGAGATAAAGTTGAGACTCTGTAGACGGGTTAGAAGTTGGTAGTGGAGCTAAAAAAATCATGCATGTTTTCCTTGGTGCTCAATTTGGGATTAATTTCTAAGCGCCCGTTGTCGCATTTCCTTTATCAGTCTGTTTGTCCAGGTATGAAGTAACAATTGACTGTGATCATTTCCAAAAGTTTTTAAAGTGAAGCCAGAGGTTATTAGTCAGAGAAAACTATTTTTTGCTCCCTGCAAAATTGAAATAGCTACAGAACAGACTATGTGTGATTAACCTGTTAAACTTGAAAAACTGACCAGCCACTTACAGATTTATTTCTCTTTCTTTTTTCTTTCTTTTTTTTTATTTTTTTTTGTCCTTTCAGGAGGAGCCGAGGTTAGGATCGACTCCTTTAGCCATGTTAGCTGCAACATGTAACAAAATAGGGAGTCCCAGCCCTTCACCATCCACAATTTCGGATAATTCCCCGTCATTTGGAAAAGGCTTTCACCCGTGGAAAAGAGCCGCTGCGAGCAGCTGCAGCCTCGGATCCGGCCTGTCCGGTTTCGGGGTGTCTCGTAATGGATCTGGCATCTCGGACTCTTTCGGCACCAACAACTCCTCCGGATCCAGTGCCTTCTCCCTCACGTCTGGCACCTCATCTAGTTCCCACTTTGGAAACGATTATTCTGTTTTCCAAGCGTCCGTTTCGAGCAACTCTCAAGAGTCCAACCACCAGCCGGTTTTCATCTCCAAGGTGCACACGTCAGTGGACAGTTTGCAGGGCATTTATCCTAGGATGAGCGTTGCGCATCCATACGAGTCCTGGTTCAAATCCTCCCATCCCGGTATCCCCGCAGGAGATGTTGGTACCACTGGAGCCTCTGCATGGTGGGATGTGGGAGCAGGATGGATTGATGTTCAAAATCCTAACGGAGCAGCGCTACAAACGTCCTTACACTCCGGTGGACTCCAGGGCTCCTTACACTCTCCATTGGGCGGATATAATTCTGATTACTCGAGTTTAAGTCACTCTGCTTTCAGTACAAGTCCTTCTCCACACCTGTTGACAACCGGCCAGCACCTGATGGACGGTTTCAAGCCGGTGTTATCCTCTTATCCGGACACAAGTCCCTCTCCACTTACCGGGGCAGGGGGGACTATGCTCTCCGGGGGTCCACCTGCATCTTTAGCGGGGTCTCCGAGGTCATCTGCTCGGCGATACTCTGGCAGAGCCACCTGCGACTGTCCAAACTGCCAGGAGGCTGAGAGACTTGGACCGGCGGGCGCCAGCCTCCGGAGAAAAGGTCTCCACAGCTGTCACATTCCCGGCTGTGGCAAGGTGTACGGTAAAACGTCGCACCTAAAGGCGCATTTGAGGTGGCACACCGGCGAGAGACCGTTTGTGTGCAACTGGCTTTTTTGCGGGAAGAGGTTCACGCGCTCCGATGAGCTCCAGCGACATTTACGCACACACACCGGGGAAAAACGTTTCGCATGTCCGGTGTGCAACAAGAGATTTATGCGTAGCGATCATTTGAGTAAACATGTAAAGACTCACAGCGCCGGGGGATCTGCCGGTTCTGGCTCCGGGGGCAGCGGAGGTAAGAGAGGGAGTGATACCGACAGCGAGCACAGCGCGCCAGGAAGCCCTCCGTGCCATTCCCCTGACCTGTTGCACCCACCCGAGTCAACCCAGGGAGTGGGCATAAACGGCCTCTAAAACTTTCCACGCTGAAGTAGAAAAAAAAGGAAAGTGAAAAAACAAAAGAAATCTGTACAACAACGAAGTGTTGTGATGGCATTGTCTGACAGGACACCAGAGTGGACATACATTGATGTATGCGACATGATTCACCCAGAGTGTTGCCATTTAACGAAAAAGGCCTATACCTTCTTTTGACTTTTTCCAAGTGTTTAAGACTACTAACTGCATAATTTCATAGCTGTGCCATCACAAACTCTTCATTAGTACGTTTGCGGTGTGAAAGTAGAATCAAGTTTTTCTGTGACGCACTGGAGCAAGAGCAGGGCAGAAGTGATGCTTTCTGCAGCCTGATCCTATCTAGCTCTGATGTTTAATTTCTCCATAAAATACGCAAAAGACAAAAAAAGGAGCTTTGAACCATTAGGTCCTGCAAATGTTGCTACTGCTGTCATATACATTATTCTCAAACCAAACACTGGCACTTTATTATCAAGAAAGAGAAATTGTTTTTGTCATTGTGGATGGACAGCCCAATAGGAACAAATACCTGTAGACTATGGTGCAGTAAGATATGGGATTTTCATGATGTCGTCCCAAAACGGAGGAGCAATTGTAGGTCCAAACCCCATATTTGCTATACACTCCACAGCCTAGTGCGCCAAGTTTGTAAGTAGGCCAGTCGAGTTTACTTACACTTTACTTTGCTGCAAAATGTGTTGTATATAAAAGAAATGTAGGTTAGAATAATTACAGCCCAATGTAAAGGTGCGCAATGTATTTGTCCAGGAGACGATTTTTGTATAGGTATTTCTAGTTGTATATGGATTCTAGTAAATATTTGAAAATATACGGAAATGTACTTGGATTTTTCTTTCACATGGTATGAAATGTATTGTGGGGAGTTATATTTAACCACGAGTTCTTGTATTTAGGGGTCTATCATTAGACGCACTTTGAATTTATTTGTATGGTTTTGAAATCATTTACTGTTTACCCATTCATTTAATTTAAGTAAGCATGTTTGTAAAGTGATTTTAATTTTACAGTGATATTTTTTTCTCCTCTCCCTGAGAATGGCTTTTTATGTGAGCCACTCAATAAAGTCAGTACGAATTCAGAAGCAGTTTGATCGACTCAGTTTGTTTGATTGTTGAGTCGATAAATCAATTTATTAACAACAAGACGGATATTCTGAAAGTGCAACTGATCATTCCACAGATGTATCACAGCATAGAAATAATAATTTATGTGAAATATTATACGGGATTTCATGGTATCAGTGTTCAGCTGGACTTTTTTCTTTCTTTACTCTTTTTTTGTTTGTTTTGTTTTCTGTTACAGTCCAAATTAAAAAAAAAGCCCACAGCATGACACAAGGGCCTCACACTTATATTAATTAGAATCTCTAAAACAATTTTTGAAAACTTCATGGAGCATCTACTTAAAATTCAAAGAATTTAATGCTGTGACAATATGGGATAAACGCCATCCTGTTTGTTTTACCTTTATTTTCTGTGAGTATGACACTCTTAAACGTACATCCCAATTTGATTATTAGCCTGCATCAGACTAAGCATCTGGTAAATTAATATTTCTGAAGAAATAAACTATAATTTTATTTTTCGCTGTTTCACCTTTTAAATGTTAAAATGTTCTTGCCATTCTCATTGTTTCAAGGTATGTTTTTAAAAGTAATAATAAGAATAATAAGCCTCTTATAAGTTTTGCCCTGACTTGTGCTCAGCGGAACATACCTCCACATAGTTCAGTCTTTTGTTCATTTTGAAGGAGTTTTAAATAAATACGCATCAGGTTCGGTTTTCCCTCATGGTTATTTACATCATTTGCTGTAATTGTGAAAATTGAAAGTTGAGACGGATAATATAGATAAATTTAGTTTTATTCCACTTATCTTTTTTTTTATTTAAAATTTTTACCGGGCATGTTCACGTGATCTGGAGTGATCTTAAAAGTTCTACTAAAAATCGGGACTATTGGCGCTCCTCTTCAAAGAGCACCACACATGTTCAACATCTTGTTACACTTATTTAGCAGTTTAGGTTATTTCGATCTTGATAAATCCTTTGCCACAGTATGTTAAGACTAAGATAGCTTGTTTGGGGCATAAAGGTGGATTCTAAATTCATTTAGTGCCTGGGTTTTTGGTAATTATCTGTCATTGCAACTGCAAAAAGAGATACGAACAAGATCCGAATTTTTCCTGTTTACTTTATTATGTATATTATTGTTTTCTCTTGGTAATAGAGTTTAATTTAGGCTACACGCTGGTTTTACATAAAACTGAGTTCAAATTAATTCACTTATTTATGTGCATTAAAAACAAAAACACTTCTCTTGTTTCCTTTTTTAATTTACAGTGAGGAGTAAACACGAATCAGATTCTCTATATGCTACGTTTGACGGTCTTCTTTACAAATTTGCAGCACCCTCTAGTGGTTTTCTGGTCAACAAACAGAAATCCAAAAGCTGATCTGCATCCATCCTGAGCGATTTGGTTCTGATGTCTTCTCCGAAAAAGCATTCAGTGGCACAGCATTAAATAATTGCAACTTTTAACTGGTGCTCAAAGAAAAATCAAACAACAAAAAAAAAGCAAAAACAATTCTTTCATTCTGTAAAATACAAATAAATGATTGGCCCAGGGATGTTCACATTTGTGAGATGTGCAAGGACATCATAAGTTGATCAGATTTCTTCACATCCTCCACTTGGTCTTTCTGAATCGCACCTGAATCCTGGGCAATGTGGAGACAAGGTATTTCATGTCTTGCTCGGGTGTTTGTCTGGCACAAGTCTTAAATGTGCTCAGGTGCATCTCTGGAGTTTGAAATGATAAGCAAGTTATAGTAAAGATACATATTGTCTAATACTCACTCAGAAGTCCTCAATTAGCAGTGAAATAGGGTTTCCTGTCAGAGAGATGCTTCCTCAGCCTACATAGTATCCATTTGTTTTGTAGGAATTTCTGGGGGAAAAACCCACAAGAATAATTTAGTAAATACGTATTTGCCCATCAGTTCTTTTTTCTCTCTCTTTTCTTTCTTTTATTTTACTCTCTTCCATAGACATAATGCAAACACACATGCATAGAAGAACCAAGTTACAGCTAGTTACCTCTCTTGTCCATTCTCACAACACCTTACTTTTTATACTTTTTTTAGGAAAATAATAATACAAATAACAACATTATTAAACTATTTAGCTATGTTCAGGGGCACTTTGTTACTTTTGATCAAATAATAAACTTTCAGCAAATTTATGTTTTGAAGAGCCCAGTTTAAACTATACTTAAGTGACTGCAGTCTAAATACTCAGAGAATATAAAACAATTACAGGCAAAATAACTTAAATAAATCTGATTAAATTCTTACAGATGTCATTTTAATCAAAACTAAGACTACAATACAATTTAAGTTTTGTTTGTTGCAATTTTTTTGTACAAGAAGAATAGACCATGAAGAAAAATTAACTCTTGATGATGTATATCTATATAATTAAAAAGTTGGGGGGAAAAATAAGTTTATTTTAAATTCTAATTTTAAACTTTTATTCAACCTTGTATTTCTTGACTTATTACCATAAATGATTATCAAAATGTGTCAACTGATCTTACTTAACGTTCTACTTAAAATAAATGGCATCTAACATTTGAGTTTGAGAAAAAGAAAAGGTTTTGTGTTAATACTTGAATAAAAACATATTTTCAAACAGCTATGAGGAGCTAATTTCTCCTGAAAGCACTTATTTCATGGGTTGTCATTTTATTATCACCTTCCCAGATTATTGTAGTGACACTTGGTCCTCTGAGGGACATCCCACCACTGGCTTCAGTTGAATTAAACTGGTCTCAGGAAGTGTAGGCATGCCAGAATGAAAACCAGCCAACTGTGGATGACATCTACAATAAAAAGCGAACAGTGTGTTAGCAGCCAGCTCAGCTTTGATCAAGTTACCTAGGAAAAAAAGGAAAAGAAGAAAGGAGAGCAGAATAACATCAAGGGAAACTGGAAAAACTTGCATGAATGATTTTGTGGTTCCATTACTCAATAAAACTTAATCACAATTAAGTCTTGGCAGATGCTTCATGCAAATACAAGATGCAGCTGATATGTGCTTTTTTTCATCTTTATTTTTTCATACCAACAAACCACAGTTTTGTCACACCACCTGTGATGATGGCCAATTTTGTGGTTAGCATCACTAACCAAACTGCAACTGCCATCAAACCAGCCATTCTCATGGGAGAGGCAGTTGGGCAAGGTCCAGAGGTTAGTCAAAATAATTAAGAGTAATTGCGATATGACTGGCGGGGTGCCTTTATACAATGCTTTCAGTAATTTAAATTCATTTACATCACAGGTTGTGTTTCACCTGCCTGATCAGCAAGTGGGATATCTACACATTCAGCCTCACTGTAAGAAGCTTAACTGGCTTTCAGAACTTTTAACACAGATTCAATGGCATCATAGCGTGAATGAATAACACAAATTTCAGCTCACAGCGATAAAAGAGCAATTTCAAACAGCTTCAACCAAATGCACAAAGATATGTCTTTTCTTCTGTTAAAATCAGCAAGCCTGTTTTAATTCACATAAATCAAATAGCAAAACTTGAAATGAAAAAAAGGGAATGAAGTCATTATTGTCTATAAAAGCTCAGTGACTTTTTCAGGAAATGCAGCAAGGATATAAAAACTTAGATGAAGTCCTGAGCCAGCATCCTGATCCATAAATTGTTTTAATAGCAGATGCCTGAACTTAAACATTGAGGTTAATCAAACAAATCACTCTGCCATTACAACAAACACCAACCATCACAAAGTTTTAATAAAGTTCACTTAATGCTAGTTCAGTTTAAGAAACTTGAGGATGTGAACCTTCTCAGTTTTAGACTGTTTTCCTTTTTCCTTCCAAAAACAGCAACTGTTCATCACTTCCAGAGTTGCAGATTAAGTAAGCAAGTAAGTAAATTTTATTTATATAGCACCTTTTACGATAAAATCACAGTTCTTCACAATAAAACACAAAACAAAATAGCGGACATAAAAAAAAATTTTATTAAGCTAGATCAAGTTCAAAAAGATGCATTTTTAGCTGCTTTTAAGAGATCACTGAGTCCACAGATCTCAGGCTGAGAGAATGGGAGCCACTGCTGCAAAGACTCGGTCACCTTTGGTTTTCAGCCGTGTTTGCTTCACAACCAGCAGACCCTGCTTACCTGATCTCAGGGACCTGCTGGGAATGTAAGGTTTAAGAAGTGAGTTTGGTGGACAACTCTTTGAATTAGCAAAAAATTAACTTTGTGCTTTACCCACTTCCTGGTGTACATACTAACACTGTGGTCATCTGACTGAATGAATGGTAGAGAAATGGCTCCATCAAGTGGTACATTTATGTAAACAGAAGACACTTTTTTTAATTCTGTCACTTTGAAGTCAAAATATTAATCTTAAAGTCCTATAAAAAAAAAGTCGATAAGACTATGTTTTGTTATTTTTTCATATTGAAATAGTAAACATCTGACATTCTATTAAGTCAAAAAAGTTAGGTTGAAACAAAAACTCTTTGGATTATAACTCTGAAGCACTCAAATTTTTTTATTGGTTAGTACTAACAGATGTTAATAAATGCAATCTAATTTATCAAAAATAAAGCCGAGCACCATTAACATGGCAGTGAGCCATAAGCATGAAAAAAGCTACATAAAAGTAGCTCACTAACCCAAACCCCATTTCTAGGAAAGTTGGAAAGTTCTCTCACATGGGAATCATATTTGTTATCTTTAATTATCAACTTCATTGTTATTTAGAAAGTGTGAACAAATCTGGAATATGATGGCAGCATCACCCTTAAAATAGTTGAAGAGGGGAAGCAAGACCAAAATGTTAATAGAATATACAAGTAACAGGTTTCTGGAGGATTGACAGTCAGCTAATTCCTTGGTGACAATGAGGGTGTCAGGACTGGGTATAAAAGGAGCCTCCATTAAAGCCTTTGTCTTTCCAAGTAAGGAATAGATCTTGATTCACCACTTTGTCACAAAGTCAGTTGGAAAATAGCTAGTTAGGCCAAAACATATATATTTCTCAATGCAAAAGTTTGGTCTTTCAACATTTCTTGAGCTTAAATTTGTTAAACAATTCAGGGATATTGGAGAATATCTCCATGTATAAAGACGAAGGATGAAAACCTCTGTTGGATGCTCTTGGCATCTGAGCCCTCATGCAGCAGCATGAGAAACTATCATGCCACTGTGATCAGCATAGCTAAACAGCATCAGCAGTACCTTGAAAAAAGTTCCTTGTTCAGGTACCACTGATGCAGAACTGTGTCTTTAAATTCTGGAGACATATATTACCATCTATGTCCTTTCTCAAGAGTTAGGTCTACTTGGTTATTTCATCAGGACAATTAAAGACTTCATTCTTCACAACTTACAACAGAGTGGGTTTATAAATGCAGAGTGCGTCAGCTTTACTGGCAATCCTGCAGTCCAATTCAGTCTCCTATCAAAAATAATGGGGGAAAAAAATCCAGGGCAAGGCAAGTTTATTTGTACAGCACATTTCATGTACAGGACAATTCAAGGTGCTTCATATATAAAAACATTAGAAACATTACAGCAGAGTGCAGAAAGCATGAAGAAGAATTAAAAACAATAACAATACTAACAAAATAACAAAATAAACAAAAAAAGAAAGAAAGAAAGAAACCCTCAGAGAAAATAGTATATATCACTTGTTATCATAAAAGGCTGCAAATAGAAAAGTTTGTAACCCTGATTTAAAACTACTGAGAGTCTCAGCAGACCTGCAGGTTTCTGGGAGTTTGTTCCACATGTGAGGAGCAT
>JAOXYM010000006.1:16363340-16385751 GCA_028567055.1 Leptatherina wallacei | reverse complement strand
CTTACTAAGAAAGGGGAGGTTTGATATCGGCCTGTAGCTGCTCATGAGGGACGGGTCTAAGTTGTTCTTTTTCAGGATGACGGCTGTTTTTAGGGTCTGAGGGAAGACACCTGAAAGCAGGGACATTTTTACAATCTGTAAAATATCTGAGGCCATGCATCCTGAAACAGTTGCCTTAAATGGTGTTTATTTAGTGGAGTTAAAAAAAGGTCAACTCTCTTTCAAAACTTTCTAACCTTTACTTTCCTTTATTTTAAATAAAAATAATAATTAGTTCAGAAGCATATTCTGATACTAGTGGCAGCGTGTGTGGCCAAAAGGAATAAACATAAAATTTTGGATTTAAAGACTATACAGTACTTGTCAGCAGGATAAATTCACTAGTGTTTGCATGTTGTGTGGAATTTGCTAAAAAAAAAAAAAGATTTAAAGGAGGTAAAAAGAAAAAAAACAAAGCAGCAGAGTATAGTCTGATTCAAGATCTGTTTTTATTCGACATATTATTATGTAATATGTGAAATTATTAGATTCATCTGTCTTAATAATAGATTTATTGCAATATTGATGGAATGTAGATGGTACTCAGATTTTAACTAGCCACAGGCATGCACACTGCACAGCAGGCTTAAGTATCTATACAACTAAAAGTAGGATTTTTTCCCACTAAAACTGAATGAAATGATATTTTTACAAGTTAGACAAAACTCCCCAGTAACAGGGCATATTATGTAAAAGTCCAGGTTACTGCAGCCAGCTAATATTAGCTTCAAAACATATAATCTACTCAAGAGTGCTTAGCTGCATTCCTTGAGAACTGCTTGTGGCTGAAAAGACGTTCAGATCTAGAGATTGCTGAAAAACCCTCAGGGGACATTTCCACCCATTTTAACAGTATTCCAATTTTTTTAAAGAAATGTTTAAGATTAATTAAACCATTCATAACGGTATGCAATCTTTTTGGTAAGAAAACATGACTTCAGTCATTGATAAACTAAATCTTGTTCAAATTTGCTTTGTTCTTTGCTTTGGTCTGCCACTCAAAGTGCTGTGTTAAAAATAAAATCAATAAAACAAACAAAAACTATGACTAAGGTATATCTATTGTCTACTGAATAACCAAACAAGAAGAGGAAAAGCTGTTATCATTTTTGGTGTCCTTTTTCTTATTTATGTTATAACGTAAAATTCAGAAGTCACACTTATTAGCGCCTGTTCTTCTTCCTCAATCCTGCTTTGTTTGCACGCGCTGCATCGGTGTAACATACACGGATACAGCTCAAACTACTGCATCCTATATTTCTGTCTTCAACTTTAGAGTCTCCTCGTTAAGTCAGCTGTCTGTTTCACAACGTGTTTCTGTAACATGCTGCTCGCCAATCTCTTCCGTCGAAACCGCGGGTATCGCTCTGTTTCAGGGTCGTCTCGTGCGTAAACGGACTATTGCACTCTGGGTATTGTAGTTATTGCCTATTTGAAGCCACTCCTCCACCGGCGTTGCTGTGATAATTGAAACTTCCAGTCCCAAAATGCTTCGTGCCAGAGAACAAACAGAGGCAGGAGCTGTAAGGTGAGGAGGTGAGCTTCGTTGAAACGCCCTAGAAAACAGAGTAAATCTTTGTTGTCTGGCTTCTTTCCCTGCCAACATGCCGAAGCAAATAAGCATCTCATGTTGACGGTAAGATCAAACTGTGTTTTCTTTGACGCGAAGTTAATAACTTTTTTCCCGATAATAAGACGCAACGTTTAGGAAAGGCTTTATTAATATGTAACTACTTAGTAACTCAGTAGGCTGTGCACCTGTTCAGACACTGACACTGCTGGATGTTGTAGCTGTGATTACTGAGGCTGGAGCTGAAAGATTCACCTTCATAATTTTTGCTGTGAACTATTTATCCTTCTGGATTAGTAATGAATGCAAAGTCTATTTGAAAAAACAAAACAAAACAAAACAAAAAGTTAATTATCAAAAATGTATATACAAAATGATTTGAATGCGTTTGATAATGAACAGCCTTACTACTAACATAAGCCTAACAGGCAGCAATTCCTCAGAAAACACATTTTTATTCTAAATAGTACAATGTCACTGCTCTTTGATCAGAGTAAGAAGCCTAGATAGAACCGACTGTGTCATAGGCTTGACAAGACCAACCTGTTTTTGTGCACTGGTGTAAGAAACCACATAATTAATGACTGACTCACTGTGACAAGTCTTGAATGGGTAGTGTCATTTTACGCAAACAAGTGACGGGATAAAGAGTTCAGGCTGTATTTTGTTGTCTGGAACAGTTTCCTCTGTCAGACAGAAAGCCTGAGGCACAAACATTGAAGGACTTTTATCTGAGACAGAACAATCACTTTACTATTGAAAGTTTCTTTATGGTTACTGCCATCTGTCACAACATTTTAAATAGTAATAGACAATTAATCAATGCACTTATTATTCTATTGATTTCTCAAGTGGAAAACACATATTTAGATGTCCAAATTTGTAAATTTTGTCTAAATAAGAGTCAAAAGTTAAAGATTGTTACAATCCCAAGTTGTGAAGTTGTTTAAAATATTACTAAAAGCAGAATCTCATGATTTTTCAATCTTATAAAGTAATATTTTGCTCACAATACAACACTGCAAACCTATTGAATGTTGAAAGAGCTTTACAGTTTTGAGAAAAATTTTAGCTGTGGCAAATCTGGATTGAATTGGGGCTGTAACTGTAGAAATTCACTACAAATGAATGGAGCCACTACATATTGATTAACATAATGACAATTCTTTCGTTGATCAATCATGTTAAGAGAAATATGTCTTGCATTTAAAGTTTATTTTTGTTTCTTCATCTGTATATATGAATATATACAGTAAACAACTATATCTATATCTAAAGCTATACCTACCAGGATACCTTTTGAGATACAAAAAAAAAAGTGAACATTGAATCAAAGATAAGAACGTATGATTAATTCTGTCAACACTTGAGAATAAAATAAGATTTATAGACTTAATTATGAATATCTTCCTCAGTATTATTCCATACATCAGAAAATAATGTGAACATGGACATCAAAACTGAATTGGAAAGATTGAATGGGAGCTTTATTAAAGTCTTATTTTGGGTCAAATCTTTCAAAACACATCAAATTTAATAAATCATTTAAAAACGAATTTTGAAATGAAATGTTATCATGTGTAAATGAGATTTACATAAAATGATCAATACACAAAGTCAAGTAAAGTAGCTCTAAATACTTAAATGCATATTTTTACTGTTGTCGGCCCACCTGAAAAATAACATCTTATGGAGACAAAAGCAACTCAAAGTTGAAAAGAAAAACGTATCCATAGTTTTTTTGCAAGGGTAAGTTGGAGTAAAGATTCAACCAATAGTTAATGCAGTTTTTGTTTACAGATGAAAACATGGCAGCTGGAGGAGCTAGGTCCTTCCGTCGTGTTGGAAGTCTCATGCGGAGTAAATCAGAGGGCACACTGATTGATCTGAGTGACAATACCTCAAACAATGACACCTTGAATGGTAAAATTCACAGTTTCAGAAACTAAATACTTGTAATGTTGAAAACCTGTAGATAATCTTCACAGATCTCCTAACCAAACTCTTAATTTTTCAAAGGTGGTTTTATATCAGGAAGGCAACTCTTACAGCCAGAAGTTCCACACTCACTGCAAATAAAAAACCCTTTTTGGACCAAACTATCCGACTCAAACCCTTTCCTAGATGACATTGTACACAGCAGCTCTGAGAAACATACTTCCAACACATCCCATGTAAAACAAGGCAATAAAACGCATCCAGAAACAAGTAATGACGATGCCAGCAGCACATCTTCAGATGAAGGAAATGTTGGGAATTTTTTGGAAAGGAAACACAAGGTCACTAACCAATCTGGGAGGTGGAGGAGTGCTTCAGACATCCTTGACGATCTTGAGAGAAAGGTGCCAAAATGTGAGAACAGCTTCAAACCACCTGGACTGGTGCTGAACCCGGATTTTGAATGGCTAAAGAATGACAGGGAGGCCTATAAGATGGCCTGGCTGAGCCACAGGCAGTTAACCCGCTCGTGCCTGGACTTAAATGTGATGAGCCAAAGCCCTGGATGGGCTCAAACTCAGGCCACTAACTTCCAAGTTATCTGCAAGATTGGCCACAGTGGAGGTTCAGTACAGTTACCAGAATGCAAAATTAGCATCCACGTTCCACAAGGACACGTTCCTCCAGGAGAAGTACAGGAAGTTACACTGAAAGCAATGCTGAACCCTCCTCCTGGACTCAACAACAACTACATGACAACTATGAGTCCACTTCTCGAGGTGCTGCTGAGCAACATCAACACAAATGAGTGTATATCTTTAGAGATTAAACTGTCAGGAGAGGTGAAGGATGACCCCTTGAGTCAGGTGATGACCACTGTGTTGGGACTAGTGTCCAACAAAAGAGAGGGCCCGTATGCCAAAACGAACAACTGTTATATTTACAAGAACATGATGCAGATGAAGCTTCAGGACTTGAAGACACATTTTTACGTGATTGCAGTTGCAGAGGCCTCTGCGCTGCAGTCTCCTGCTACATCAGTCTGGGATTACCTTGACCGCCAAATAACTGTTGCAGTCTATGGCCCCAGGTACATCCATCCTTCATTCAAGGTTGTAATAGTTGTCTGCTGTCATGAAGACGTTCCACCTAAGCTTCCGTTTTCAGATATTTGCAGAGGCAATAAAAACCACCTACCCCCACTCGTGCTGCAACTTTGGGGAAAACATTCCTTTAAACCGGACAAGCTGAATGACTTTAATGTTGAGGTTGACATCACAGGTTCGATGTTTAAAATCAAACCTGAGGACAAAGTGAAGCAGGTTAGGCAAAGCCAGCTCAAGATAGGAACAGTTTTACATCTACCTGCTGCATTATCTTGTTCTAGCAATACAGACATGACTCCTTTTAAACTGGATGTACATGTGAGGGAATCAAACCTGAATTCAACCACTACACATTTTCAGGTGCCTTCCCCTGATGCAGCTCCCATCAGATCAGAGAAAAGAGTGCCGAGACAGATAGAAAGAAGGACTGAAATGGCAAGAGCCTTGCCTATTCCTGAGGAAAGTGATCCAGATTTGCCCAAATTCAAAGACAGATCCATTAACCTGCAGTGGTATGGAGTTGCCCTGAAATCAGTTCTCCGTCAACCACGTGTGGAATACCTCCTGGAGTACTTCAAGGGTGACACAGTGGCTCTCCTTTCCAGGGAGACTGTCAAGTCAGTCGGTAACTCAAAGGTAAAAGAGTGGTACATCGGATTCCTCAGAGGAAGGACTGGCTTGGTCCACTGCAAAAATGTCAAACTCATAACCAGGGACCAGGTGATTGACTTCACTGACATTAAAATGACCACAGAGGTCCTCTTGTACAACATGACACTGCCCTTCAAGAAGCTTACTTACATGTACTCTGCTATACAGACACTTGTGACAAAACATATTACCAGCTGGAGAAGTTTTGCAGATGCTTTAAATTACAGAAGCCAGTTGCTGGACACAGTCCAGTGGAGGTATGCTGAAACTGATGCAGATAAGGTGGCCTGCATTCTGGAAAAACTGAAGGAGGACTGCCACACTGAGAGGTGTAGAAAAAAGTTCCTGCATGAACTAATGGTGGTAAGTACCATCTCTTTTTATGTAGTAGTTTTTTTTTGTTGTACTTAGGATCATCATCCTGTTTCATGGCCCAATTATAACAAAGCTTTAGCTGTCAGGCGAAGGATTCGCATTCGACTCATGAATACTGCACTCTGTTAAACAGAAGAGTTCATGGTGGATTCGATGAGTATAAAGTCCAGGTCCTGTGGCTGCAAAACAAACCCAAATCATCACCCCTCCATCACTGTGCTTGACTGTTACTGTGAAGTGTTTCATTAAACAAATATCTTCACTTTGGTCTTTTCTGTCCCAAGGACATTGTTCCAGAAGTCTTGTGGTTTGTTCAGATGTAATGTTGCAAACCTTTAGCAGTGCTGACATGTTGTTTTTAGGGAGGGGGCTTTCTCCTGGAAACTTTCTATAGACAAAAGTTACTTGATCAGTCTTTTTCTTAAAGTTCTGTCATGAACTTTAAAGTTGAACATGCTGAGTGGGACTTAAGGAGTGTGAAACGTCACTCTAGTTTTTATTTGTTGTTTCTGTTTTTCGGAGGATTACACAGTCTGATCTTGGAGTGTTATGTTAATGTTCCAGAGCAGCAAACTGAAAAAACTTATACTTTTATATAGGTGCTCACAATTGCACATGATCAGTCAATAAAGCACATTTTATTTGCAGAACCTGGTTTCTACTTACCCTTGCAATTCCTATGAAAGCAGTAAGGTTGCAGTTAGTTTTTCACACATTGCTTCTGCATTTTTATTTGGTTTTAGTTAAATAAATTACATTGTGTGTGTATTTGTTATGTTTTGTTTCTGCACATTTCTTAAAATGTTTAAGTAAACGAGGATGTACTCTCTTTTACGTAACTCTATATGAACCTCTTCAGTTGTATGAAGCCAAAATCCTTGTCACTTTTGCCTCATTCTGTAATTGTGTTTACTGTTGAATTAATATTTATTATTATCAACAAGGGGCTGCTGAAGATGGATTCTGTGAATCTTGTGGCACAACTCATCCAGAACACCATCATTCTGTCCACTGCTGTGGAACTGGGAATTCGATGGCGGGAGCTTGCTGAGAAGATGGGAAAACTGTCCAGTGCTCAAATAGCTGCTTATGAGGCGCCACATCGTGGGAAGAACAGTGAAGTCAATCCCCAGGTCAGTTTAACAGTATACACACGCACAGCTGCTATAAGATAGACTGTTACCTTTTCCTGGTTGTATGGACCCCCTGATCTTCAATGTTTTAGATGTTTCACCTGCTCCAACACAGTCCCGTAAGCATTTACCCTCAACACTAACTGGCTGATTCTTTGATTTCAATCAGGTGTGCTGGAGCAGGCAAATGTCTGACATGCAGTAAATATTATGGTAATATTAATTTAATTATTGTATAATATTCTGTTGCAGTCCATGTGGAAGCCTGCCTATGACTTCCTATACTCCTGGAGTCTGCGTTACGGAGAAGGCTACAGAGACATGATCCAGGATCTGCATTTGGTTCTGGATAAAATGAAAAACCCTGCCACCAGACAGTGGAGGCACCTGACAGGTGCGCTCATCACAGTAAACTGCCTCGATATCTTTCGAGACTCTGCTTTCCCAAAACCTTAAACTCATTGCTCTTCAGTGATGACAACATCCTGTATCCACCTGGAACAGTAAAAAGGCCTTTTTTTTTCAGGGAGTAGAACTAAATAAATATGTTATTAATTTTCTCTATTGTCTGACAGCTTTGCTTAAGATGCATTTTTATTGAAATTCAGCCAGGTACAAGCACTGTATGCTTTCATAATCAGTGAGCTGTGAAGAAAAACAAATGAAAAGTCAATGTTTTTATCTGTGCCAATGTCACCCTTAAATATGATCTATTAATAGATCTTTTTCAATTAAATGTTTATGGGGTGGCCCTGTGATAGAGTGGCGACCTGTCCAGGGTGTACCCTGCCTATCGCCTGATACTTGCTGGGATAGGCTCCAGCCCACCCGCGACCCTGCGTGGATTAAGCGGTACAGAAAATGGATGGATGGATGTTTATGGGGTCAGTAACTCCCAGCTGTTGTTCTGGCTATCAGTAAACTCATCTAGTGTATGACGTTTAGTCTCTTTCAGTCGGAGCCCAGAGTTTTCTAGATTCTTTCATTCATACTGTGTTACAGTTTGTTTCCTTTGTTAGACATAACACATGGAAATTGGTAACTGTAAGTTTTTGTTTGTTTAGTTTTTGTCATGTTTAGTTTGTTTTTTTCTATTGAGGTCAACGGCATCTTCATGGCTCTTATAAATGTAAGATTTATAAAATCTTGTTATATGTAATATACTGTGAATAATTAAATGAACAGTTATCTGTTGAGCTGCGGTAGGAACAGTCCATCGGTCTCTGTTAGTTATTGGGGTATATGTGTTGAAAATGAAAATGTTCTACCAAAGTCAAAGTTACATGAAAGTCTTAAACAAAATAAGTTACTGTGTCACAAATTGTTGTTTTCTTAAATACTGTTGCTTTTGTACTGTAATATGAAGGTTCAGATGATTTGAAGTATACAACACAGTGACTGTCTATTCATGATGTTATATTTTTGTAAAATTAAATCTCAGTGCCATGTACACCACACACTACCTACATTCATACAAATGAAGGTACTGAAGATACATCTTTGATACTGAATTGTAAATGTATTTCAAGAGATATGAATAAAGTATCACAAATAATTTTGATCAAACAATTTGCCTAAAAGTTCAAAGGGAGAGTGGAGTTGTCAGTAAGAAATAGTTAATTCCAATTCCATCTCAAAATGAGGTCTGTGTGCAGGTAAAACAAATAAAGTATTTTTATCCCCTTTTTTTTTCTTTTGTAAAAAAGATACTGTATTTGACAGCTTTTATATTTTACTTTTATACTGGTCACATCATATAAACAAGTGGGTTTATGTGCCATTGTTCCCCATTGAGTTTCTCTAGCTGTTTACTTTTCCCTACACTGTTTGCTTAAGCTAGTTTCAGCTGAGAGTATTATGTGCCCTTTTACACTACCGACTGCACTGCAGGAAAAGTAGGCCTAAATCAAGCTAGAAGAATGATGTCAGACAGGAGAGTGGACTTGATTACATTTTCAACAGAGAAGGCTACCAGGCCTAAATCAGACATATGAAATTATGAGTATTTAGTTTCTATTAATTCTGGTTTTTCTTTCATTTGTTTTTTCTTCATCAATCATTACAGTAACCATTGCCTAAACATTTATATCTATTTCATTCAAGAAATACATAAAAATCTGAAAAGTTGCTTGAAATAAATGTTGCTTTAATGTTTAATGTTGCTTTGTTGGAAGATTTAAAATGAAAAAGTCCAAACCAAGTAAACCCAAGGTGCAAATTATAGAAATAGACTTAGTCTTAAACATTAAGAGTCACATTTGAGATTTGTCATATTCCTTTGGGAAGGATATGAATACAGGAATCCCGCTGGCGTTTATAGAGCATCGCTCTGTGCTCACTCTATCATTCATTAGGAAACTGGACAATGGTTCACTGTTTTACTGAAAAAGGCTAAGTGTTAGTTCAGAGGAAGGTTCCCATACTAAAACACTACAGAATTGGATTAGTAGAAAGAGATTACATAGAAAAATGTCTTAGACATAAACATTGATGTTCTTGGAAGCCTTGCCGACAAAGAGAATAGTGTAAAGTACTGAGTGAAACAAATACAAACTATTGCATCCAGTTCCCATTTTGAAGTTGCAGTGAGGCATTAAACTCTGTGACTAATGAGATGTGACTACTTTGTTCTGGGAACCTTTTATAACTGCACCATTGTGAGTGTGCAGATAACAGTTATCTATTATGGATATACTGTTGCCTGATAGTCTTTTTTTATGTTTGCAATCAGACTGCCATGTGTTTGAAAAGAAGAGCAAAAGCAGAAATACATGCAGGTTTATGGAAATTGGAAATTAATTTTATTTGCAAGTAAAACCATGAAAGCATTTTTGACAAGGCAGGCAAACAGGAGGCAACTCTGGCTAATTTCAAAGAAAGTAACACAAGAAAAAACAGTTGTGGTACAAACTCTAAATTTAAAAAAAAGAACAAGGCAGTGGGATTTTGTACAACAGGGTGAAGTGAGTGGTTGCAGGTATGCTTGAGAGCATAACAATCTGCGTAACTCTACTGAGAACCTTTACTGGATGGGAAAAAATCTACAAAAAAGAAAAGCCACAATGAGTAAATCATAAAATTTGAGTCCAAGACCAAAACATTACACAACATTTCACAATGAATCTACTTCAGAGTGCTGTTGTATTTCACTATGAGCTACAAGCCAACATGGGCTGCTGATGTTTCTCAATGAATACTAACCTTCTTGTCAGTGCCAAATCTGTGTCAACAGAAAGTTCAGCCTCTAAAGTTTCTGAAGTTTCAACTGTATCATGAAAAGTACCTTTAACTCTTTCTTCTGTCTCTTTCGGATCTTTCTTTTTATACAAAACAGAATGTGACAATGAAAATGTTCCCAGAATTGTTCATTCCAAGCACGTCCCTTAAACTTTAAGCCATGCTTCAGTAAGCACAGAGGAGGTTTGTTCTGCTACAATTCAGATAAGTCATGTTTGCACACCATCATTTGTGCACATTTCCAATCTCCATTCAAGCCAAAAACTCACAGCACTTCACATTTCAAGGAGAGTCCAACACAGATCATGTTCATCATCAGGACAACGGACAAGGTGAGACTCGACAAACAAAGCTCAGCTATTCAGTCTGCACTGGTGATCTACGTGGGATTGAGGAGAATTTAGCACAATATTATTTCTGCTTGAGGACTAACTCTGCCAAGAAAAACCAAAGTGTACTAATGCATTACCTCTTTTTCCTATAAACTGGGATAATGCATTGACTGAGGACATGTTGACAGACTTGAGTGCAGTGATGTATTTTACTTCTTCCTCCTGCAATAGCTTAGTCATATTTCCCAGTAACACAACAAAAATTAACTGATTAGTGACATTTCACCCTTCGCTACAAAATCTCATATGTTGAGCTTCATTGAAAAAATTTAAAAATAGGCATCTGACTGGCTCGAAAAAGTTCCATGTAATTTTACCCAAAATAAGGATGTTTATGTGATTGTGTTAAGTTGTTCCAACTTGGCAATTGAAAGAAGAAATGAACTTTTTTTTTGTTTTGTTATTTAGAAAATTAACTAAACAAATCCCCCTTGATGGAATAGTTGTATTGACTCATTAAAGTTTAGGAAAAAGAACTTTTGAAATGAATAATATGAGCCAGGGCTATTGTTGGTGGGAACAAATTGATTATTAGACAATAAATATATCTTCATTGCAAAGCAGTTATTCATTAATCAAGATTAAACCAATCCACTAAACTACAATTGTTCAGGATATAAATACACTTATTTCTTCGCTTTTTTTCTTCGCTTTTCGCTTCTAAATTTAGAACATAAATAATTTGTTCTTTGGCACTAAACGCCTCAGAAATTCATAATCTAATAATAATAATAATCTAATTTGGCTTTACCTTCCTCTACCTGCTTTTACCATGAAGAACACTGAGTTATTTTTGACCAGGTTATGCTCACTATTGCATAACACCAGTTACGAGGACTTGCAGCGTTCCCTTACACAGTATTTTAACATTTCCAAACATTTTGTCCCAAAGTAATTTAGAGAAATGACTTCATGTATGTTTTACATCTGGGCTATTATAACTCTTGGCATTGGTGATGTCTGCGTACCTCTGTAAAAGACCTCCAGTTGATCCAAAATGCTGCAGCAAACCAAAGCATTCAGAGTACAGACAAGAGTTTTTAAAATTATAATCAGTATAATCAGCCTTAAAGCATCAGGCTTTGCTCTTGTGAAAACAGCTTCCAACTGGGATTTGACACCCTCCATCTATAGGATGAGCCTGATCTTTGCTTGAACAAAAAGTTAACCTCTGTGTAGTTAGTTGCAAGGTGTGGACTAACTCAAAGTGCCCTGAACATTTTTCATTTCTCCAGTCTCCAAGCATTTTTGCCATTATTGCATGTCACTAACTTTGGGTATTAGTCTTCTTTTGTACATTTTTTCTGTTGCTTCTTTTTTTTAAAAGACTTATTTATTTGTTAACTTTCCTGCAGGCATGTCTGGCTTCAGAGCAGCATGTTTCTGATCTACAGTTACTGAGTGGACCAACCTGTCCAGGGCTTGTTCGTTGTTTTTCTTTCTTGCTATTCTTTATCATCATTAGTACAAGGCTGAGTTTTTCTTAAACTTGGTAGAGCCGGAGCATGGTCCAGTTGAGAACTCTGTGATATTCTGTCTTGTCCACAAGAATATTTATAATGTTGAAGTTGTGAACTACAGCAATGGCCTTGGCAGAAAATGATCTATCTTTTGTCTCTTGTTTTGTTCAGTTGAATATGCATGTGCATCCTGTGCTTGCAATGATCTGTCAGCATTTAAAGTTTTTAAAGATTAGATACATTTCTGCAGAACTTTCATTAGGGTCGATATAGTTCCAGGCTTCAGAGTTTGTTGGGACTTAACAAGTTATTCTTCTAAAGTTTCAGGTTTAAACACATTCAGCAAACTTCTCATACACTGGTTTACAGTAGATGTCAAACAACCAAACTTTATTTGTTTATCCCTTTTTAATACAAATTGAATATAACATGAAGGGATCAACGGAGTTCAAATACAAAACGAACCAAAAAAATCAAACAAACAAAAAAGCAGAAACAATAAGAAATTCCCAGCCCTACTCATCCCAACCCCAGCCTGCAACTGATCCCCAACCCCAGCTTCACCCAAAATAAAGCTCTAAAGATTTCTTTAAAAAGGTAAAAAAAGAAAACACAATGAAAAGGACAGAAGAAATTTGGAAATGTTATCATATTTATATCTAATAAATTTCTTAGATTTTTAATGAGCAAACACTAAAGACAGATAAAAGAAGTTCTAATTGAAAAAAATAAGATACAGCCGCATAAGATATACTGTACATTTCATTTACATTGTAAATTAGAGACAGAGTGTACCACATGCTGTGCTTTTTACACTACAGCTGAAGAGTCACACTGCTTTGGTACCATATGAGTTGTACTTTACACATATTATACGAAATTAATCAAATTAACTGAGCAACGAACAAGACAAGTCTCTTTCCACTTAAATATTAGTGTGATGACATAGCCTCAGTGAATTGACTACACATTATTTTCTTAATAACAATATTATTTTTGTTGTTTGGTTTTTTGGTCTGCAATCATAGTTTGTTAATGTGGAATAATCCCTACTACACTGAAAAAAAGGATATAATCCAAAAACGCTGCCTGTACACAAAATGTGTTTTGAGAAACAATCCTCACATCATAGAGCCCGACACTTTCAGTCCAGTGGGTGGCGTCCTTGTATTACTGGTGGTTTCAGGGCTTCCTGTTCATTTATGTGTTTTAAGCAAATATCTTTCTTTTTCAGAAATATCATTCATTTGATATCATCCTTGATCCCCTTTTGGTTATGGTAACAACTTATATAAAAACAAAACCAAAGATTTTCCTGAATGAAATAAAATGTGTTTGAGAAGCAAATAAGCTGGATGATTACATTTTATCAGCTGAATGTTAAAAGTTTCACTGCAGTAGTTTTCAAACTTATTCAAGGATATAAAAAGCACATTTGTTATCTTTCATCATTTCTAATGATTTTCTTTTCTTTTCATAAGCAAATAGCAACACACCGATATACATCTCATATGTGTAAACCTGCTTTTATAAGTGACTACACTCAGAGTTAGAACACATTTTTGAAGCCCACAACCACAAGAGCCATCCACAAATCACTGTTATGAACAGAAGCATTCCTCTGTCCTCCAGGGTATACAAGACTTCATTTGGTTTGCCACCATGATATATGTTGAGGGCAAGAAGTCATTTAACTTTCAATTTATTAGCTTGGTGATTTATGCACGCAGCAAAGGTGGTAGTAGTATCTCCTAGCCCCATTAGCCCCCACTTTCTCTATTCTCTACCACTTTCAGATAGTGCTCTAATAATTCAGTAATAGATGATGTGAAAGAAGAGAAACTTTAGCAATTAGAACAAGTCTGAACAAAAACATGGGTTTACATTTTCTGTGCCTGCACCTCATTTATCACTAATGGATTAAATACTGAAAGCTGCTCCCTGCAACATTGTTAGACTCCATATATTAAGTAAATGTAACCTGATCACAACAGAGCACCTACAGCAGGACTCTTGACATAAATTTGGATTTTAAAATAATCCAAAGAATAATAAGTCAGCTGTCTTTATTCACTAATGGGTTTTTTAGGATGGGCCTTTAGGATCAGTTACATCTGAGAAACGTTTCACAGCAAAATGACTGAAAACAAAGTCTGTAAAATAAAACCAGTGGGTCTAAATTGTTGTCAGAAAGTCTCCAAATGCCTATTAGAAAAAATAAAGAGACAGCTGAAGTTTTGTAAACCTACTGATTCACAGTTTCCAGATTTAGCAGAATTTGTTCGTGTTGAATGTTATAAGGTGTTGACTGTTGCCTGGAGATCGGTGCCTCTCTTCTAACAGCCTGCATGGAGCCTCTTCTCATCACCACCGCTGGGAAGGAGGAAGCTCTGTTACCAAATGACTCAGAGTGAAAAAAAAATAACCTGAAGCATTTGGCAGCATTTAAAGCGGTTTTATGAGTAATCACCATCCACATCCTTGGACACATCCCTTTGCTCTCACTCTCACTTTTTCCACTAGCCAACCGCACAGAGTCTGAGCTTCGTCATGATGAGACACTGAGATAATGAAAATTAGAGGAAATTAAAAGACACAAATAGTTATTTTTCTATATAAACAGCCAGACCTACACCTCAAACCACAACAAAGTTCTTTACTGAAATCCCTTTGCCCTCAGTGAGATAATTATTTTTCTCCACTTTCCCCTGTTTGTGGTGTTTGTTTATTTGCTTTTTGTTAATGTGATCACATCCTATCCAGCAGTAAGAAGTTTTGTCAGGTGTACTGTGATGGTATGGAGAGAGAGAGAGATGTCATGAGATGATTAATGGGCTAGGAATGAAGAAAAAACAAAGTTTTGATCCCAACACTGTTTTTCTTAACTCAAACGATACTTAAATATGAGAAGATCAGAGGGGGATCAAATGTGGTGGAACTGCTAACATTAATCAATCTATCAAACCTTATTTGTACAGCACCCAGGGGTTACTGTAGTTCAACAGGCTTTATAGGGAACTGACAAGTTAATAGTTCGTAAAATGTCATGAACGTCTGAAAAAAAAAAACAATCCCTGACAAGTCACATCCTAAAATAATGGTAATAGCCATAGATATGTATGGGCGACCTATAAAATTTTACCCTCAGATATTTGGTGGACCAGACATAATCCAGTAAGTAACGAAGCATATCCCATGATAACTACAGTACTACGTTGTTGTTGTACTCAGCCACTTTCTTCCTTTCAGAAGCAAATCTCAGAGCAACCTGACAAGCTTTTTGTTTGATTCTCAAACTGCTGCTTACTCTTGCATTACAGACACATTCCTTCTACATAGGATGACTTTAAGAATTTGCCACAGATGTTGAGAACACTTAAAAGCTGCAGGTGTCTAAATGTCACAACAACAAATACTGTCTCTGATGGACTTAAGTCCCTCAGTATCTAAAATAAAGCTACTTTGCAAAAACCTTTGTTAGGCATCTAAAAATGGTCATACTATGGAGAAATTAGGTGATTTGTGACAACAAAAGTCTTCACTGAAAAATATTTAAATACTTTTCTCAAGCTGATACTTTCACATCTTGAGAAAGCTGGGTGGCCATGATCGCATTGCTTCCTCACTGATTTGTTAGAATGAGCAACATCCTGGGACTAAATAGAAAAAAAAAAACTACAAATCAGTTGAGATAAGGGAGGGACAATAAATCCGTCAATGGAAAGTGTCTCCTTGGTTAATTTCTGTCAACCAAGGGGGAGAACAAGCAGAGCTGAAGGGTTCCCATTCCAAAAACAACATAGCTGAAGAGGTAGGCCTATTGTGTCCTGACAGATTGGTCTAACTGCAGGAGGAGGAGGAGGAGGTCGCCTCTAACTGACACACTGGGAGGAGCAAAGGTGAGCAGAAATCTGGGAGAGATGGGAACACAGCTGTGTTTCAGAGGAGATGTAGTGTCACTACTATACCACACATAATTCAGCACTAACTTCTTGTAAAGTTTGTTGAGTGGCTTTGAATTTCTGAAGGTATTGATATCAAAAACTACTATGACAGAGTGTGAAAATATCTATCGGTCTGTCTATCTATCTAACTGCGGCCACCATGATCCCTCTCACTTTCCCTCTGTTGTTTTTGGCAGAGAATAGGAGACCTTCCTCTCTGTCTCTTCTGCCCTGATTGCTCCCCAGGTACTTCAAACCACCCCCACACCTCTGCCCATCATCCCCCTGTACACTATTCATCCTGGTGCAGCTGGAGCACTCTGTTTGACCTCCTCACAGAGTCCTTATTAACAGGAGCTGTACTGGGATTCCTCACAGCACGTAAGGTTAGAGCAAAAGAACCACAGACTACCGTCATTGTGCACATTTTTACATAAGTTTGCTGTATGTGAAATGGTGCATGCTCCAGGGTTATTACACTGGTCTATTGGCCACTGGTGATTATAAAGATACAATTGTTGCATTTCCAGCTCTTTGTTTTTCTGTTATTATTTCATACTGAGACTATAATGGATGACATTCATGCCTAAAGTGGTGTTTGCCAAGTACATTATGCTCAATATCAATAAAAGAAGACTTTGGTTTTAAAAGAATTCTTCTTTTACTGTTGTCATGATTATTACCCCGCGTGCACCTTCAAAGCACTTCTGGATGTGGGTGTGCTCTTATGAAAATATATTGTTCATTCCACAGATGCCTTCATTTGCTGCAAGAACAGCAAGTTTTAAAACAGTGCTAAGTGCTTCCTCCTGTCCTGCTGTGTTTTGTTTAAATAGTTTATTTGAATGCATGCAGTTTGATAAAGTGATTATTGACATGTTTTCAATATAAGGATTAGTCAGTCTTCTTCCACAAAGTGTCAGGAATGTGGAACAGTCTTACTTTTAGCTCTGTTTTCTTGCATAATGGAATATAGATGGAAAAGTCTGGCATTTACATCCACACCATGTGTTTAATGAATTTGGTTGCTTTTTTTTTGCCTTTTTTTACATTGTGATAAATATTTCAAAGTGAGGCTTTCATCGGTAGTAAATAATGATGTTTGCTTTGAGGTTTGTAACTTTGTTAGGAGCATGGTTTCTGGATAGATATGCTGCTGTTGTATTTTATTCATGTTATTTTTAATATTATGAATACCACAGAATATCACTGAATTAGGGTGCAGACTGAAATTACAGAAATACCTCAGACTTAATAACATGGAACCAAAAAAATTTCTTAAAGCAGGCATGAAATTTTTCTGGATTTGGATAAAATCACTATTCACATTTGGTATTCGTATACATTCAACAACTTTTTAGAAAATGAAATTAACAAAAAATCTTATACCGCTGGAAAGCCTGTATGTTTCTTTTGTAAATAGTGCCACATTGGTAAGGAAATTCATTTATAGGATAGGCAGCAAAGTTGAGGGCAGCCCAAACCTTCAATGAAAAACAGATTATTCTGGTTTCCAGATGCTGACGTTCAGTTGCTTGATTGGCACCTGTGATCAATTCTGCTACAGCAGTTGGTTGTGATCTTAAGGTCAAAGTGTGGAGAAGACACAGAGAACATTGCGTTGACTGCAGGCTAACAGCTTTTGGAGGAAGCAGTGTAATGGTGTGGGATCCCTCTCACTGGGAAAAACAAGACTTGTCATTATTGGAAGCAATTTCATTGCAGAGCAATATCGAGATGAGTCTGGTACCGACCTTTATCCTCCAGGATGATAATACAATTGATAATATACTTCCAGTTTGCACATTTCAGGTCTGTTTGGGATACAGCAATTTAGGAATAAATAATGAAAATAATAATGATATCATTTGAAATCAAATAAAATATATTATCCCCATGGGGAAATTTTTCCTGCATCAAGATGTAGCAATAACTGCAGGTCAGTATATTGTGTCAAAATCAACAAGAAACAAGTGCAAGGGATTTAAATAATGTGTATTTTGAAAATACACAAGTCAAAAGTCCAGACCCCTTTCTTCAGACTTCCCGCTGAAGCCCCTCCTCCAGAGCACAGGAAAAAAAGAAGGGGGAGGGACACATGGCATTTGATTTTGATAGACATATCACCATCCAATCCTTTAGAATGGGTTGGTTAAAATGATTGGATGGTGTTTTTTCAGTCCTGTTCATTCTACAGGTGACTACAATTTTTTATTTTTGTGTTAGAGCATTTAAATAATTGGCTACAGTCAGGATGTGAAGGAGATTTTAAGCAATATAGTAAAAAATGCTCCTGGAAAACATCTCCTACCCTACCTTTGAGGAATCAGGAGATGCTGGAACAGGCAAGGGCAAGAATAGTCTAAACTGGACATCCATGATCACCCATCTCTCAGACAGCACTGCATCAAGATCTGTAATTTGTCAATAGTTTATATGACCACATTTCAAGAGATTAAAGTATTAGGAATCTTTGTTAAGCACTGCAATGCAGAGTTACATTCACAAAGGTTACTTTTACTTTATATACTTTGTCCATCGTAGGCATTGCCCTTGCTTCAAAATCTTCAAGATAAAATCTTAGGGACCTCCATGCTTTTAGAAAGAATATAAACTACATTTTGCACAAATTATAAAGGCTTTGGAAGAATTTACTGAAGCCTGTCTGCAGTCCTGACATGTTATCAATAAAGAATTCAGAGAATTTTGAAACAAATTATGCAGCATTACTAATCATGTACTGTTTTACAGCTCACTTTGAGTCTTTTTGCTGTAAAATAAGATAGTATCACAACTGGAACTGATATACTTCATCTGGTGTTCCTGATGCCAGAATATCTTTTTAGTTATGTGAGAATTAAAGAGAACATTACAAAATGGTAACATATGTTAATGTTTCAACATGTTTTGGAATGTTTTCTTCCTAAATGCAACTTCCTAAGTGTTTCTATAATGTTATCATTTTGTGTTTTTTTATTCATTAACTCAAGATATATGCTGATTTTAAATTGGGTACATACTATAAATACAAAGAAGTTCATACAGAGGCATGTTTATGTGTTAACATGTTTATGTGTTTTCAACATCTCTTCCCTGCTCCAAGTATTTGGGAGCTGGGATGGCACGGCCGTGGTTTTAAAAGTGAAATGCTTTCCAATTCTTGCTTAAAATTATATTTTAACACCTCAATGGCTCAGTCTTTGGTCTATTTGTAATTTTTCAGTGAACAAATATTTCAATTGGGGGACAGATCTTAACTGGTGGAACACAATAGTTCAGCATCCACTTTTTAATTGTAGAGCCATACTGTTGTAATACATGCTGCACGTAATTTCACATCATCTTGCAAAAATAAGCAAAGCTTGCCTCGTCTCTGTGGCAACATATTTTGCTCCAAACCTGAAACAAATGCCTTTCACCATTGTTTGAACGTCACAAATTCATATGCTTACAATGTGCAAAAGGAAGTCTTCCAATATATCCCTGAAAAAAAGAATCATTTTGATTTAGCGTCCCTGAATTATTTTAAACTTTTAATAATGTTTCATGGCAAAAAAATCCTTGCATTCATCCCATTTATATTGCTTTTTTTACTTTATAAAAGGCAGAGTTACTTTCCAAGTGATGTGTTTATTTCTGTCTGTACAAAAGGTTTTGTGTCTTTTACAACTTGAATTCCAGAAAAATTGGGACATTCTTTTAATTTGAACAAAATGAAAACTAAAAGACCCTGAAACCACACAAGTCAATATTTTATTCACAACAGAACACACATAACAGATGTCTAAACTGAGAAATTTTACAATTTTATGAACAAAATTAGATTGTGTCAAATGTTATGCTTTCTACAGGTTTCAAAATAGTTTGTACGGGGACAACATATGGCTGAAAAAGCAATGAAGTAAAAAAAATTCAGCTAAGGGAACATCTAACAAGATGAGTGATATCAAGTCTCTATTTAATTCCTCCGTCAAGGTCAGGTGGTTATGTTTATGGTGGCATATGTCTGTCTTTCTGTCCATCCGTCAGTATGTCTGTCTGTTAGCAAAATAACTCAAAAAGTAATGGACGGATTTTGAAATTCAGGAAATCTCCAAAAGGGTATAAGGAAGAATTTCTTTTTATTGTAAATGTACAGATACAAAACAAAATCGAAATTCAACTCAAGGTGGTTAGAAACACGCAAAATATGATAGGACAAAGACACCAAAACTTAAATCTTTCAATCCCATACGGTTTCCATAAATCACAAATATTAGACACAATAGAACATTGCATATTTATTCTTAACTAATCTGAAATATTAAGAATATAAAATGAAATTATTCTTTCAATGATTAAATGTGGGTTTAGTTTTGAAATACCTACATCCATGAATAAAGAACTTTCCAATCAAACTCAAAATGTTAACTAAATATTTAGTTGTTTTGTTTTCATTTTCTTGTCCAAATAATACAGTGGTATCAGACAGTGGAGGGAATACAATGTTCTTCAAATGTAGTCAGGCTGTAGATCCGTCCAAAAAAGTAGAACGGGTTCACACATAAAAATAAATGTTTCAAACTCTCAACATTTTTCATTCAAAATACACAATTGTCTGTATTTATATTGAATTTAGAAATTAAAAACTCATAAGTTTGGTATATTTTATTAACTATTTCAAATGGCATCTCTTTTGTTTTTGGGGTAATAGAATTAGTTAGAATTTTCAAAATTTTATTTCTTTTAAAGTGATTAAGAATATAGTTCCTTCTGACTGTGTTTGGGAAATTTTCTCTTAGGAAGAAAGTCCTCAGTATTTTGTTGTTACATTCATCATCACAGAATTTAATTCTTTCAATCTGTAGGGACCTCAGTACTGGAGTTGTGTTTGAATCCAGCATATTTTCTTTAACAAGAGATCGAAAACAATTTGGGATTGATTTCACAAATTATTTGATTGTTTTTTGGGACACTCTAGGGGTGTCCAAAGTTGGTCCTCGAGGGCTGCTGTCCTGCAAGTCTTCAATGTTTCCCTGCTTCAACTCTATTGACTCAAATTAAATGGATCCAGCAGCCTACGAAGTTCTGCACAATGACTCGTTCATTTGAGTAAGGTGTGTTGGAGCAGGGGATACACTGAAAATCTGCAGGATTGTGGCCCTCGAGGACCAGAGCTGGACACCCCTCAATAGCACAAATTCTTTTATGATCTAAAAAATAACAACTGATTGGATTTTGGGGGTGATCCTGATCCCCGTCTGGATCCAAGAATTTTTCTAACACTAGAACCACCAACATTCCAATTCCCCCAAGAACCACCAAAAAGGGGTCAGCATGACACCCTGCCGACACAGCATTAAAAGAAAAAATGATAAAGGTGGCATTTACAGGGGCCAAATTTTTCCACCCTTTCAATGTTTTTTAACAGTGCGCTGGATGTCAGCTGATACTGATCTCTGATACCGATACTATATTGCACGTGGAGAGCTCAATAATGAATGCATGGCAAGTCATTCTGGCATCGTTGCATCTCCGGTAGAGGATGCATTCAGTGCAGCCATGTCCAAAAGGTTAAAAACAACGCAACAGGTCATCTTCTAGTTACAACCTAAGATGAATGCTGCCTTGGCATTTTGTCAAGGATGTCTACTTTTCATCTGCTTCTGTTGATTTTTTTCAAATGATGTTTTCGGCGGCATAGTTTGTCTGTCTATTAGCAACATAACTCAAAAAGTTATGGACAATTTTGATGAAATTTTCAGGAAAAGTCAGAAATAGAATAAAGAAACAAGTGACACATTTTCATGTGGATGGATGGTGATCCAGAAGGTTAAAAAAAATAGGGGGTATTTGACTTTTTTGGGTTTTTCTCAGGTGACTAACCCTTGGCATGGCGCAGGTCCTTACTCTCTGAGTGCATTAAGTAATATATATAACGGATGTCATACAGTGGCAGAACTGCCCAGAAGTAAAGATGGGTAGAGGCTCTCCAATCTGTGAAAGTGCATAAAAAAGATTGTGGAATACTTAAAAAACTATGTTCTTCAATGTCAAATTGCAAAGACTTTGCAACTCTTATCATCTATAGTGCATAACATCATCAAGAGATCAGAGAAATTGGAAATGTCTCTGTGCATGATGGATGAGGCCAAAGACTTATTGGATTCCCGTGGCTGTGGCACTCTCAGATGACACACTCATCAGAACAATTGTGGCACTGATATATTAATAAGACTTATCTGAAATGGAATGTTTCAGAGTGGGGAAGTCTTCTATGCTCAAACGAGTCCAAATTTGACATTTTTGTTGGTAATCATGGACACCGTGTCCTCCAGGCTAAAGAGGATGGAAACCTTCCAGCGTGATATCAGTGTTCAGTTCAAAAGCCTACATCTCTAATGACACAGGGGTGCATAAATCCATTTGGTATGGGCAGCTTGCATGTTTTGGAAGGAACTATAAATGATGAAAGGTATATAAAGATTTTAGAGCAACATGTGCTCCCTCTAGATCACAGGTGTCAAAGCCTGGTCCTCGAGGGCCGCTGTCCTGCAGGATTTCAATGTTTCCTTCTTCAACACACC
>JAOXYM010000006.1:16316229-16355638 GCA_028567055.1 Leptatherina wallacei | reverse complement strand
GAAATGAAATTTCCCCTCCATATATATATATATATATATATATACATATATATATATCATAGAAATCATGAGATCAAAATGATACATAGCACATAAAAAGTTATTGAGACAATGACATTTTATGTTATGAGTTTCATTTGTTTCAATAAATTGATTGAGATGAAGGAACTACGACTGCAGGATTCTACTTTAATGGCTTACATTCATGATTTGATATCAGTGTAACATGAACTTTTTATATTTTCTTTTAATTTCAGCCCAAAGTTGAAGATTCCTAACTTTTTGTGAGTGGTATGAATATGTATAAACATGCCCCCTCTTGTGGGGAATATAAGAGGAGTGCTCAAAATAAAAGTTTTAGGCTCTTTGTCAAAAATATAAGATAGGGATCATATGGTGCATATGTCAGAGTGCTTTGAGCTCAATCGGTTTAAGTGGTAGGCTACTAGATGGAAACATAAATCTAAAATCGTTGCTTAGATCTACCGAGATGTGCCAAAACAGAGAAATGAATTAGATTATTGCGCGCACATACAGCATGGGGAATAAATTATTTTTACTATTTTATTAAGTTGAAGGATAGATGGAAGGGTAAATTATCTGCAAGAGAAAAACTGTAGGTTTGATGTATTGGGTTAATCCCCCCCTTTTTTTTCACACCTAAATATAGTTTTGTTTCATTTTTCGTATTTTGCAGAAGCATAAATTAGCTACTTACCCTTGACCAAATTCTGTGATTCTTTTGTGAAGAAGCCTGCGAACCCCAATGAGATCATCATATTTGATATTTCTTTATTTTATTCTGAAATAATAGTGTAATCATATGAAATTGCACCTCAAGTTATCGTTTTCAGCTCTAACTTTGTAAAGAGTGTAACAGTTCCTCGGATGCTCCCGCCCCGTACCTCGCGTAATTCATCCTCTTGGCCAATCCTGTTCCTCCCCAAAAAGTTAACGCCATGCAGCCTATAAGAACTGCTTAAGTTTCTCAAGTAACAGAAAAGACTTTCCCTCCCAGGAACCCATCTATGGATTCTTTGGTGTCTTCACAGCCCGACAGATCTTCAGGTGGACTAACTCCTTGACTTCATGAGAGGGGAATAATTTTGGGGGGACTCTCTCTGGCTGCCATCTACCCAGGTGGAGATGTCTGAGGAAAATCTCGGGGAAGAGTCCGGGAGCTCCCCTGTCTCTCCTGTGGACAGCCTGAGCAACAGCGAGGGGGAGCTGGACAGACAGCCGAAGAGATGTGGGAGGAAGAGGAGACCGAGCAGGAAAAATGGGGAGGACTCAGATAGCCCGACCCCTGGGAAAAGAGGGAAGAAGTCCACCAGCAGCAGCCCCCAGTCTTTCGAGGAGCTCCAGTCGCAGCGGGTCATGGCCAACGTCCGGGAGCGACAGAGGACCCAGTCTCTCAACGAGGCGTTCGCATCTCTGCGGAAAATTATCCCCACTTTACCCTCGGACAAACTCAGCAAAATACAGACCCTAAAACTTGCAGCCAGATACATCGACTTCCTCTGCCAGGTCCTGCAGAGCGACGAGCTGGACTCCAAGATGTCAAGTTGTAGTTATGTGGCTCACGAGAGACTGAGTTACGCCTTCTCTGTATGGAGGATGGAGGGCGCTTGGTCCATGTCAACATCTCACTAACATCTGGAGAAATTATGCCCAACATGGTACGCTTGGTTTTTCCAACTAAAACTGCATGATCCAAGCTTGAAATAAAATAACATAACTCAACGGAAATAATTCTAACGGTTGTGTTGCGTTTTAATGCAACCTATCCAACAACTTAGCTTGATTTTTGTATGCTTTTCTGCACATTTAAGTGACAATCCGTACTTTATCTAACTTACAGGTGACTGCTGAATCTACCAATCACATTCTGAAGGGACAATCTGGAGTCCAATGCTGGATACATGGGATCACTTACACCAAAGACGACTGAAACTCTGCAAGGGGATCATTTCGTGGAGGCCCGTCAGCCTGTTAGCTCCACACATCCCATAATGATGAGTTTTCATGTTGCTGACGACGAATGTTGAAAACATATTTTATGTTTTGTTTTTGTTTTGTTTTGTTTTTTATACCTTTGTTTAATGCATGCCTTTGGACTTTTTTCTGTGGAGGTCAAAGTGCATCATTGAAGTTTCGGTTTTCTGTGTGAAACTGTTGGTGTAGCTCACATAGGCTGACTTCGTGGATCTAACCTGTGCAAAAAAGTATTTTCAGAATGCATTTATTTATTTATTACTGAAACGTGTTACATTGAGGAATAGTTCCTGTGTGTCGAATAAAAATTTTAAAAAATCCTATTTTTTATTTCTTTTGTAAATGTTTGTATATTTTTTGCATTAAAGGAAAAGACGATGGAAGGACTTGGTTTTGCCTGGCTTTTCTTATCGAGGGTGAATGTGACTGTCATTTGGCTGAGGAGGCCGAAGTTTCATCAAAATGCTCAGAAATGTAGTGGACAGTATAAATCATAACGTTTCTTTAATGTATCAGGTGGATTACGCTGGCATTTGCACACATATACTTACACATAATATTAATAACAAAACTTGCAGTATTGCCAGTCACCGGGGAAAACAAATGGAGCTGTAACTGTCGGGAATAGTATAATTGGTTAAAAACGTTTTCCTTTTTCTTTTTTTTATGTTCGTAGAACAAAGAAAAAAAAGTCCAGGGTTTGATAAGTTTCTTACGTAATTTGTAACTTAAACTGTTTCAGGAAAGCCAGTGTTAATACATAATTCACACGCAAGAGACCCTTTTTTTATTGCAGGGAAAATATGCTGCAATAAAAACACAGGTTATATAAAATTAAATTTTAATTAAAGATTTAAAAGCAGCTCCAGTTTCTCTCACACTATCTCTTTTCCTGGGTTTGTTTGGATTAAAGTCATTAGTAAATATGTTATACAGATCATGTCAGCCTGCCAGTCGGTCCAAGCATACTGCGATCTCCTTTCACCCTGCAGCTGAACGTAAATACAGTGCTGTGAGGAGTTTTTTTGTTGTTGTTTTTGTACTGATATCATAGTGACAAAATCAAACATAATAGAGTTATCATTTATCTGTTAGCTACATCAGCAACAATCTCGTGTGAGCTTGCAGGTCCGCAGCGCAAAAAAGCCTTGAAACGTCCCGATTATTGTCACAAAATAAATCTTTCATAGCATACTGTTATCGTGCTGTGATTGATCTCAGTGATCTGGGAAAGTGTTTCTCGCTGTCCAAATCAAAGTGTGTCCGTTTGAAGGTGTGTAATTGGCTTGCGAGGCATGTATGGAATTCCCAGATGTCTATGAAATTTAAGAAGGCCGTGAAGGTGCAGGCTACATTCTCACTGAATGTCTCAACAAAAACCTCACAATCACAGTCAAGGCCTAAAGATCAACAAACACTTTTTCGTGAGAGCTGTTAAGGAGTTGCATTCAGTTAAACAGCAAATAGTATCTGTAGACTGATTGGACATTTATCTGCAAAAGCTGAAATTTTTATTCAACACTGTCCAATTCAAGACTTTACGCAATGTAAAAGTCTCGAATAAGTTTCCTTTCCCTTTATTTCTGAAGAGAGGAGTTGGCAGTTGACTCTATGCGGAGGCACAGAATGAAACCTATTTAGAACAGATGTTAGTATTTTTAAAAAAAGTCACGTGAAATGAGCAGATGTTCAGGCTGTGCAGAGACTGGCCGTGCAGTGCACTACTCTGCAGAGAGAGCTCGGAGCAGCTTTACTTTCACACAGACGCTTATTATGAAGCTATACAGTCCTGCTTGCAGATAATCCTAAGTGTTGTGTTAATTACCGTGGATTATTAAAGGGCTCTCCCCCCCCCTCCCCCCCTTCCCCAGAGAATAACACGGATCTGGATGACCGCTGACACTTTAAAAAGGTATGGCCGAGAGAGAAAAAGGGAGAGTCTGCCGCGCCCATGATTATGTGGGATGTTGACTTGATGTTTGTTTGGCTGTAAGGGAATGCAGGATGTTTTTTTAAAGATTCAAACGGGACGGCTTCTGCAGTTAAAAGTTTCACACAGCTTGGAAGCGGAGGGTATTTGAATGTGTATGTGTGTGTTTGGAAGAGGGGGGAAGGGGGGACTTAAAAGGAGGGGACTACCTGGGGAAAGGGCAAGAATTTATCATCCAACCATTTACAACAACAAAAAAGCATGACGCGAAGGCCTTGACTGACTCTGTACCATGACTGTTATGTCAGACATGGACAATAACTTCAATATTAGCTCATACCTTAGCTGTCGAGCTTTTTTCCCCCAATTATTTAAAAACGTTTACTATTTAGGAGTGCTAAAGACCAACCAACACAATCTTATTCCAATACTGAAATTTAAAACTTATTATTATTATTATTATTATTATTATTATTATTATTATTATGGACATTATTAGCTATATTAGAGACAATAAATATATTTTATTCTTTTCTTAATACATTTGCAACATTCTCCACAGTCTTTTAATATTTCTAGCTGGGAAATATAAATATATATACATTTACTTTTAAAGATACTGCCTACAATAATCCACTGTCATCTAAAAACATATCCCAGATAGGATTATCTCTGTACTGATCAGGAGAAGAAGCAGGTGCTGACTTAACAGTTTCAGTTAAACACTTTAAGCACGCTCCACAAGTATATTACAATAATGAATAAATAAATAAACCTTTGTCAGACATGTATAGTTTCAGCTCAAAAAATGTCCATTAAAACCCGGAATAGTTTAGATTTGCACTTAATGCAAAAATAGGGGAGAGACAAAATGGAAACAGGCAGCTTCAGTACATATTAGATCACATACAGACATGTAAAAAGTCATTTTAGCTAAAGACAGCACCGTTGACTTATAGAATAGCGTTATAGAAACTATGTTCTCAGTGAGCGGTTCCTTTTAATGCTGAATTCACAGCTTCAAATTTGGCTGAAAGAGAAGTTGCAGAAAAGAAGTGGGTGGAATGAGGCCTCAGTTGGATGGACTTTGACATAAAAGCAAAATTAGATTTTCTGTGATCTAGCCCCTTTCGGCAGATGGCTTCTTAAGTACATTTTGCATCCATTGATTTTAAAACTGCAGAAAATAAACACCTGCATCTGTCTCCTTTTTTGAATGTCAGCAGATCTCAGGAGTCAAATTTTGGAAGAGCCTTTTCACATATCAGAAAGTATTTCCATCCCCTGTCATTCATTCCATAAATGTGTGTTGCATGCAAAGGGAGGAATTTGGTTTCCTGTGATTCTAATAAGAAAATTCTGTGAAATGTAAAAGTGGGCCAAATAGAATTTTTTTTATTTCACTTTATTAAGAAACAGAGGTGTCTTTGACATTTATAATCAAAACAGAAATTGATTAAAATAATTTAATTCCCTCTTTTACAACTTCTACCTCTGAAGTAATCCAAACTCATTCAACTGCAAAAGTTAAAACAAATCTTTGTTACTAACCTGACAAAGAAATGTCCTTAGATCCCTCCCAAGAGATGTTTGACTGTAGGTTCAGTGCTATTCAAAGCGTGAATAATGGTGACAGACACCTGTGGTACACTGGCTTGATTAATGTAAACATCTAGTAACAAAAATTTGAAGGTTTATTTTTTGCTTGGCTTCAAAGGTATTTGACCAGATTACCAGCAGGAACATATTCTTGTCATTATAGTTGACTGGCTGATGACCTCCCCCTTCATTCAAATTTTATAATTTGTCTCTAAACTTCCAAAAAAAGGACATTCCGCATTTACATTTTTTATTTAACAATTAATATGAACTAAGAGAAAACTGTAGAGATGAAGACAATCATTAGTGACTACTTCATTTCTTTTGGGAAAACACTCATTTGAAAGATACCAAAACACTGGAAAGTGTTTGTTTGAAAAGATGAGAGGCCCTTAAAGTCATCAATCACACAAAGTAGAAAGGTAAAATCTTGAGATTCATGGATATAAATAGACACACAAACCTGTTTGGCTTCTTGACTAAATGCTAAACCTGTGATTTTAAATCTGCTTGAAGGCTATGCAGAACAAATTAGTGATTTCAGCAGTAAGTATGAAGTTATAACAGGTCAGTGTTTCATCACGAGATACATGTTGGTAATGAAGAATGACACCATGATTCTGGCATGTGATCTAATTGCATCCAGGATGTCAAAAAGGGACAGTCAAAGACTGCACCTTCTATTTAACCTTTGTTGTGTGTGATGTGTGCCACCCAGGCTGCAGACAAGACACGGATCAGTATGTTTTAAGGATATACACAATGATGTCACGGACAGGAAAGAGCTGGAAAAGGCTTGGCACCTTTAGGAATTGGCCAGATCTCTATTGGCTCAGCAGAAACGCTGGAATAATAAACAGGCAATCAGAAGGCAGTGTGAGCGTACACAAAGGCATTGCAAAACTTTGCAGATAATAAAAGCAGATTTTTCACTTGAGGGGGATGATTATTTTTGCTCTTCAGTTGTTCATAAATAGTGGGCCCCTTACAGGAAGTATAAACATACAGATGAAGTGGAGGGTAGTCATATTCCAACAGTGATTTCAGACATTCCTGTTTATGTTAAATCAAGATCGGGTGTAACTGTAGCCATGGTTTGGGCATGAAATACAAAGGATTATTTCCTTAGGGAAGAAAGGGGAAACAACTCAACACAGAATGTGTTTGATGAGTTTTGCTCATGTTAGAAACTGAGCCACATATCTTGTAAAACTCAAAAGACCATAGATCAGTTCCCTAAATAAATGTACAAATCCACAATAAAATAAATTACTATTAATATTATTTAAAATATCAATAAAATCCCACATTGTTGCCATGAAACAGTGCATTTTTTTTGTGAAGTAAAAGCTATGGACTGCCTCAGATTTAATTAGCCTCTTCTTGGATGTGATATAAGGCAGAGCACAATTTGTCCCTCACTGAGACGCAGAGTGAAACATGCAGGCCTTGCGTATTGCCCCGGGGTTAACAGGGGCTCTAATGATGCAGCATCTCTGCTCTTTTCCCTAAGGGTGCTACTCTCCCTGGGTATTAATCCCATTTGCCTCCATTAACCTGCTGGCCCACTGGCCCCACCAATCTTGAATAGCATGACTCCAGTGACATGCTGATAATTGATGTGTTGTTACCTAAAGTTACAATGATCTTCTTATTCCTCCCACGCTACCTCAAAAACTTTATTCTTGGAGAGTTCTTAACAGGCATTGTGAGAAGAGAAAATTCAAATGATCAGTGTAAAACTTCATACAGACTGTGTTTTTGCTACATTCAGCAAAAGTAAAAACATTTCAAAACAACTCTTCACACTTTGTTGCTAATAAATCTGAATCAGAAAAAAAGATCATGTAGAATGAAGTGGAATGCGATAAAAACATGTTGTCAGGTCATTAACATACACCACACATTAGATAACTAACTATTAATTAGATTTTTTTTATTTTTTTATTTATTTGTGGGGGGGGGGGGGGCTTGGAGGCTGGGAAAAATGTAAATAATAACAGAATGCAATGATTTGCAAATCTCACAAACCTATGTTTTATTCCCAGTAGAACATACTATTTGCTCATCGTAAATTTGATAGCAACAACAAAATCTAAAAAAAAAGAAGTTGAAGAGGGTAACAAAAAGCAGGAAAAGTAAGTGATATCAAAAAGAACTGGAGAAACATGTTGCAGCAGGTTATTCAGTTAGTAACATGATTGAGTATAAAAAGAGCACCTTGGAGAGGCAGAGTCTCTCAGAAAGAAAGAACATGGGCTTAATAATCTGCAAAAAAAAATGTATCTACAAATTGTATAGCATTACCAACTCTGTAAGAGGTCAATTTCAGAAAAAGTCCTACAAAGTATGGGTTCAGGAACTATTCTGGAAATCATTCTCATCCACAAATGCACATCAAAGTTCTATGGGCCAAGGCAACATGCTCCTAACCAAATTATATCTCTTTCAGGAAACGTTGTGCATATTTCAGCAGGACCATGTTTAAACGCGTATTGCATCTATTAAAACAGTATGCTTCATAGTAGAAGGCAAGGTAAGGCAAGTTTATTTGTATAGCACATTTCCTGGACGACACAAAAAGTGTGTTACATATAACATTAAAAGCATAGAAAGCGATAAAAAGCAACAAATAACAAAAATCACAATAAAATTATTAAAATAAATAAATTTGAAATTAATTGAATAAAGGCAAGATAAGTTCAAAATTACCATGAAGATTTTGGACTGATCCCAGACCTTTTACCAACTGAAACCATTTGCTGCACAATGAAACACAGAATACAACAAGTAAGACTCATTTTCTTAAATCAAACAAGAATGGGACAGTATTCTTCTCCCAAGGGTTCAAAGGCAGCTTTTCTTTGTGGAGATGATACACAGTGTTAAATATGGCCCTGATCCAATTCTGTCTGAGAGGTGTAACTGCCATCAGAGTAAAGATGAGCAAATATTTTCCAATAAATATTAAAATATCTCACTTTCAGCATTTAATTTAATGTGTTTAGATACATTTTACAAATATGTTATATATTACATATTTCCATATTCTACTACTGTGAATTAAATATAGGTTTCTTAACATTTCAAGTCATTGTATTCTGTTTTAAATGGCATTTTATACAACATCCCAACATTTTTGGAATTAGGGTTATAGATTATCTACAAAATATTGTGGTAAAAGTATTGCTTAACAGATTTATAGAACTCCTGAATATAACGAGTGCACATTGATCTAAAAACATAATTTAGTTATGTTTACAGCTGTGAAATAAACCAGTCAACAGAAATTTCTATAAATCTATTTTGTCTTTATTATGCGGGGGAAAGAAATGTATTCCTCTGATTTAACTTTCTGCATTTTTTTGTGACTTGATATGTGTTTCCTTACATTCCAGGAGGGGTTTTGCTGCAGGATGTATTCCCTTCAGTCCACTGACGGAGGGCCTACCTGGTCAGGTGACCAAGAAAATGACAAGTACGACAATGAAAAAGCATTTGCATTTGTTACCGAAAGAGCATTTTGTGTGCAGTATATTTCCCATTATAATGTAGACTCTAATTCTGATGCAATGTCATGCTGTGCAGGAGCATCCACCGACCAACATTGACTGAATAATTTAAAGTGTATTTTTGAAGTCATTTTTTACAGAATATGATGCTGATTGCACTTTTTAAAATTTTGCTACAACCATTAAAGGGAGACTGTATAACTTTTGGCCACTAGGGATCCTAAACCTGTAATTTCTCCCAAAATTAAACTTTTGACTCAACTATTAGACTAATGTGAGTATTAATTGATGATTTCTGGGGTCAATACAGTGTTTGACACATGTCGATGCACTGAGGGGGCTGTCGACATTGAAACTTTCCATGAGCGGATCCGTCTCTCATGGGATCATGAGTTGTAATATTCAGATCGCACAGTCTGAATATGTATTGATGCTTATTACAAACTGGCACAGAGTATTTACGTCATCACAATGAGACGGTTGAAAACGGGTTCCCCAGCAATAAAGAAATGCATGTGAAGCTCCGTCTGGTAATTTCATTGTATGCTAAGTAAAAGGTACACATGAATGTCACACATGTGACCTGGAACACTTTGCTCTACAGCTATAAAACACAGTAGGCTGTGCTTCATGCTACTTTTTCCTTGAGAGTTTGTAAGGAAGAAGGTGAACACAATGTCTGAGGAGCCCAAAAAAGAAAGACAGTTTAATCTTGCAATAGTGTCATATGGCCTGTGGGAAGTTACAGGTTTAGCCCTGTAGTGGCCAAAAGTTACACATTATACCTTTAAACACTAATATGATTAATGCAAGTGCAAATAATTCCAAATATTTTACACAAACATGTGCAATAAACACCTTCATGATTGTAAAAACTAAACTTTTTTTTTTTTAAATAAAGATGATCTGACCTGAATACAAGACAAGATAAACCTCATCTTTTCTCTGCTATCTTCATGTCATCAGGGTGTTGGCTTCATCCTCCTCAGTGTATGACCGGCTGTTTGTGACCTTAGTGCTAAATCAAGTTCAATGAAAACCACTGGTGTTTGGCAGATAGTTTTACATGAGGGCAGAGGCAGAACCATTTGTTTGGTCAACCTCTGGCTCCCTCTTTGATTCGTAGCTATCCGTGACCCCAGGCAGAGCGACACCACTTAAGGCTCCTCATTCAACCACGATAGTGAGACTGATAAGATCTGCATGATAACTTGCTTTACTTTAGTCTCTTTTCCCATTCATAGCACAGGATTTTAGTGTAAATGTTTAAGATGCATAATTGGATATCACAAAAACCCTTTGTCAGACAGAGCAGCCCCTCCTGGTGAAATAACAGAAATAAGATTAAATAAATAAATGTGAACAGTGAACAGTGAAGCGTGAACTTAGTGTTAGTCCTTCTTTTAAAAACATGAACCTTTATTAATGTAGATTTAGAGTATATCTTGTGCCTGATTTAGACTTAAGTGGTTGGCATTTGATTCTTTTGCAGTATAAGATAGAGGAATAAAGCTTTAATTCCTAATGCAATGAGCCAAGTTCTCATTTGGAAAGACTTTGGTGTGAGTGACTGGCATTCACTCACTTTTCCTTTTTGAAATACATTAACAACACGTGAGAACCGCAGCATCTTTCGTGTGAGGGCAGGAGTGTGGTCTTGGCCGTGTTCTGCTGTTTTTGCACCAAACAGTCTGGTATCGGAGAACATTATCCAAAGAAAGACATGTGGCACGTCATATTTCCATGGTTGGTCCTCAACACAAATGGAAAACCATCAGGAAAAACAGTGCTGTGTTTATTTTGTATTACAAGAGTATTATTGCATTAAAAGGCTGAATAATGCTTTATGATTCTATGTTTGTTACTTTGGGACAAAACTTATAGTAATAACAAGATAATAGCTATACCAAAGCAGGAGCGTTGCAGATTATTTTCCATTACATGCACTTTCTTGTGCTTTTTATCAACTGAAGTACATTTCTTATTCTAGAGGATTTAAATGTATGCATTTCCAGGAAAACAAGTATTTGAAATAATGTTAGTAAGATAAACAATTTGACGATTGACTTGCTAGTACCTTAACAAACTCATGTAGAAAGCTGGACTTTAAACTATCCTTGGAAACCTATGTTTCAGTCAGTGAGTGATTCAAGAAATGTTTAACAAAAGAAATGCCTGCCAAAGTATTAGATGTGTTGCAGTGAGTCACCTTTTCTCATGCACGCACAACTTTTCTCTATGCTATTCTTATTTTGCTTCATTTCCCTGACCTTTAACACTTGCCCCAGAGAGATGCAAATGCCCAAAGAACATAATGGCTCCCTTCCTGTGTAAAAACTAGGCCGTAAAGGAGGATAATTAGAGTTGCCATGACAACAGGGTCCAGCGGCTGATGGAGTCATGTTCGCTTGCAGAACTTCAAACAGTATCAAAGCTCCACTGGCTGGTACACCGGTTCTGGTTTGAATTAGGGACTGACTTCCACCATCTCTCCTCAAATTCGAGATCTATATGGAACACCCCTTCAAAAATGTTCAAAAATGGGCCAAGCTAGTCCTGATCCAGACAGACCTAAAGATCTGGATTTCATTAAAGACAATTATCTTATCTGTTTCATCTCAACGCTGCCCCAAGGGTTGGCAGGCAGACCACTGGGTTCTTTGCAGTTTGAGAAAGCCTGCAGCCAGCCAGAGGCCTGTGGATCAGGTCATTAAAACACTCCTGCCCCTGCTGCTAGTGATAAAATATTTTCATGCTTTTGTAAATAGATTTTCTTCTTTCAACCCCACAGGACAGAAAAAACACAACTTTTCTTCTCTGGATATCCCAGAATAAGGACGCTCTAAATTCTGAGAGGAGTCAGCAAAAAATTTTTGGTTTTGCTCTCAGGTGGAGCTGCTTGAGTTTTGTCTGTACTTTAGTTGATTTTCTCATGCCAATATGTAGCTGTACTTTATCATCAACATGGAGCCTAGATGCTGCCCCATCCAGACTACATGTTAAGGATTGTGTGACAACATGCGTCACAGACACGTGTTGAAACAGCACTTAGTCACAATCTGAAGGCCCTGTTCAAGTTGTCATGTTCCCCTTTAATATTTAATGACAGTTGGGAAAATGTTCTGATTGGCTTTCTTGCAGAGAAATATATGAGAAAATTGATACCATTTTCATGTCTCTCCATCTGAGATGAAACTACAGCCAGGAGAAAACTAGCTTGGTGTAGCACAAATCCTGGAAACAGAAGAAAACAGCCAACTTGGCTCTGCTTAAATTAAAAAACACAACCCCGTCTGCTTGAAATTACTTCTCTATACTAATTTACAACTACAAATCGACCTCATTAAGAAAAGAAACACAATGTATATTTTGTTTCCTGCTATCATAATGAAGAAAATGTATTAATAGATACAGTTACTGTGTTATAGGTTGGTACTTGTAGCACTATAAAGAAAGTTAGGCAAAGTACTTTTCAGACTCCAAGTACAACTTTAATGACTTCATACATTACTTGACAAAATCACAAAAGACCTGAACCCCACTTGGACTTTAGCATCAATGACTCGTGACTTTATTACGACTTGATACTGTGACTTACACTAGGACCATGCGTAGAAAAAAAAGGTTAAAAAAAGTGTGCTCCAAATAATTTCCTAGACTAATTACATTTCCTGTAAATCAACTTAAATACAAAACCAAGAACCATAATAGAATTTAATCTAGTTGTAGGAAATAGGTATATATTTTTAAATGCACTGATGATTTGTTGAATTTAACCATTTCAGGGAATTATTTGGTATTATGAGTTATTTAGACTCCGGGCTTGAGCTTGATTTGGGACTCAAATGGAAAGACTTGAAACTTGACTTTTCTTCTTCCCAAATCTTGAATTTTGAAATTTGAATCTGGAAAATTTCCAGTGATTCACTACATTTACTAATATTTAAACAAAACTGCAATCTTGATGTTGACACAGACAGGAGTAAGCTTATGATTCCCAGTCCATGGTATCACTGTCCAGCACCCGCCATCTCTCCCGACTACCACCTTGAGACTCCAGTGCAGTTGAAAACTCGCAGCACATCACGCAGTTGAATATAATCTGCCTCTAAATGTTTAAATGTCCTTTCAAGAAAACAAGATTGCCAATTTCACTTTCTCGCACCTTAAACAAATACCCTGAGTGATTTTTTTTCATTTTGCAACACTAAGCACTGACAAGCTGTCTATACAAATAAAGCATTATTTCAAAAATTTCTGTTATGTTTAGACACTCAAGGATCATGAGAAGGGAAACTGCGTGGTCTTCATTTTTTTGCTGAAATTTTCCAAATGACTCGAGGCACAATATGTCAATTTAATCGCTGCTAATACTTTGATTGAAACCACAATCTTTGTGAAAATGACATGTGGTTTAACGCAGGGGGTGTGCTGGACTCTGTCTTAGCAGAGTACAGTGATTTCCTGGCGACGCTGCTGGTTGCCTGTGCAATTTTATAGCAACAACAAGGCAGCAAAAAAAGAGATGCAACCAACAAAGAAAAAAGTTGCTGCTAGTGAAAACACATACATTATGTTTATTATTGTGTTTCACTGAGATACCAGGTGCAATGAGGTGTAATTTTTTCCAACTTTAGAAAGTACTTCTTTTTTCCATTAAGAGACTTGCCTAATAATAGTGACACAACTCTTAGCCAAAAACTGAATAAGCACTTTTCCCAAAATGTCCAACTATTCGTTAAAATGCTTCTGATTAACGCCACTTGTTTAATTTGAGAGAGGAGAAGGGACAGTTTAAGTGATTATGCACAGTTTGACTTAGAAAATAGTTGCTCATTTTATGGTAGGATGTACTTTGTGGGGGTAGAACGGTGGTGGTGGCAAAGAAGCAAAGAAGGATGTGAGGCCCTTTACAGGACCTGGAGCTGAAATCGAGAACCCTCCTCATCAGGGGTTAGGGATCAGGCGGGCTGAGACTTCCCTTCATCACAGCCAAGCCGGGAAATGCAGAGGACAGCATGGGTCAGCTCAGCCAGCCTGCTGTGTGCCGTTACCATAGCAAACATCCCAAAGGCCAAAGAAAACACATGACAAGTACAATAATATAAAGTGTAATCATGAAGGTCAGTAGCCTCCAATGCTTTACCTCCATTCTCCAAAACTGAAATAAAAGACAGAGTACTTTAAGGAAAATAACTCAGTAATGTAGTCATTTTTCCTCCATGCCTCAAGAAAAGTCAGGAAGCCTTGAGGGATATGCTCTAGAGACTCTCCATGAGAAGCCATTGAGAGATTCCAGCTCACTTCTAATGCAAGATATTTACTTTCCGGTTCTTTGTACTGGGTGCCCTGCCGATGGAATCTAGCATCCTCTTCAAGTGGAAATTTTATGACTTATTAACTGTCAACAGTTCATAACCTCCAAGGAGCTATTAAACTTTCTTCTGTGGTCACAGCAGAAATGCCAGTGTTTGATTTGGACTGGGAGGATATGTGAATGTTGTTGCTCTTCTCCACCCTGCATGCAAGTGCATCAAAATACATCAGTTTCAGGTTCAGCTCATTGTGTCAAGATAAGGATAATAATGTTTTTTCTTTGTTTTGAGACTACAGAAAGCATGATGGGAATTTATCATCAAAGAACAGAGTTTAATCACAACAGAAATAATAACTGTGACATTAGCACCCTATAAATATTTGCAGCATTACATCATCACCAAAAAAATATGATAAAAATATTTGTTTTTCTAGAACTGCTTTTCTTCTTCTTTTTTTCTTCATCTTTTTCACATTCAGCCATATCATAGCTATATTTGTACTTGAGAAATAGTGTTAGCAGTAAGACTAAATCATTTATCACTGGCCAAAAACAACTAGGATGAATAATTGAGTCCAGATGTAGTTGATTCAAGTGAGATACCAGGGTTCATTTCCTGTCTGTGCTCTGTAAGACAACCTATTACACCTCCCAGGCAGCTGCCGGGTACACTGGCCTTGCCTGAATGTCAACACTCCTCAGGTGTCAGCAAAAGAATCACACAACACACAAGAATGCTGGTCTCCGGTAAACACTGAAGGATTATATTTTTCTGTCCCATTTTGTTATGTTTAAATCATAGTAAGATCTGCCATTGATATATACTGTATATGACTCGCAAGAGGTGGAAGTTATCAAACATGCAGGTTCTGTAATTTAGTTTACTGAGGTTTACTGAGGTATCCCAATGAGCAAGATGGAATTTTAAACCATTTTTTCCATGTCAAAGCAGAAATGATGATGTGTCTATGATAGAGACATGTTATCAGAAAAATGCAAAGAAAAAAGAAAAGGAACAATATTTGTTACATTTACCTCGACATTGCAGAAATCAAGGTTTCATGTTTTGCCACATTGAATTAATTTGATTTGGTGATTTGTATCCATTTCTGTTTACTAGTCTGTAGCCCATTCTAAAATAAGTTGGGACAGTTAACCCGTTCAGACTTTGTAATGATGCTATTCCTTCTCACAAGAATAAAGACGTTCTGGTATTGAAGACACTATGTGATGAAGTGTTTTAGGTGCTATTGAGAACATTCTTTCTGCAAACATGTCTTAAGGTGTGCAACATTATGTGACTGTCATTACATTTTTACTTTATGAATTATCCCCACATTGTCTCCTGAAGAGAGATCAGGACAGCAGGCAGGCCAGTCAGTATTTTGCACTTTGCTTCCGTGGCCACGCTGCTACGTAGTGTGCAGAATGTGGTTTTTACCTTGTCTTGCTGGAAAATGTATGGCTTCTCCCAGTTCGAAGGCAGCATATGTTGCTCCAATATCTGAATGAACTTTTCTGTATTAATGCTGTCATCACAGAAATATAAATGAACCTTGCCAGATACGACCCCATACCATGACAGAACCAGGCTTGTGGACTGGTTGCTTCTTTGATGTGGAACACACAGCTTCAATTTCTTCCAGCAATACTGTCAGCTCTGACCACTATATACTGTATATTTCTTCTGTTTGATGGTCAATCCCAGATGCCTCCAAGCTCAGAGAAGTTGCCTCCAGCTCTTGTCAAGGTTGATATAAAGCTTAATTTTTTCACTGTTAAGTGACATTTTGTTTACCACTCCATAATGTAGTGCTTGACAAAGATTCACCACAGATTCCCCACTTGCTCATGTGTTTGAACCTCCTAAAATCCTTAAATTTTCACCTAAAATAGTTTTTTATGGATAAAAGATTTGTTGTCGACCAACTGTTTTATTGGACTACTTTTGCTGGACCTTTGCTAAGGTAACAGGACCTTTTTTTTCTACTGGAGTACTGTATGGCTTCAAAAATAAATTGCATTGGCAACTGGTGAGAAATAATCTAAAATTCTGATTGTAGCCTGGAATTATATACATCATTCAAATCTCAAGAATCGTAGCTTTCCAATGGTGTATAACGTGCGTGGGTACTTGGAAGGGAAACTGAGTAAAATACATTTTTATTTGTCCTGTGCTGCCCATGGGACATCTGGTACTAATGGGTTAATCAGCTACTGATGAATAATGATGGGTTCAAAGATCATGGAGGTCCAACTTAAGCTTGCATCTTTGTCTTTTATGAAGTGAAATTCCTCCAGATTCCTTGAATTATTTGAAATGATTCAAGGAATCTAGTTATTATATTTTGCACTATAGAGGGAGAAAAGCAGATCCTTTACTAACTTTCTTTGGGGAACATTCTTTTAAATATTTTGATAACTGTCTCACACATTAGTTGACAAATTGCATATCCTCTGTCCCCCTTGACTCTACAATTCAGCATCTCACATGCTTTTGCATCAAATTATGACTGAAATAACCTATCTGTTTAAAATAACGTTTTTGCTCTAACTTACTACTAACCCTACTAATTATATAGTTTTGATATTTGTTATATTGTAAAAAAAAATGTAAAGAATATAAAGAAAACATAGGAATACATTTTTTTGCATTTTCGATCCCATTAAACATTTTCCAAGGTTTTTGAGGTTTTATAACACCACTGATCTCTTTACTGCAGTTTGACAATAATAACTTCATATAAAACATCCTCTTATGCTTGGTATTTTTGTGAAATGCATATATATTGAAAAATAGAAAACAATGAATAGAAACATTTTATGTGTTTGTGTTACACACAAACATAAACTTGCCTGCAGTAGCAGTTCTCTTGTTTATTTTATATGCTAAAAGATCTGGGAGGCCATAACTCTCAGTCTGCCTTAAAAGCATTCTCTTCCGGCCCTTTGGGCCCATGTGGTAATAATTAGGTTCTCTTGCTCACCCGTGCAGGTGACTGACACTGAGTGACCACTCTTCAGCACCCATGCATGTGCTAATGAAGCAGAGTTTCCTGCTTGTCTTTATTTTATGAGTGAACTGTTCAGTTTTACTTTCAGTTGCCTCCCTGCAGAAACTGTACATTTCCCGAAAGTCACCATTTGTAATGTTGTGTATCTGCTGAATGTTTTTGGCAATTTCAACACAGATTTTTTTTTCTACTGTTTTCTTTTTCTTTCTTTTTTTTTTTGTCTGGAAACCTGGTTATGCTCACCTGTAGAGTGAAATGAAGTTGCCATTTGCAGGTGGGACCAAATCTTCTGTCTTTCAAACTGAGCTATGTTATTTGTGTTCTCACTGAAATCGGCATCCATCTGTTTCAGCATGAATTGCATGCCAGTTTCAAAACAAATAAACACCAGCCAAGGAGGTTTTTATGGACAAAATCAATCTGTTAAAGGACGTCAGGGTTGTTTGGAAGAAAAGGTAAATAGTGAAGTTGAGTGGCCTACACACTTTAATGCTGTGTTTACACTGTAATTAGTCTTTGCAGAATGAGAGTCCTGACAGAGGGTTCTGAGATGGTGTGGCATGATAAAATAAACTCTAAACAGCCATGTTTCAAGACATCCTCCATGGACCATAAACCAAATCAGCCTCTACAGACAACAACCGACACTCTCTAATTTTCAAAATGGGTGGTCTAATTCTTTTTTCTTCCTCTTACCATCTTCTTCTGTCTTGCATCCTTAAATACAATTTGTTTTCCTCATTTCTTTGCATTTGTGTTGTCTTCCCTTTTCATTTGTTTTCTTTTTACTTCCAAGTGTTTGTTGCTTGACTTCCTGCCCCCTCCCATCCAGACTGAACCTGGGTGGAGCTTCAACTTCCAGCTCTCAACAGGCCCCTCCGGACTCTGAGCCGATGACACAGTCTACAGCCATGGATGCAGAAGGAGGGACGACTGAGACTCATTCCAAACTGTGTCACTGTCCACCTGAGCAAACAGAGTTTTGGAGGAAAAGGGGGAGAAAGGGGGAGCGAGTGGGGGGAAAGCTGGTAGGGAGACCAGCAACCTATTGGTGAGGGAGGACTGGCAGAGTGACAGCCAATGTACAATAACATTAGTCTTCCGCTCTGGCTTAAGTGAGCGCTCCTTCTGGACACATCTCTGCCTCTTCATATTATTCTTTTTTCTTCTCTTTTTTGCACGTGGAGCTCCGTCCAATGGAAACACATTCCTGTCATGCCTCACTGCTGTTCCCTGTTTAGATTTCTCATTACAAACAGTATTACACGCATGGGCTGAAGCTGGCCTGGACACAGGCAAGGGAGAGGCCAGGGACCTTAGTCCTGCACAGCCTCTAATACAAAGATGAAAGAGTTTGGTCTGTCACATGGTTGCAAAAAAAAGCAACAAATCTTTGGTATTAACTTTGCAAATCCACTCTTTTGTCTTTTGAAGGAAAGAGAATAGTTGTAATAAATGATATGACCTTTTCTAGAAGAAATAGTGTTTTTTGCCAGCTCAACTTTTATTGACCAACAGCCATTCTGTGGCTGCTTTCTCTTGTTACAAAACGTCCAGGAAACTTAACAGAAATCATGGGAAATCAAAAAAAAAAATTGAAAAAATTAAAAACAAAAGAAGGGGGGGGGGGGTTCCTTGGATATTAAACCATCATGAGAAGGAACAGTCTATCGTTTGATTTTGGAACTTCCTTGTTAAGTTGGGATATGATGAACTCTAATTTCCATCTAGACGATTTATGATTATGAAGTGGAGCTGCCTCACAGGATACCAGAACTTTATGGAAAGCAGACCTCCTTCTCTCTCCCTGCTCTCTCTCATCTTAATCCAAGCGCAGCACCACTGGACTGGATCTGCCATGCCTGAGCAGGCTGTCTGGGAATTGTTGACTGACACCTGACTAAGTCATGTGAAGAACGGGGCTTACAACACAAACTGAAATACCTGTCCCAAAATTGTTTGGCCGTTGGCTTTAGCGATCATTTACATTTGATGGATAAAAGAGATTTTCCTCAAAACAAACAATCAAATAGCTGGCTAATTGAAACATACATTTCTATGAAGTTTCTAACCACTACAACAGTGAATGTCTGTCTCTCATTGACACAAAGTATGATTCTTTTGTACCTTTATGTAGACAGAACAGAGTCTAGGTATGTTATGACATACGCTTTCACACATATTTGCAGACAATCTTGCCATCAGTTTCTGTAAACCCATGAGATTAAGTTTGTGCTGCAGCCAAGATATAAGTGATAACAGTGAGTTAGGCCTTTTGAAGATATAATGTGGGCATTCTTTCATAACAGGCTGTTGAATATATGGAGTAATTTATAGACAAGAATATTTATGTTCTCCTTTTATCTGAAGTCTAGCGCTGCAAGTTTTATTTGTGAAGCTGTTAATGACGTGTTGAGATGATGAACTACAATCAAGCATCTTTTTCTAATAAAGAGCATTCGTCAGTGCCATACACAGTTTTAACTTTTCAATATGTGACTACAAAATAATAATTAAGCCACAAACATTCTCTCACTTTCATATGAGGGTAATATGTTTTACTATATAGCTTGCATTGATGAAAAGACAGAAAATCTGGAAAAAATAAATACGTGCTGGCAACCATAGATATATTTTTTGACATGCAGGTTTAATATCAACCGAAAAAGACTAGAAGTCAAATGTTTTTTTTCTTTGCTCTTGTTCCACCAATTGTTTTATGAAACTCAACAAGCTATCACACAAATGACCCTCATAATAATTTCATCCACCATGGAAAGTTAAAATGTGAGCACAGATCTCTACAGGAAAAGCAAGATTCAACCCAAAACAAAACAGACTCCTTGATTATAAATAAGGTATTTTCACAAAATGTACAAATTCAGTAACCCCGATATGACTTGTCTGCATGTGTCACTTATTGAAAGCCAGTTAGTTTAACGATCACCTCTTCCCGCACATGTGCATAGAGCCTAAAACACAATTAACCACAACACTTTATTAACAATCATTATGACAACATTTTAATACTCAAAAAGTCACAAAAATGAAAAAAGAAATTTTTGGAGCAGTCACAGTGACATGGGCTACCAAAAAAAAATTGTGGATTTTCTTCCTACAGTAGTTTTAAGAGGGTGTTTATTTGTGCTTTTTCAAAGAGTTAGAAGAAGCAACTTTTATTTTATTTTGTCTTTAAGTTGAAGAAGCTATTGTGAGGTAGTTAGCACAACTTAAGAAAAAGACTGGAAACAAGGGAAGATATTAAGATTACCTCTCTCCAAAGGAAACAAAATCCTTCTAACAGTTTCTTTGAACAGATTTAATAAATTGTGATAAGTTAATTACTGAGCTTTAGAAAGTGTTGGCCCCTAGCATTTTCAGCAGGACAAATTCTTCTCTCTAAGCTAAGCTAACTGGTTGTTGCACTGGGATCTCACAACTCAGAACAGATGTTCAGCATGTAAATGCTTTCATTATCATTTTGCCAGTTGACAAACTTCTAGTCAAAGAGGAACCGGGGTGGATCGCAACAAACCATCACGTTCATTTTAGAACAACCTATATAACTCATCCAGCACATTTGTTCTTTTTAGACGCTGAAAGCTTTTCAGACACAACAGCGCCTCTATAGTCACAGAATTTGATGGTCACAAAATCCGTTGTGTCCTCTATCTCTGGAAGCATCAGCGGGATTAAAGTCAATCCGACTCATCATGCCTAAAGTGTGCTAGACCACTTTGTACATCAAATTGTCAACTGCCAAATACATTTTCAAATTACATGACAAAATTAAACATTGAATTGCCATTTTAACAATTAAATTGCCATTTTAAATATTGAATTGTCATTTTGCCAATTGAATTGCAAAATGCCCTTAAAGGTGCACATATGCTTCCTGAGGGGGTACTGAACACCTTTCCGGCAGACAGATATGTTGCTGATTGTTGTGAGCAGAGTGAACACAGTCACATTAAGCCCAAAGTGGGAAACATCCAACCAAGACAGTCACAACCCGCACCGATCATAGCCAGCTACACTTTTGTTTTTCTTTCTTTTTTTTTTCTATTCAAGGTTTTAGCCTGTATGCCTTCATTTATAAAGGTGTTTGTCAGTTTTGATAACTTAAGCAAGAGAACTTTGGTCATGTGTTACTTTAGAGCATATGTGTCAAACTCTGGCCCACGGGCCAAATTTGGCCCACAATGTAATCATATTTGGCCTGCGAGGCAATACCAAACGATTACTAGAGCTGGCCCACTGGTCATATACAGCACATGTACTGCTAATACTATAAATCCCAGAATGCTCTGCTGGTGTTTTGGCGCGTCAATCAGGACAGGACAGTAATCAGAACATCTCACTGATCATAACGTCTGGCTGATGAACATCTTCGCTCAATCTTGAGGACTTCCTCAGCTCAGAGCCTGAGCCTATAGATGTTGATGAGCTAGCATCCTAAAAGAGATGCAGGTATCTGACACATCAGAGTAGATCAGTATGAAGCAAACTGAGCTATAACTAACGTTTTGCTACTCCAAAACATGCGCTTGAATGGTTGCACATTCATTGAAGGATATTATTATTAGTTAAATGGTTTATTATTATTTTAGTTTCAAATTTATTATTAGCCTGTAGAAAAAGGTTATTGTTGAAATTCAAATCAGAAGGCTGCAAAGAAAGAAGCATACAACTTTTATTTAAATTCTATTCAAGATATGAATGTCATTAATGTATTGGGGTTTTTTTTAATTAGAAATTAAATTTTGCATGTGTGCAATATTAAGTTATATGTTGTATATAAATATATATAATACTATAGTATTAAAGGTCCCATATTATGCAAAATTCACTTTCTAAATGTTTTCTAACAGTCATATGTGTCCCCAGAACAATGAATGAAGCTCAGGAATTAGAAAATCCTCTCACCGCTCTCTCTCTTCCTTGCTCCAATTTTCAGCGAATGTGTGCTCAAACAGGTGTGCCTGAAATCTTTCCCCAAGTGACGTTGAGAAGGGAAACAACCACTCCCGGCATAGTGGATGCAGCCATGGACCCGCCCCCCTAGCTAGCTGAGCCCGCCCTCTAAAATCTCCGCTCTGCATCAACGAGCACAAAAGTCTGTATATACTTCCTTCATCTGAGCCCCTGAAGACCCAGTGGATGGAGTTCATTTTTGATGGACATTTACCCGCAAGACTTCCCAAAGTTTTGTGTGCGCCCAGCATTTTAAGGAGGACTGTTTTCACAACTTGGGTGCATGAAATGCAGCTTCGCCAAACAGCTGAAGTTGAAGCATGGATCGGTAGCAACTGTCCGTGATACATCTATAAAGGTATGAACTGCTTGTGATTTCGTTCCCTTACTGTGTAGGCCTGCTTAGCCTGATAGCCTGTAAACATGTTAGCACTGCAGCTAACAAAGCTCGGTCACTGCTGCTAACGTTTGTTTCCTTGAATTATGCAAGAGTCATTAATTACCGGAGACATTCTCCAGGACCAGGTTCTTGCTTGCGGTTTTTACTCCAGTTCTCGTAGCTGCAACGTTTGTTTACTCTCGACTAAACTATTATGGGCTGTTTGGCCGAGGAAGCGCAAGCTGTCAATCATCCCAGGAATGGTGCGCGGAGTGGAGTGATGGGCGGAGCTATCGGCTGCTCGGCTCCCTGAACATCCCGCCCACTCAGAAAGAGCTGTTCTCAGAAGAGGGAAAATAAGGGGTTGACAAGAAGCCACTGCCGATTTGATCGAACTATGGCTCCGACAGTTCATTGAGATATTAAAAAATTGTTTTAGATTGAGAACAAAGTGCATAATATGGAACCTTTAAGCTTTGCTTGTTACATATTTAATGTTTAAGTAAAACTTGTTTGAGTCCATATAAAAAGGTTCATTGTTTTATCTGGAGAAACATCTTTTTAAATCAAATATCAATGTTGGCTCATGACTTTTTCCAAGTTTTACATTTGGCCCACCGTGTGTTTGAGTTTGACACCCCTGCTTTAGAGCATGTGATCTTTTTTTCTTGATGCAAACCAGGATGACTAATTATTTTTCCCAGTGTTGTTTTACAGCAGTTTGCAACATCCTTTCAAAACTTAACCAAGTGAATTGTGTCTTGACTCTAGACTTGTGTGTGTATATGTGGCTGTGTTTACATGGATACAACACTTTATAAAGATGTTGCAAAGCAGTGTTTACTATAGGATGTATGGAGAGTTTGGTGTTAAACCATTTAATCACAAAGTCCAAGATCGTGGACTGATTGAATCACTACCATCTATACCTACTGTTGCTTTAAATTTAAATCTTGTTTTCAGTTACTGCTTAGATTTGCTTTCATTTGCTGTTTGGAGCAAATAGTTTACTTAAATGATTTTGACATTATCAAAAGAAAAATTGTTTAGTAGTTGATAACCCTTTTACATAATGATGTAACCGCATCATTGGAGTCAAGTAGGCCATATTTTACTCAAATTACAATCTTAATGAAATTAATTTTGACTGCAGACTTGTTTGTTTACTATCACATAAATCATTTGTAAAAAGAAAGTCTGAAACACATGCTATGGCTTTTGCTGGCTGCTAATAATGATGGCTTTTATTACCTTTACTTAGGGCCTTAACTTTTACCACTACTGAAGTGAAATCACAATGCAGGCTAGGTGGTGTGCTTGTGTGACAAAGAAAATCCTTTTTGTGTTGTTTTCATAGAAATTTGCCCCCAAAACAGTTAGTTAAAAAAAGAAATGTGTAAAGTTGCTAGATCTCACAACAAAATACTGATGTAAACTTCACATAATTTAGACCTTCAAAAAGGCAGTGGAAAATATGTGGCCCTTCACTGTGGGCCTTTAACTACTGATTGTAGTTTTAAACTATTATACAGTCATTTAGCAGACGCTTTATATTTCCTGTCTTTAAAGTTGTATTTTTTTCATTTTAACTCACAGCATATAAACATAAGCTTATCTTTCAAAATGTCTAAATGTTTCACAAATACTTTTACAAATGCACTGATGTCAAAACCAGAGTAATATTCAATGTTTATTTTCACTTACTAATAAAATGGCTCAGGAGGAAATTTCCACCCAAAAAACTGTGAGCTGTCCAGCTTTGTGTCCAGAAGCCAGCTCTCAGACCAGAAATGAGAAAAAGTCAAGGCCACCTGTTTCTCACTCACTTCTGCTGCACTCTTGGCATAATGCAGGCTTGTTCATGGCAGATTAACACCAGGCCATATGAGGTGGCAGTGCCAGCTGAACTTCAAAACATGAGGGGAAATGCCATTAACTTCAGTGTACCACAATTTGTGGAATTCTATGCATTTAAATCACATGATCCCCTCATCTAGATGCTGATTTCCCACTTTGTCAAAAGAAATGCATTGTCACGACGCTTAGCGCCAGCGTGGGCACACAGATTCCCATCTGGTTGGGTAACACATTCTTACACTGCATTAGTGGCGTGTCATGTTCAGTCAACAGCATGCCTACACTGTGCTGTTCTGCTAAAACTGCGATGTAGCACCATGGATCTGTCACAGCACTGTTTCACAGTCTGGCCTCTACCCAAACCAGTCACAGAACATGAAACTGCGTAGTTCATTCCTTATTATGAATTACGTAAATTATACAGTGACTCTCCTGGGCACATTAAGACTCTGCAGACTTGTGTAACTTCTCAGCGTTCATATATCATCCAGAAACTTTAAGCTGCCTGTGAACGCTAAGAATACCACAATGGTTTCACACAGCGAAGATAAATAACTTTTCTAAAACAGAAGTGTAATCTAAATACAAGTCTGCCCTCATTTGATTTTTTTTTTTCAAGAAAAGACCTTATATGAATTCCATATATCTGGCTATGTTTTTAAACTTGAACTTAAAACAATTATGAGGTTATAAACCCTGTTAAAAAAGAATGAAAAACTTGCTCAATCCAACAAGACATTTTTACTTGTTTTCACAGTCTTCAGCCACATCTTGTGGATTTGTTGATACATGAATAAGACCTTAAAATGTGGTTTACAACTGTTGAAAAAAGAAGAATGACCTGAATCGGCCTCATTTAAACTCTTTGCATCAGGCATCACCAAGTTGCCATCTACAGAATTTTTTAATGTATTCACTGACAGAACACAAGAACTGATTTATGACAGCGCCCTGGTGTTTCAAGGAAAAAAGCTATTACTTGTGGGTCTATATTTTTTTAAAACTGATATGATAATGAATGTTTTTTGTTTGTCTGATTTTTACTCAAATAAAAAAAGCAAACTTAGATGAAGAAAAAAGAATAAATAAAGCTTTGAGCTGATTCACCATCCTGAAGGAGGAATCAGGCATGTGCTCTTATCAGTGCATTTGAATGATGAAGTTATTTGGAAATTCTATAGATGAGCGACCATGAGTTCAGAAACAATCATGGAGCTTTAGGACCTGGGTTTCTCTCTGTCTCCAACCTGCTACTCAGTTGCACCAACACGTGCCACAATCTTCCCACAGATGTTTTCCTCGGAGATTACCATGTGATATAATGTGCGGCATGAAGTACAATCATCCTGCGAGCATGCAGAGGGCCCCTGGGACCTTTTAAGGGGCCCCCATTTTATACCCTATACATATAGTGATAATGAGAGAACCCTTAAGCCTTCTGAAAAATATTCCCAAGGAGAAGTTTTCCTTTAGTCTGCTTATTTCCTCAAATGTCAGATTGGCAATGCCTTCCATCATATTGATAAAGTGTTGAACACACATTTGTTTAATAATTTATTTGAATTGTTATTTTAAGGTTATACTTTAATAAAGATTTGGATACATTTTTTTACAAGCTTGAGGTTACGTGGTGTTTCAGTCAAGTTATTATAACTGACTCTCTCTGTATCCATTATGATTCTTTCCATAGTTCGTACATTTATTTGACATGTCGTACCGATTATAAGGCAAATCCCAGTGGTTCATGGTCACAAGCCACAAATGGTGACATTTTAGAAGATCTGAGCTGGAATTTAAAGGGTCTTTTGGCATGGGACTGGAGGAGAAATCACAAGTCTTACGAGCCCTCAGGGTGTCATTTCGACCGGCGGTGCATTCAGGTAACACTTACAAACACGTCCTGTTCAACTTGCTTGCAGAGTGGCAGACTTGCTTTACGGGCTCTACTTTTGGACGGGGTGAGGGAGAAAGGCACGTAAAAGTGCCTGGTCAGAGGAATCAAAGGAAAGAGGCGGCATCCAGGGGAATTAGAGCCCCTCTGATGGGGTTCTTACAGACTGGAAAGCCCAGGTTTGCCAGTTCCCATTCCCTGAGTGAAGAGGCCACATCCCTGAGCCACTGTGCTTCCTCAGTATCACCTATCAGTTGGGTCAATCAGTGGCCGAGATAAAGCAGCTACTAAAACCGGATGGCCTTTGAACGCAGCAGGAGAAGAACTCCCCCAGGTCTCTTATCTCATTAAACTTGAAAAGGATATTAATCCTTGAAAGGCTAAGATAACAGTATGGATGACACCAGTCAAGGGGACTGACAGTAATATGGATGCTATCTGTGTTGGGTCATCAATGTTTTATCTCAGGAGACAGGAGGAGAAGATGTGGAATTCTGAAAGACCAAGCTGTTTTCCTTTTTTTTTTTACTAGTTAGAAGTGGGTCAGGTTGTTTTACAAGGAGCTGAAAAAAAATGTTCATGAATGTACATTCATTAATAAATTCTTAATTGAACATGTGCTTACATGTATTCTTTGATTGGCTGCCAGATGTCCCGACCCAGAAAAGATCCAAGGATCCATCCTTGACATCACCCATCTGACATCACACTTTTTTTTATCCTTTCTTTCTGTGGCCCTTTTTTCACACAAACTCATAAAACAGTCTCCCCATTTACTGCCAGTGCCTCACTGTCCCACACCTCAAGCATAGCGAACAGCACATGGAAAGAAAAACACCACGTTGTACAGCTAGTTGCCAGATTCATACAAACCTTGACAGGCACAAAAGAGAACTGGAAAATTTCCTATATGTGCTCTGTCATCTTCAACTTTGGTGGGCAAGACTTAGAAAAGTTCACCTGACAAATTACTTCCTCATTTACCTCAAATTACGAAGCAAACACAATTATATATGTCAAATTGTAGAATAAGCAAAACGATGGCGATTTAAACCAAACAGTTAACAGCTACCATCAAATGAACCCCTCATAGTAGCTTTGTGGGATGTGGTATATGAATTGAGATATAACAGGGGAAGCCAGCACACATTTCACCATATAAATTAACTTAAAAATAAGCTCAAACTGTTGTTACAGGAGCCAAAAAGCATGGAGTAAATCAAGTTTTTGTTTTTTCTTATCTACTAAAAGCCGCATTAACTGAAACAGTCATCAAAGTGGGATTCAGACGTGTCTTGAAATTGCATGTTGCTTTGCCATTCAACAAATAGTGCAATCAACATGATTTAAAAATTATTTGATTATGGATTTCGCTCTAGTTTAGTTCCATAATTGGTTTCAAAAACATCATGCTCTGTGCCCAGATAATTGCATGATTTGATTTTAGGATTTTTGAGAACAAGTGGCTTGAGAAACTACAAATAGGGATCATCCCTGTTTCGTTTTTTTAACTAACCAAGTTTTTTTCTAAGTTCACTACTTGAATTTAGTTTATGTAACTGGTGTGAGTTGACTGGGAAACCTTGGTTTTTTCCAGATCAGGATGATCACATGTGTCAATTAAACTTAAATTAAATGTCATGTGTGATTACATCCGCTTTTTACATTGTCAGTTTTTGTTATTCAAGTTCTTGTTATATAATTCTTGTGAAGTTTGTCGGCAAAGTCAGTCATGCATCATAGCCTACATGTTTACACTGTGGTGCATGTGTTAGACTTCAGCCTAAGTCTGTAATGAGTGGAAATTCAGCAATGTATCTCCAACTGTAGAAACTGTACCCACATCCCACCTCGTCCGACTGGCATTCACACTTTCAGTACTGGTAGTAATATTTTTTAATCAGTTCCCCATGACAGCTAAAATAATAACAGATCAAAACCAGACAAAATGTTCTTTTTCTTCTTTTTTATGCCTTTAGTTTTTGTTCTTGTCCATCTGCAGTAGTCCATGACAGCAACACCCGATGACTAAAACCTTCTATATTTATGTAAGTCCTTTACATTTAAACATAACAGGACAAGAGTGAGTAAAGATCTACTTTTTTAGGTTTCAGGGTGTTCGAGGGCTCCCTTTAATTTCGAGAACCAGTAAGAAATGTTTCTTTCGAAACAAAGATGCACTTAGAGGAAAAGTTCAGACAAATATGGATTCCTAGTCCTACGGCTACAAAGCAATATGTTGTTTTAGATTGTGAAAACTAAAAAAAGAAATGTCTTTAAAAGTGTTTTCTTCTCTGCGGGCCAGTTATCTATTGCCTTTTGACCATGTTTCTGGACACTATCACTAGCTGTGCTCAGGTAAGTGGTGACAGCATGTTGGTGGCCTGTCTGCAAAGCTTTGGTGACAAATGACAGTGATTATGGTCGAGCTGTGATTACACTGTGGAGTTCCCTGGCTCTGGGGACTGTGATATTCACATTAATTATGTAGAGAGCACTCTTTATCTTCAATTCACTGTCAGTGATCACATCTCTCATTGAACTGATTACAATTTATCCTCTCTGTCACTTTACTTTGCAAGGCTGTAATACACTCACCAGATCATAGTCATGAAACAAAGTGTGCAACAAACCATCTGGTGTACCAGGTTAACTGTCACTGTCTATTCAGACTAATGTGAACCCTGATGGCCTGTTACTAATGTCACAAATGCATTATTCAGTGTATGATAATGTAAACTTTGTCATCTGCTTCATATACCATCTGTAGATACCCTGAACTCTCTCCTTCCCTTATCTGTTAATGTACAACTCTCCTAGTGCATATTGCTGTGTTTGCAGTAAGTTGTTTACTCCCTCATTATTCTGACTACGTAGCATACTTAGTATTTATACAGTATGATAAGCTGTGAAAACAACCTTGATGCACTCATCATGTACAGAAACTCAAAAGGATGTTTAGGTATAAATGCAGAACATTTGGTCATTTTTCTCAATAAAGCAAGATTAAGAGATGAATCAGAAAATGTCAAAGATTTGTCATTTGCAAGTGACTGTTTTTGCCCTGGTGTTTTCAAAACCCTGCTGTGTAAAATGTAACTTAAAGCAAAACACAATCACAACTCACTGTTGAATAGAAAGAGTATTAAGGATAGCATATTAAATGTTAAAACCGAGGTATTTTGGTTTTTTGTTGTTATCTACAAATGAAAGCTAATATTCTACCAAGTTTAGACAAAATAAACAAAAATATCTTCTCTGACCATGAACTTGTTCAAAATGGACTGGGGCAAAACGGGGAATACATTATGGTTTCTAGGCTAAAAATAGGAAAGTATCAGCACACAGTTTGAAAGCCAGCATCCATCTGTAGAAGCACATTGGCCCTTGTAACTGGTGCATCTAGACTGATGTGTGCTTTTATCAAGATAAAGTCATTTCAGCAAGACAATGCTAAATCACATTTTGTATGTTTTAGAATGTCAGCGCTTCATGGGTCCAAGTGTTAAACTGGGTTGCCTGCAATCCAGATCTGCAACCCAGTGAAAACATTTGATCCATAATAAAACACAAAACACGACATGATAAACAAGCCACAACTATTTTCAAATATGTTGTTGGATTCTGATTCAAAATGTGCACCTACTGTAATTTTTGGGAAAAATTGGATTCAGTATCAGCACTGAATATGTTGTCTGTTGTTCCATATTCAGATAACAATATGCTTTATGTAAATCCCTGCACTTCAGATTTGCTTTGATGTCTTGAAACATGCAAATGCTTTGATATATCACAGAGAGCAGATGGAACAAATTATTGTGATTCGTGTGGTCTCCTGCCGGGCGGCTGTAGCTCAGGTGGATAGAGCTGCCATCTACTAAACAGGAGGTCAGCGGTTCAATTCCTCTGACTACAACCTTGGGCAAGACACTGAACCCTACATTGCCTCCCAATTTCCCTATCAGGTGCTTAGAAAAGCACCAAGTATGTACCAATACAGGTGATATGAGTGTGTGTTAATGGGTGAATGAACATGCAGTTGTCAAATCACTTTGAACAGTCACATGACTAGAAAAGCACTATACAAGTACAGTACAGTCCATTCTTATTGGGTCCACTTACTAGTATAAAGAAGCCCTGATTTTTAAGTGTTGTCAGCAGCACTGTGCCTGGAGAGCATCTTATCCTGACTGCACTGTATTCGCTAAGTTCCTGTGACCATTATTTTATGATTTGGCAAACCTTTTGAGAGCAAGAATGTTTTCCTGCTGATTTTCAATTTATGACTCCACAAAGTCATCATTACACCATCTATCACACATTCTTATGTGTGTGCACACTATATGAAAATGCCAATTTTTACAGCACTATAGGCGATAAAATGTAAGTCTCACTTAAGAGTTGATTCTATTTAAATGAAATAAATAGGCTTAAGTCTTACTTACTTCCTTACACCTTTAAAAAATGCTTGTTTGTTTTAACAACTGGCTTTTTGGGCAGCTGGTGAGGGGCAGCACACGTGGATTTGGCCTTCATTATTTTTTCTCCCTTTGTAACGGCTCATTTGAAATCACAACGGCCTGAAACCTGAGACAGATGGAACTTACCTAAGAAAGTCAATGCCTGATTCAAGTGAAATACGTCCTAACAAGTGAAGTAACTCTACACCTTTGTGAAAATGCATTAGGGGTTCTCATGAAAGTTTCTTGAACAACTGTACATGTTCAGATATAATGCATTGTCTCTGATACATATCACAGACCCTCTTGGTCTTCAATGTAATTTTTGAATTCTCAGTGTGGTTCTTTGGAGAAAGCAACATTAGATGACAAGTGAATTTTCCTGGCCTCATCATTGTGTGTATAGCAAGCCGAGTCAGTCCCACGAACTAAGCTTACTGTGAAATTGCTTAAGCTGGGTTTGAAAGTATTCACGCAAGTCATATATCAATCGCTCACAGCTCACCTTATCTTGACTGTTCTAATGCTGCCACATGAAGCCTTACTTATTCACATCAAAGAAATGTTTTGAAAGTCCTTTAAGCTCCCTTTAAAGGGTTACATATAGACCTCCTGAAAATACACAGCTGGGTTGTGGAAACTATTGTGGGAAAAGCAAGTGGTGTAATGATTTCAGCTATTAATTTCAGATATTTGCTGAAAATGATCAAGAATGCAATGTTTGACTTCTCAAAGAAAATCTTTAGTTTACCTCAAAGTTTATCTGAACCTCACTGAAGTGTTATACTTTACCCTTGCAAATGCAATAAGGGGAAAACATAATAATCAAAGATGCACAATGAGCAGAAGTAAATTAACTTTATTTTTTAAAAAAGAAAGGTTTATCACGCAAGGCAACAAAGAGAAGAAATGCAAACTGCTATGAACAGACCACAGGACCCCCCACCCCACCCCACTCCCCTCCCACCCCCAACTCGCTCCACCTCCACACTGGCAGCAAAGGGGTTCTCATTACAACCAAATCAAAGGAGCAAGAGAACAAGACTCACATTGTTCTGATTGTGTTTACTTACACTAAAAACATTCAAACAAGACGATCTGACTGTACAGTATGAGACAGACGATTTTGATTTTCACATGAATCCAAACACAGAACCTTACACTTTTTTTTTGTTTGTTTGGTTGTTGTTTTTTTACATTTAACTGACGGTACAAATGAAACAGGAAAGTTTACGACTATGCAATACATTTGATTGATCACTTTAAGACAGACTATACATGTCGCAATGGGCACTTTCTGGGGAAAACGGGCTCACAAAAAAAGAAGAAAAATTAAGGTCCCATCCGGGGTTTTTTTTTTTCTTTTTTTTTTTTTATTAAAGTAACATCAAACCTGCATGTTGAGGTAAGCATGCCACTAGGGAATACGAAGGAAGCGATTCCCTTTAAAAAGGACTCCCTTAACCATATCCCCACTCACTTTGTAATTCGCTTTGACAGTAAATCAATTCTCAAGCCTGGCCCCTTGGACTCCTCCAACCCTAGGTCCTCCTCTCTCAGCATTCCTGCACACATGAATCACTCCAACTCCTGGCTTCTAGAAGGCATTTCCTGCCCGACCCTCTCTCTTTCTCTCTTTCTCTCTGTCTGACTCCTCTGCTGAAAGCTGGGCAGGAACTCCACCGAGCTTTGATTTGGACCCAGAGGGAGAGAGGGAGGAGAGCTCAGCTTAACACAGGGTCCTGGGTCTAGGACCGCTGGGAAGAGAGAGAGAGACATGGAGACTTGGGATGTGTTGGGAGATGCCTGCACACCCAAGGAGGGATTTAGTGCTTTATCCTTCAAATTGCAATATGAGCAGCAGACCATATTCCAGTGGCAACATCATTCCTACCACAAAAGTTTGCCCTATGGGAGTGTCCTCTCATAGGTTTTAAGTATACATTCTCTCTAAGACAGATGTTCATTATTTCAGCTCTGAGACCATTTAATAGTGAAAATCAGCACAGATTTTTGAGAATAGTAAAGTACATAGTGTCTTAATTTGCTTAACACTCACCGCAAGGACTTACTGATAAGTCTGAATCATGAGGTGGATAGAAGAGCATTCAAATATTTCTTGGAACAAAAATGTATATAATGGGAACGTAAGGAGGCTCTTCAAAACTGTACACCTGCTCAAGCTTCCCTCTAGAAATCATCTTTGATGCTAAATCCACAGTATATGTACATACAAGTTTTTTTCAGTTCAGCAGACTTTATGACCAAAGCAGTTCTTAAAAAGAACGGTCTAAATCGTCTTCATATTTACACAGGTGAAACATACATATTTTACAGAGATCACTACACAAAGATCACAAACAGAGTCTTAAGGGTGTAGGATGAGTGAGGCTGCAGCTGAGTGAAAAGAGGTCACACATGGCGACAGGGAGAGCTGGCCTACTGTGCAATGACTACAGTGTTTGCATGTGTCTAGATGTAGATGTGCATGTCTGTGACTGTTGCAAGTGGGTGATCTCATCCTCTTCCCCTCTCAGATCATGGCTCTTATCACCAGTCTCCCTTTGACCTGGTGAAGATAGGTGTTCTGCTCTGATTCCAAGCGTTGATTGGTCAGAGCCTCGTCCTCACTATCTGCAGGCTCCTCCTTGACCTTGATGACCCCACAGTGAGCGTCTGGGAGCTCACTGCTCGAGCCGCTGCTGCTGCTGCTGCTGCTGAGCGTGTGCTTCCGAATGACTCCTCTAGGGGGCAGCCTGTCCTCCTGCATGCTTTCTGTCTCTTCTCTATGCTGCTGCTCCTCCTGCTCCTCCTCTGATTCCTGCAGGTATGTGCTGGGCTGACGCAACTGCTCAATGGACTTGGATAACAGCTGCAAGACACATTGACACCATATCAGTGGTGACATCTTGCAGTCACTCATCTTTAACAATCAAGTTTTAAATGGAAAAAGAAAAAAAACCTATTTGAGGTTTTTATCACATTTTGATCATGCTAATAAATCCTAAGAGTACCTCAAGGATTCTACTTTTAAAAACAACGATAAATCCTCATCTGGCTTAGGACGGCCATACAATGATACTTTATTAAGAAAAACAAAATCTCCTTCGGTAAATAAACAAAATCAACACATCACAACTTCCGTGACCCAATAAAGAACTTGCACGAGTCATCTGCATGTATTAAAATTAGCGTAACAGCAAAGAAATAAAGTGAAATATTTCTGATGGAGGGCTTTTGGAAACATTTTAGGAGTTAAGCAGGTTAGACAACCTTTTGTACTATTTTATGTTAGTTAATAAACTTTGAGTAATGGTGACTGGGCAAGGTATGTGGATTAGTGTCAGCCACTTGCATAATAAAATACAGATTAGAATATACAGGCCTCTCCTGTCTTGAAGTTTTTCCAAGAATGTTAAGATTATATTTAACAACCCCTGTAGCCAAAAAAGGGTATCAAGAGAGCATAGAACATTATCCTTCAGCAGAATAAGCTAACGTCCTACTATTACAAAATACCCAACCTGGGCATTTTGCATGCATATTCTAACCACATCTAACTTTGTATCATACTTCCATTAATAATGGCTTAATCAGTCAAAGTCTCAGTCCCTTGTGTTGACAAGGTACACGCAGAAGTGTCAGCGATGTCACTTTTAGAGGATAGGTTAGCAGTAATGGAAACTGGATTTCAATAGATCAATACAAGGAAGATGTTTATTCAACAGAGGCACATAAAATTCAGCCATGATAAGGAAAACTCACCAGAGGTATTCCTACGTGTGTCGGCTTTGCTAAATCAGAACTATTTAGGCCAGGATGTGATTATTTGCCCACAAGAGGGCTCTAAAACAGGCAAAGAAGTGTCTTACCCCGGTCAGCTGATAACAACAACACTACTATCTGCAGAATCTAGGCCTTATATAAATATCCATTCGGCCATAAGTATTAGCCTCCTTAGCCTGGCATTAGTAAATACTGTTCATAACTATTTCTAAAATCCCTGAGCTCTTGTAAATTTCCATTAGTGCCCCCTACTGTTGAAGGCACTGAGAAAAAAAAAAAAAGACAAAAAAAAAAAAGCCGTATACAAGCAACTGCTCAAAAATTAATTAGGGCAATGTTTCAGAGCTCCCTCTCAATAAACACTGAAGGCTCATCCCTGATTAGTGGCCATTTATAACCTCCACTTAAAGAGGCTTTACTTGCAATCTCATTGGCCTGAGTGATCAGAGTCAGGCCTGTTGTTTTGTTTTTAGAGAAGTTGCTGCTATAAATGAAGTTAGCTTCATGAAGTACTTTTTAATAATTGCAACTGTTGGTATTTTAATACTACAGAGAAATTTAAAAGAGACTAGCTGAAGTTGTACATCTACTGTAAAGCTCAAGAAGTGCCTGCGGTGCTTTGTGTTTTTTATTACTTCTGTATATGAGTTGCTCAATGGTTCCCATGGCTCTGTCAGAGCCCAGCGTTGGGACACATCAGTGCGTGAGCTCAAAACAATGCTGCCTTTCACTGTGTCCGCCACCTCGCACATGTCGCTCACCAGAATAATGACACTGTGTATAGCAGGGTCACCTAAGCCAGCTTACAGAAACACAAATATTGCCACAGAGGAACAAAATGCACTCTGGGCACTTTTTATTCATTTGAACTTACATGAATTGAATTTCACAGAGTTAGCATGTGAGCAGCCCTTATGCCTTAAGCTATGATAACAGAATTAGTGCAGGGGAAGGATTTCTTCCCCCATTTGAAGTCAGGCATAAGTTATTTGGTTTGCAGAAATAATACCAGGATTTCAGGGAAGAACAGACTGCAACCAAGATCTGTAAACATGAGCTGCCACAGATGCTTTTACAAAAGGCTAAAAATAGATCAGCATCTGTGGGCTTAAAATGATTCAATCAGACTCCCTGCAGTAAAATAGAACCTCTTGAGATTTAAAAAGGAATACAAAATGTTGTGAAAAGCTATTTGAAAGTCCCCTATGGATGAGTTCTGATGTTAATAATCATACCTTATTTATGTGGACCTGCTGTTGGTACTGTTTCTGCTTCTCCAAGAAGTGCTGGTGTTGCTGCTGGATGACGAGTTGGGCCAGTGTATTCTGAGGCAGCGGTGCAGACTGCGTTCTGTTCAAGGGTCGGTGTTTTGGTAGTTTAGGCCGACTGCTAGAGGGGCGATCCTTCATGGCCAGGGGTGACTGGGGATGGGATGACAAGGATCCTTGACCTTGTCACAGAGAATATATAAACATTCTTAAGTATGTCAGAAAAAATACTGGAAATTAGTTGCAATTACTGAATGAAATATGTAATATAACCCAACACAAAGGAGTATAATGGTCATTGAAATTAGGTAAGAGTCTTACCGGAAGAGATCATCTTCTGCTGCCTCATTTGCTCCTTCTGGAGGAGGTGTTGGAGGAGAGCCTGGTGGCTGGGGCTCACCTTAGACTCCAGGCCTGTCTGAAGGGGCACAGGGCCCAACAGGTGCCCAGGCAACCCATGTTTGATTTCCGTTGACCTATCTTTTAAACCCATTGCCGCCTGAAAGAAAAGACAGATGGTGAAATAATGATTGTCATGTTCAATAGTATTTTTAAACTTTGTTTATTAAAAACTCTAACTATTCTTTATGAATTAAAAAAATTCTTGTGTTTACAAATTTGGTTAGAAGCTGATGAACAGGCTTCTGCGGAATGTGCCACATAGCTAAAAATGATATATTATGTTCTATGTTATCAGAAGTTACTCTTGAGCGCACTTGGACTTTTTAAAAGCTGTGATAAATGAGGTAATAGGGGAGGATAAGAGTACGCCTGACACAAGACACTGAAGAACAATATTTATCTAAGGTCAATAAAATCATTTGGGGGGAAAGGTCAATGACATGTGGTTACACAGATAATTCAGACAGCCACTAATGGCAGATTTTGCAGCTTTCACACTAAGAGGAAAATCTTACATCCACCAAATGACTATAGTGGTGTACATAGTCAGATTTCATGTACAAACATTTGCAAAACGTATACTCACACTAATTGGTGAGGATGCAGTTGAAAGTCCCAAGGAGATGTTGGGTAAAGATGGAGATGTGTACAAGCTCAGCATGGACATGGAGCCCTCAGGTCGAAATAATCTTGGCTGGGAAGGCCATCTCTACATCAAGCAAACAGGACAGAGTCAGAGTGAAATATTTAAGAAGAGGTGGCAGATTTAAGAATACCAATATAGACAATTTGAAAAGGCAACATGAGCAGTCGCATAAATATTAATACACTGTGATGATCAACACCCCAGATAGCTGCAAACAGAAAGGTATGAGTCCTTATGATGGGAGAAAAAGTTTGTCTTGATTTTCATAGAATGGCACCAATGAGGATGATACACTATTAAAAAGCAGTGGAAATGTCTGATTCTACAGCACCATCCTCCGTTCTTCAGTCCCAGGTAACCAATTGCCTGTTTTTACTCCCTCGTCTCCACCCTCAGGCTACTCTCTCAGAGAACATCAGCACTGGGGCATACTTCCTGTACCCAGCAGAGCAGTGGACCAGCATGTGGTTTTGGAACAGCCATGTTTATCCTTCCAACCCCTACCAGCACTCAGTGACCTGTATGTGGATATCCGGCCTATATTTGACTCAAGGGACCCGTTCCCTCTGAAAAAGGATACCTAATGTAACGGTGCACAAACACGCCTTGCTTTTGTAACAGGCATGGGGTCCACTAGCAGCCCTGCAGTCAACCAATGGTTTTCAAGAAAGTCTCAGCTTGGACTGATACAATAGCAAACCTGTGTGTTTATGTTGTTAGCATGTGGGTGTCTTTGGCTACCAGTGCCTGGGATATCAATTAAAATCCACAGTTCGTCTGTCTCCCTAAGCCCCAACCTTCAGCCCCGTGTCAGGGCGTCTCTCCCTTCTCTATGTCACTGGAGGTCCCTGGGAGAGTAAACAGTGATGGTTAAGGAAAACACAGCTGCTCTGTTAAGATTGTTCAGAGATGTGTCATATCTGCCACATTCTATAATGGCCTGCCTTGTGAGCTCAGTCTAAAGGGAGTTCTGGTCAGTAAGTCAGCCATGAATCTATTGGGAAACGCCTCAGAACAACTCAGTACAGAAATGCAGCCAGGACAATGACAGAAATACTTAGACAAGCCAACAACAGCCTAGCAGCCAAGCTACACAGTCATTTTCTTTCATGAAAAATAAGGGGGGGGTGTCAGAAAGTGTTTCATTGGCCCAAGGAGGGGCTTTGAAAGAGAGCAGCCATAAGCTCAGTCACTGTTTTCCTAGGAGGGTCTTACCCAGAAAGGACTGTTGAGTGTTGCTCTGATCAGCCTCTGCCAAGCCTGGAGCTTGTCACACATAAGACACACAAATGACCGCCAACCAGGAGCCTATCGTACACTAAACAAAAGGGGCCACATTCCTTGTGTATTCCCACACGAGGACACATCCTGCCGCAGGGGAAGAGTGGGATACTGGATGTCCACGGGGAATTGGCCCAGAACAACACTTCCTCTGCTGAAGGTCTTATCAGCTCTGTTTGTGTTGTTTTTGCTCTCCATCTTTGCTATCTTCATCCTTCAACCCATCTCTGCCTCCCACTCTGCTTCCCACTCTCCTCATCCCGCCTATTGGATTTGTGAGGCTTGATCGGATGCTTTGGTAGTATGATAACTGTACTGTGCAACTTCCAGAGGAAAATGCTGATTTCTAGACAGATATTTCACATAATGGCAAACACAAAATGAGTACTCTTGCCCTTATTACTTTACATGATATATTTCTTATATACCACTGGTATGGGGTCAGGACTCAATGTCAGCCAGATTTGATGGGAATTTGGGGACGTTGTACTGTTAGAACATCAAAAACGTAACTTGGCAGCTGATGGTTTATGGCTATCATGAAGAATTCTGATGTAGTGTTCCTCCTACATTAATACTCACCTTAGCTGAGCTTTAAGGTGCTGATTATCTTGCAGGGACTTCTTTGTTATGTAGCAGCTGCTCAGTTCATAGCAGACTTGTATCTTGATGATTCCTGACTCTCCCAGCTATCTGAACCAATTTTCTCTCAGCTGATAGGGACAGTTTGGGTCTTCCTCCAGATCTTGACAGAGTTGCTACATCTCTGACTAATATGTGCATCCATTCAAATGTTTGGAACACATTATCTTGAAATCCGCAATTGTGTGGAAATGGTTATTTGAGTTTTTCCAAATTGTATAAATTTACAATACTCCTCAAATTTTCAGTAAGCTCCTCAGACTGACCGTTTGCACAGTCCAATAAATGCTGTCAAATACAAACTCGTTGTGTTGGTTCAGAAATGCTTATTGGTTTAATCACCAATACAGTTATGTTTTCATGTATTTGTTATGTTGCTCATGTTATTCTCAGTTTATCCTCTTATAGGTGCTCCTGATGATTCTCTACTTTGTTTTCTTACAGAGGCCATGAAAA
>JAOXYM010000006.1:16241532-16307033 GCA_028567055.1 Leptatherina wallacei | reverse complement strand
GATGTGTTAACCTTAAGTGTACAATAATGAAGTACATGAGGATACTTGGCAGGCAGTGCGTGTTCTAACAATAACATTGCTAAAGAAGAATCCATATAAATGATCCTGTGTTTAATAACTTTGCAGCCAGTGAATCATGCTACAGAAATACTTTTTACTTTTAAAATTACTTTTGAGTACATTTTAGAGCCTGTACTTTTTACTTTTACTTGAATAGATATTTGGATCAGTACTTTTTACTTTTACTCAAGTTGTTTTTTTACATCGGTATTTTACTTTTACTCAACTAAGAAATCTGGGTACTTTTGCCATCTCTGTAAAGAGCACATCTTTTTTCCCATGATCCAAGGAAGTCTGCAATTATAATAGCATCTCTAAACAAACAGCACCATATCCGTCATTACAGAGTCTACTGGGAGCTTTGTAGCTAACAAAAGTCTCAAGAAAGACTGAAATGGTCATTTAAAGTATTTACATGAAATCAGTCTTCCCACTGTTTGATAAATAAATAAAGGGAGTCCTTTTTTTCCTGTCTGTACCAGAACATCATGCAGATACCGTTTCCTCTCATTAATAATTCAAGGCAAAGTAGGCTGTGAACTTGCATATGTTTGTAAATTCATGTACCTATGATCTTACCATCCCTGTCCTTGAGTGCAGATGCAGCAAAGTGCACATTGGTAAGAACTGCCTCTATTATAAGTAATTGCCTGATACAAAGTGAGAGGGCATCCCTTTGGTCTTTGAGCTCTATATATAGCCTGTTCCACAGAGAAAATCAATTGCCAGCTAAAAACATAGGAGAGAGGGTTACTTTATCACTATTCTACAAGGATGATTAGTGAATGTTCAATCATTTCATCATCCTATCTATTAGTTTTTATTTTGTTTTCATTTACACTAACGTATCCACTTGCCTTTGTCAGATTGACTCAGTAAGCACTTTTTTAAAGAAAGGCATCTTTTTATCAAAATTTATACAAAAATAGAAATTTAGGTGTTAATTTGTACAAGGATCGAATAAAATTAGGATGTGACATTCAGTGGAGGGTACACATTGTCCAGACTGCATAATGTCGCTTCCTATGTGAGGCTAGACAAATATTCAAACCTACTTAAAATTCCACTGATCAGACGGAAATTTATTGAGTACATTCATTGCATTAATCTTCGGCCCCTTATGAAAGAACAAATATCAGCAATGTTACCATACCACCTGTTCTTTGGAAGCTTGGGTACAAACTGACTTATTATACATCTTATGCTCATATCAATAATTATGCGATACCCCTGTTATGCATCTATACTTATAAGCTACAGAAAGATAACAATAAATACAAGTTTAGCTTGCCAAAAGAACTGACTTCATTCCACAGCAGGTATCAACTGAGAGGCAGTGCCCTCCTCTTCACTGATGTAGAAGAGCTCAGTGGCGGCCATTTGTTTTGTCTTGTAGCCTGTTTTTCATTGCCACCATTCCATGTGTATGCGGCGGTGATGATTATAAATAGAAACATAAAAGCAAGTGGCGCAATCCTGGTCTGTGACAACCCCCACACCCTAGTATCCACCACCCTAACTTGCCGCTGCCATGGCAACGCTGGCAACGTAATTATGTCTCCCCATTCTGCAGATATCAAGTCTCACTGCATGTCATCTCCTGCCTACAGTGGCAATGTGACATGTTGACTATTATATCAGCCTTTCAGCTCTTATATAAGAAAGGAGTCCCCAGCAGATAAATTACAAAACCCCTCAGAGACACAACCACACTCGGAAGATAAAACAATGGATGGGTGATAAGTTGTTTTGCAATATTTTTAAAAACTGAAGACAACTAAAGGGGACTCTTCTGTTGCAATTTTCCACTCTTTGTTCTAAAAACAGCTTCAATCAGATGACAGAGGAGGGCAACAACACAGCAGGCGCAGAGAACAGGTACCTGTAGAACAGGCATTTCTCTCCTGACAAGGAATATTAATCTTAGCTTGTAGTACTTGACAAAGGACCCTTTAGTACCGGCCGGGTGCTGTTCCAGAAGCAGCAGTGAACCTATGAACCACTGAATGGCTCCAAGTCAGACAGCCTTAGAGCTACTTTTGCCTAATGGATCCAAATATAGCTTAAAAAAAACACCTGCTGCCTGGGAGAAATTGCCACTGTGAGATCTAATTAATCTCATATTTCATTCTTTATCCTCACTGTGACTGGTATTGAGGATTTCCACTTTGATCAAAATGTCAAGCTGAGCTTCCATCAGAAAATCTCAGACAGTGGTTTAACAGGATGGGGAGGGGGTGGAGGGAGACAAGTGTGCAAGCTTGAGCCACCTTTGATAACCAAGACTGTATGAAATAGCCATAGAGGAAACCACAACAGCCTCACGTGTATGTTCTATACTTGTCTGCTCTCTGTCCACTCTGTTGACAGGAATAACAGTAAACTGAATGACAATGATGAGGGGACATAAAAAAAAAGGTAGGTAAGCACTAATCCAGCAACAGTAAAACCTCTACCTGTATTAGTATAATTAACAGCTTCTTAAATGATTGACACAATTTTCTCTGCTGACTTGAATAAAAAGAAAAGGTCACAGTGCTTCTAGGCACTTCACAGAAGACATTACACCTATGCTGCCTCAAACTAACAGTTGATGAACAGGCTGAAACTCCCCAAACTAAAATATGGTGTTCCTGTTTCATGAAAATACTCCTTAAACAGAGGAGAATACGGAACATCCAGTAACTATGACTAAATATAAATGCTTTTCTGAACAGGGTCTTAATATAGACAATGTGCAAAAGACTGTCACAGTTGTGAGGCGGCCTGCTCAATTTAACACGGTCAAAAATAAAAGCGCAGTGTCACATTTATATAACTTTCGGGTCATTTTTTAAAATCGTCACTCAAAAGAAGAGCCTGCCTCTTTTTGACCAGTTGTCCTGCACTGCTGCTGATGATCTTGATGCCTGATAATAAATACTTGATATCAGGGAAAAGTGAGGTGGTTCATAAGACATGCAACTGCACAAAAGAGTCTGTAGGCAATGGTAAACAAGAGATTTATGAATGACAGGTCCCAAATTTGTTTTTAGCACAAGGGAGCAACAAGCACCCTGCCCCATGCCCAAATTCCTCCCTGTGGAGGGCCCGCCAAGGGGGATAGGGTGACTCATTGCCTGTGACCACACTCCCACTGCAGTGTCGCACCGCCAGTGTCCCCAAAGTGTTTATTTCTATAACCGATCTGCTTCTCATTAGCCACGGTGGTGGTTAGAGTGACAATCACAGCCTTAATTTGAGATGTTGGATGGCTGTCTTTTTTTGCCTCAGGCCACATTAACAGGCTTCCCATCCCAGTCAGAGACACACATCACTTGTGACATTAGCCTACTACTGCACGTGAGGAGCCTGAAATACATGTTAAGATTTTTATCAGTTATTCACTAATAAGTCTGGTTTTACAACTGTGAGAGTACCTGTTTTTAAAAACCCTCCTGGCATTGACTGAACTTTTTTTTTCAAATCCTGAAGAAAACATTTCAACTGTAAACATTACACGCTGACTAAAAATAATGCAGGTATTTTTGCAACTTGTTTTTTGCTGCTGGGACACACAGTACTAATTGTTTAAGTGCTCATAAAGGAAACATGTTTCATTGACTGAGACGTATCAAAAATCTAATAATGAAAAGCTTGTTTAGAAAATAATCATTTAAAAGCATTTACATGAAACTAATATTGTTACAATTAATATTTGCAAAAATAAATGTCAACAACATACTCTTGCGGAAATTTTTAAAAAAAGGATAACTATAAGGAATATCATGTAACAGACTGGCACATATCCTGGCTTTCACCAGTTTGTATGTCTATATTTGATTTCAACAGAACAACCAAATATTACCACAATTGGAAGTAATGAGTTCCAGTGAATCTTTTTTAATGGTACAGTCCAAAAAACAATCTTCTCCCAATGTGAAACATTCTATTGAACTTTATCTTTGGTGCGAATGTAAGCACTTTTTTGCCAGTTTTGTTGGTAAAGATAATGAAGACACTTTCTTACACTTTACACATGTACATTGTGAACATTTAGTTGAAACAGCAATGGTTGCTGATCTAAATTCCCTTTCTGCCTGTATAAATAGAAACAGAGATACAGAAGATGTTTGAGGGTAAAAAATAAGCTGATGCTTGGAACTGCTATGTGGTGCTGGATCTCTCATTAAGTACCTTGTTATTTTGAGCAGCTGGTATGTCTAAAGCAGGAAACAGGTCTTTATTTTTAAGACTCAGGCTCGTCCTTGCAGCTGAGCCAGAGCTGCGGTTTGGAGGCTATCTGCTAACAAAGAGAGCAGAGTTGAACCACCACAGGCCCTTTACTCGAGCCAAAACTCCTGACGTCTTTTGTCGTGCTGTCACCTCAAAACCATTTAACAAATCAATAACACTAAAAACAGCGTGCACCAAACCAAGAAAGATGTTGCGAATCCAGCTAAAGACATAATTAGGAAACTCCTTCTATCTTAACTTATCAAGACCTTCCCTTTCTCTACAGTGTGTGCAATATTGGCATCAGTTCATATAGTCCAACAAATCCATCACCGAGAGGCAATTGGCATAATTCTCTCTGTCACAGAAAATCCTCCAACCAGAGGAAATGAGTCCCTTCATATTCCTGAGAAAACGCAAGTTATGAACTATGCTTTTCAACACATGCATTTAAGCAACAGAAGGAAACTTGCAAAATGTTTAGTTTGCCTTTTTGATTGTCCTTTAGCTTTTTAGGCAACGCTGACACCGATTCACATATTCTTTGTGTTGTTTTGCCATATCTCTTGAGCAGTAAGCGATCCAAATGCACATGGTGAGGCAACCTGAATGGATACAGGACACATACAAGTGGACTTGAAAAGCAGCATTGTTTTTATCTGAAAGGTCCTTGTTGATATTTGCATAATATTTTGCACTCGGGGAAATTCATTAGTCTCTCCCTGTTTGAAAGCCCACCTGAGGACCACTTCTCTTTTTTAGAACTTTGATGGTGCTGATACTAATCAAAATAAAATTTTATTATGCCCTTTATTTTGCTAATCCACTTTAAATGAAACAGCAGAGAAGTGCAGTAAATTAAAGGTCAAGGGGCTGTACTTTGGAAAATCATTAATTACCTATTTAACTGGCACAAGGTTTACTCCACCATCTACAACCATGACTGGGGTTACTATCCTTAAACCACAAAAACTAAATCTAAAACGATTAAAAACGGCAGACAAATCATTCTTATTTTTGTGCTAAGGGAATGTATATTTTCTAAAAGAACATTTACATGTTACCCCGCAAACTCACAGAAAGGCATCATGGTGTAATATTTTCAGACAGATAATGTTAGTCACTGTCAGGTGATTTATTCTAAAGTGGAAAGAACAAATTAAACAGGCAAATGACAGAATTTTCTATAAATACCTGTTCCAAACCGCTGTTATATCAGGAGCATGCCAAGATGGAATGATAACGCACAGACGCCTAATCTTAGCAGGCTAATGCCATAAGCTGAAAATAACTCACCTAAGAATAGCTGACCCACAGAATAAGCAAGGAGCCCGAATTCAGGCACTCGCTATATCTCTTGTTTGGTTCACAAGGTGCAAGACAAAGGTAGAAAACCCTGCTCATGTAGCCTGATAGTCAAAAAACCTGCTCTATTGACAGACATGGACATCCCTCTGTCAACCTAACCTATCATCTTGTTTTCTAATCTCATAAAAATGTATCCCACTGCCTCTAGATGTTTTCAGTTTCCTACTTTGCTTGTCTGAACTCTTTCATGCGACTGGTCATTCCTCAGTATTAAGCTCTAAAATGCTAAACTGGTAAAAAAAAATAAAAAATAAAAATGTGAAAGCAATATTTAGCTGACTTTATTCAACATCATGCCACTCCTCACATTGTTGGCAAACGATAGAGTATATATTCTTTGTAAATTAAGCATTTTTTATATTCTTTCATTACACATGCTTCCAAGCAACCCGCATGACAAGGTTTTCATAATGCATGATGTTTCAACTCTGAACAAATTTTTAAGGATGTTTTTTTTTGGTTTGTTTTATTAATAGTAGCACTCAGAAAAAAAAAATCAAGAAAAACAAAAGTGTGACTCATCTTGAGTCAATGGTGAATAGATGTTACTCATAGTGATGTCAGCCATGTACTCTTCAGTTCGATTCTTATATCAAAAATAGAACAGCCAGTGTGGTAAATGTCCAAAGACAAACCTTTCAAATGTCCTCTTAGTGTTTGTCATACTTCTTCCTGTTCTCTGAAAAGTGCATGCTGACATGGAAGCTTGCGAAAAAAACACAGAATCCCTCCAATGTTCAGTGACTCATTTCAGGGAACTACAACTGGGAATAATGTTAACAAATTTTTTCATTTTAGTCTAGCGTGGCAAAGAGCACTTTTTAGCTCAAAACATTTTCTATGTATATATACCAGACTTTTTAGCACAGGTTTTAACAGCCCCATAAAGCACTGTATGTAATTACAAGAAAAAATACCTTGATTCAGGAAGACGTGCCTGGTCCTTCAACGTTACTGTGCTGAGAAGCTTTGAGTTCTCTTTTCACACAGAAGGAGCGCAAAGAGTATGTAAGAGTGAGAAACCGAGTGAATGTGTGCACAAGAGGCACAGAGGATGTAAGACAGGAGTGAAGTATGAAGAGATTCAGAGATAGAAGCGAGATAGTTTGGAATGCAAAGACGGGCAAAATGAAAAGATAAAAAATTTCTCAAGAGGATTAGAAACACTGGGCTATGAGATCACCTGAGTTGTTCACGTTGTGCATCTTGCTCTGATTGGGGAGCTGCTGGTGTCCAATGTACCCCTCTGTTGTTGAGAAACTTGACTCGCCCTCGTAAATCGTCTGCAGCATACTCCACTCAGCGCTCAGGTCTCATCGCAAGCCTTGTGTTTCCTGTCACCAAGAGCCACCTCTCAGCCACTCAGGGGAGAGACCACGACAACAGGCAACTCTCTCCCTTCCTCTGCCTCCTCCTCTGAGAGACTGACTGTAACGCAATAACACAAACTGCACACACTCTCACTGCAGGACTGCTACAGTGCTCTCCCGGGTGCCCTGCTTCAGTCTGGTCCAAACACTAACACGGTGTTTGAGGAAGATAGCAAGTCCGGCTTCTTTTCTTGTCTGCCTCTCTCCCCGTTTTCTCCAGCCTATGCTTTCTGTCTCTCCCCAGCAAAGTGTTTGAGCAGAGAGAGGCTGAGAAAAATGTATAGCTGTGTTGCGAGGAAAGCTGTGCACTGTGTACTGAGCACCTCGCAGAGGCAGTAATGCAAACTGGGGAGGGAGCGAGCTTCATTTGCATGTGAATCAACAACTGCGTGGCCCACAGGTGACAGAAATAGAACAATGGCCAGCCCTGGCTAAAAATAGGTCAGGCGAGGCGCAGGGATTGGAGCAGCATTGATGCGTTTAAAAATACCACACCAAACACAGCTGTCTTCTTCAGCTACTGCCAGAAGGCATGTCTCCTGACTCCCTCTCTGCAGATGGAGGCTTGATTCCTCCTCTATCTCTCTTTCTTTTCTGATTTGTTGAAGCAATCTCTCTCACTCACTCTGTTCATGTCTTCATTTTGTTCTCTCAGATACATGGATGGAATGAGCCCTTTTTGTCTCAACGTACCTAAAAGAGGGACATAAACTTGGCATCTACATGTTATGGCAGTGGTTTTGTTTTTGCTGTTCAAAAGATTCAGAAAAACTATTCTTTCGTTAAAAATAGAGGACATATTCATGGTGCTATGAAGAAACAACTGAATAGTGGGCCAATAGCATTTAAGCACAATCCATCTGTGTGGAAAAAAGAGAAAAAAAGTGTTAGGACAAGCGAGACGCTAAATGAACACAGTGTTCATTTAAGATGTAGGGTGTAACCTCACTGCATTAGTTCAGTATATGCAGGAGGTTCAGTGTGTATCCAGGGCAAGACTGCTTCTCAGGAAGCATGCTTTCAGATCACCAAGGAAGCCAACAGTAAGATGGCATTACAGCATGATCGTAATTACATAAACCTCTCAAACTGTGTCAAGAACACCTCTTCAGGACAAGAAACCCTAATCCCTGAGAATAGCCGTGATACTGTTTAATGCTGGATTTGAGAAATTGCAAACAAAACAATGTCAGCCACACAAACACCGAACTTGAAACCTACATTTTTTTTATGGCTCCAAATAGCCCTGTACCAGAGCTCATTCAATTAATATCACAAGACCAAAGTCCACAGTTAATACAATCTGACTCCATCTCATAAAAGCCAAGTCAAATGTTCTATCTGACCACTGATGTGGGGCTGGGTTTGCGGCCAAGCAGCCTGTGCCTTTAAATTTTTCATCTTCCTTCATAATTTGACCTGTCCCCCTGCCAGGGGCGTGGAGCCAGCACAGCTATTTTTAGGTCCTGAGCTCTGACGACTGGGCTACAGAGACACAGAGAAGGAGTTTTACTGTGTTGTTTCAGCTGGACAAACATTTAACCCCTCAATCCTTTTATCACAGCACAACCAAGAAGCTGAGAAGGAAATTCAAAGCTTGCAGGCTTGCCCCAGATGCTAAATAACTGAAGCCAATGTATATGTGTTTTGTGAATATAAATAACAAGGGCTCTGTATACATTAACGTTTAATCCGAACCTATCTGTTGATTATTAGAAAACTTTAGAAGAGAAAATGTGTTACAAAAAAACAGAACATTGTAAAAAGCCATTAAGAGATATATGATATTGTGATAGCAAATGTGTTGGTAGGACATCACAGTTAACCAGATTTGACAAACTCCTGATCTTCATGAATTACTTTCAAGTTGGATAGAATGGTGTGAGTGGTAACAAGCCCTCAAGTCCACGGTAATGATGCCTAAAGACCCAGAGCTCCATCTGTCACAGTATCTGTCAGACCAGGCAAGCTCTGACCCTGTAGGCGGGCCTCATCGTAGGCTGAGGCATAATTGCTCAAAAGAAGAAGTTAGACTGTCACATGAATGACAATTACCATGACAAAAGAATCTCTATTTCTAATGGCACTGCAATGTGATTTTGTCTGCATTTTGACCAAATGTCAAAATTAACATTATGCAACTTTGCAATGTTCCTTTGGTTTTCCACTGTTACACAATGAAATCCTACATGTTGCAAGGGTACTATTTTGGCCATCAAATTCTGATGATTCATGTTTTCATTAGTTCCATTCTTTTATTTATTTATTTATTTATTTATATTCAGTGCAGAACTGTCTTTGTTAGGAAACATAGCATTTACGAAATAAAAGCAGTTTCTGCATTTTACACCGAACAGAAATTAGTAATTAGTTCTTAAAGTATCTTCTTGTAAAGCCTCAGTCATGCCCCACACTACATGTTCCTAAAAACTCAACAGATATTTTTCTTAGCTGTGATTAACCTACACTTTTTATTTATAACTAGCTTCCTGAGGCTGATGAGGGATTGCGGGATTGGAAATAGCTGCCCAATAAGCAGGGTCCAGTAAACCTGCAATGTGGCAAGCCCATTATAGCTCTTACTGCGTCACTGGCGGCCTTTGTCTACTTTAGTCCTATTAAAGCATTCAACGTCAGCGTCCCTGCTGGAGAGTTACTCTGCTTTGCACTCCAGGGCCAGGGCTTCACTGTCTGTCACCTCCCTCATATCAAATATAAACTCTGAAAATCTGATATGAGTGTGTGTATGTGTATATGTGTTTTAACCAGAGTGCCAACATGGTGTTAGGGAACATAAAAAATGACACAAATGCCACAACAGCACATGGAAGCTTTATAAAAATGTAAGTAATAAAGCTCATTTTGAAGAGCAAAACATTTCAGCATGCTTTTATTATTATGTTGTTTTAAACTAAATCTAAATTTATAGAAATTCCAAAGAGATATTTCCCTACATGGTGCTTCAACTCCCTTCACACAATATTAAGAAACTGTGTTCATAACTGGAGATGGGTTGTTTTTCTACCAACTGAGTCTATTCACATTACCACAATTATTGTACCGGTTCCAAACAAACTCCCAAAGTCCTCTGCTTAATCACCATGGCACTGCTGCCTTGTGACACATTGTGCATGATGAAACCCAGCAGGGAGGCAGACTGAAGAAGGAGGGGGAACACAGCAGAACTTAAGTGTTGCAACATATATGAGAGGTGGACAAATACCACATCTTCTATCTAATTTGATTGGGCTAAAAAGAATTTTGTTCCTCTTAAAAGTGAATGGTCCATGTGTGGGAGGGAATGAGTCAGCCATGTTTTTTGTTCCATGATTCTCTGAACTTCAAAGTTGCTTGTCTCCCCTGCCTGCAATGAAGCAGATTTCATCATTCCACCTCGGGAGGACTGTGGCGGATGTGATCATCGTCAGGTGCTCATTTCTCCATTCGTTCCCAAGAGAAAAAGTGCATACTAACATCAGCTTCTCAAGAGTTACCATGCACTTCAACAGCACCACCCTGTCCCCTGAGCTATGTCTCTCCAGTTGACATAGCTCAGGGCAGTCCTGGTACAGGAGGGAAATTACCTCTCCACACCAATTACCTCAGTATACACTATCTTACTTACATCAGCCCCTGATGAGTCACCACTGTAAACTGTGGTGGAGATCTTAGATGAATTTATAGCATGAAGCCAGACTCAGCATGTGAAATGCAGCCCACTAGGTTTGCAACCAAACTCAGTCATTCTACCTACTAAAAGCCATTGTTTTTTTTCCTCTTCAAAACATCCCCTTTTCCTTTTACCTTGTGGTTAGGACTCATAAAAACACAAAGGCCCCACGACTGTTGATTTGATGGTAAAATCCAATTAGCTTGTACATCTGGGTGAGTTATGTGAGCATGTTTCCTCACTAATGATTTAGGTGCTCTTGCTTTTATTGAGTTATTCTGTCTGGCATCCTGTGGAATTTCCTGTTGGACTTTCAGGGTGATATAGGTTGCACTTAACAGGTCGGATCAAATAACATGAAAAGCATAAAAATGCATTCATGTTCAGAATTTAATCTTTAAAGATTTCTAACAAAGTTTGGCAATGTAAGTTGTAATGCAAACACAGCCCGTGCCACTTTCTGAGTTTCTTTTGATTATACAAATAGAGAGATTAATCGACGGAAATCCTCAAAAGTAAAAACTATGAAAAATGCAAACCTTTTATCAGAGATGTGAGAGGCAGACTGAAAGATAACAGACTTCCAAAGGCAAAAACACAATTTCAAAGCATTTACTTATTATGAACTGACCTTGAGGTCAGTTTACTTTCTAACATTGAATAGGTCCTTGATGACATGCCTTCATCTGCTGCCATAGGCTTTCTAAAAATAGATGTGTAGCACAAAGGCAAACTGGAAACAGAGGGCAGCTCTCAGTATTTCTACTGATCAATGTGCTCATCTCTGCTGGAAACCATTGATCCACTGTTTGTATCAAATTGACCATGTTGCTGTTGTACAACTTCCACCCTAGATTCACTCATAACAAGCCCTCTTTATGTTCTACTTTGTCCTTGTTCTCCAGCACATCCTCTCAAATCAACACGAATCACTGATGTCCTATTACTATTCTCACACCAAAAAGCCTAACACTGATCAGAGCCTTTTCAAGGATCATTTTTAACATCAGCTGGTATTTTGGTAAGTTTTTAGTCAATGAAAAATAAGCAGGACTTTTCACCCAGAAACCAAAACAAGCAGATGTTCTTAGACCTACATCACTAATAAGCCTAAAAATAAATTAAATGAAGCATCTGTATCATACAAACACAAGTCTCCAGTAGACACATATGACTTTGATGGAATCCAGCGAAGCTTAGCTGACCTTAGAAAATCCCTCAGGGATGTTAAAAAAAACAGGACAAAAAAACAAAAACAAAAAACAAAGGTTGTCTGTTCAGAAGTATCTTTCCAGTCCATCCAGCAAAGCTAATTTATTAGTGGATTATCATAATATCATCCTGCCTTTTTGTTCTTAACTTAGTCTAGCAAAATATGCTTTTGCTAGTGCCATTGGTTTTCAGAAAACAACCTTTATCAGGCTTGATGGTCTTTTGGTAAAATATCAGCTTGGTTATTTCAGTCCCAGAACAAGTACAGGCAGGTTTCATCCAGTTACACATTTTCTTTTAAAAGGACACATCTCCCCCGAGAGACCTGAATATGTTACACACTTTTCAAAGTATGACTTGACAACATAACACATAACCGCAATTGTTAAGTAACTGCCTATACTTACAGTTTGACTGAATTTGTCAATGGCATTTAAAGACACAAAGAAAACTTCATTCATGGATTTTAAAGGTCCCCCTTAAAAATGTGGCAGGAAATCAAGTTTACTATGGGAAGGGTGGACTGATGCTTATTGTCCAAGCCACTTCCACTTACGCCATCACTTCTTTACTTGACCACGGAAGAGTAACAGTGCTCTCCTCCTGTGGTGCCGCAAAGGTCTCTGACACAACAATACCTCTAAAAAATAGCTCTTCCTCTCATTATCAAGGTAGTGTTATGCATACCGGGAAACGTCCCACAGTGCACCCGCCACCTCTTTTACAATGTTAATGTCTGGACTGCTTCATATGCATAAAAGCTGGAGGGACTCCAGATGTATTTTTAAATGCTTTACTGAGGTGACCTTGATTTTCTGTATCTTATTACAGCCCCTCACTTGTATGCATTTTCCCCACTATATTGAAACATATTAACTAGTTTTCGTGTGTATGCAGTTGAAAATATGGGCTTATGATACATAACCTCAGAAAATACACTGCAGACATGAAGATATGAATCAGGGGTCTCATTCATTTGGCAGAAAAGTCATTCTTGATCTACAGTTCATTAAATGGCTAATATTTTTTCCCCATTAGTCTCACTCTGTTTTAAGTCCTTAACCTGTTTATATATAGTATATATTTGTCAAACCATTTAACAGGACATGGACATCATTATGCTTTCACATGGTTTCTGTCATTATATGGGCTGTACTATTGATTGTATTACAAATTTCCAAACCTTTCCACACAATCACTTCTGAGTTTAATCAGCTTGATTGTAGCGGCATATGTTAGCAGTAACTAAGACAGCAGGACTTGTAATTGTGGTACATTGTCCAGATGGGGAAATAACCCCACTGGATCCTTCAGCAACAGTGCACCCTGCAGGTTGATTAAAAACAGTAACAAGAAATACAGAATCAAACAAAACAAAAAGACAAATAATGTGATGCATAGTAAACTTTGTGTTTAAGCTACACAAAAGAGAAAAATATTGTAAAGGCACTGAAAGTGCAGAAGTCCAGACACTACAGCAATCCAAACCAAGATACAGCGCAAATACTCATGCATAAACAAAATCAAACACACATACAAACACATAAACCCATGCACATGTGCACAATCGCAAGTAGAAATGTGATCATGCTGGGTGTGACTGCACTATTCCTGACTTCTGTCTTTCATCCCAAACCCAGGAACCGAACTTTTAAACTCAGCCATGCCAATACCCCAAGCCTAACAAGCTTTGTCTTTTTTTTTATAAAACATGTGGAAAGCACTGCATCTAAGGAAAAAACTGTTGCTGACCTCCTTAAAGCTATGTGTTGAAACACAAAGATGTGATGATGGTTCCTTCTGTAATACAAAGGATGGAGATTCCCACTATTACAAAAGCAAAACAGATACGTGAGACCAAGAAAAAAAACTTCAAGCATTCATATCTTCATTCTCTCCTTGGTGTGTTTGACAACACATTCATTGATATTATCATGTGCTTAATACATCTAAAGGATGTGAGGAAAGCTCCATTTTCTGGATGACTGACATATTTTTCTTGTGGAGGGAATAAAATGTTGCTTGAAAAATTATTTTAAAGAAATGTTTATTCATGTGAGCAACTGTGTTGAGATACTTCTTCTGAAAGACAAGAGGGAGAATTTAGAGTATTATTTAAAAATGAGTGGGAATAACATGGACATCCCCAACAATGGAGGTGTGTCCCCATATTCACTTTCATGTTTGAAGAAGGGCAGATGCCCAAAAAGTCACAACAGCATTAAATACCTTCTAGGAGCAGTCTCTGGTGTGCGGACTTGACCTTTTTTCAGAATTTAGAGTATGCTTTAGGCTTTCTCCTCAAAGCAGGGAACATTTTTCTGTTTTGGAAGCAGATGCAGTGGTAACCCTTTCACACCTAACTGACCACTGAGACCTTAATGCAGGCTCTACTCTTGAATATACAGCCAGTGTGTCCAATCTCTATGTAATTCCTGTTTGTTCTGCACAATTCACATCAAGTGGGGAAGGGTTGCGGCCAAGACCTCCTGCTGTTCTATAGCTCTCAGGATGGGTTAAGAGAAGAGGTGAGTACCCTCAGATGAAAGGCAACTACAAAGAGTTTAGCATGAGGCATGGTAGCTCAGTCTGGGCCACAGAGGATGATGAGATGGCAAGGAGTGACAACTAATGAGCTTGTGAAGTCTAAGGTTTGTCTGTTTCTGCAATCAAAAACAGCCCCACCCTATGCCATTTAAGTGGCAAATCTGTCCATCAGGCTTGGCATACCAAGAGCTCTGAAGTATTTCTCATTCATCACTTTCACTTATTTCACCATGCTAATTTGTCAGACCTGGCTCAAGTTAGGAGTGTGTGTGTGTGGGGGGGGGGGGTCCCTCCACAGCACCTGTCAGTAGGCATCCTGACAGAGCAGCAAATTACTTTAAGTAAATAAGCACAGATATTCTACTTTTACCCAAAGAGACTTACATCTGAGTACACCAGTGATGCCTACACTGGAGGCAAGAAGGGCAAAGTGTCTTGCCCAAGGACACGACGACAGTTGACTGGGGGAGCAGGATTCCAACCGCCAACCTTCCGGTCATTGGACGACCTGCTCTACCACCTGAGCCACTGTCACCCTATTATAGATATATAACATATAACTCCCTAAATATACAACATACACAAGGTAAAAATAAACACTATAAAACAGCAAAACAATATGTGACTCAGCCTAAAGAATAAAAATGTAGGTGCATAGAAGAAATTGTACAGTGATGAAAATCATATTAATCTATCTTAAATACTTGAGGCAGGGGCCTTAAATCTCCCCATTTTTCATCCACAAAAGAGGCCTCTAAAAGACATGAATGATTCATCTCTCCAGCTCCATTTCAACAGGAAGTAAAAACAAATGGAAGTAAGATCCCCCAGAGAGCCCAGGGGTCTACAGTGGGGTTGGATGAACAACAGTGAAAATACCAGGCTAAACCCACCAAGCTTTGTGTCTCAGCTGCAAGAGGAGCCAGATTCCTCCCACCAGGCCACATCTCTCCTATTACTATCTATAGAGACAGAAAAATATTCCTCACATACACCACTACCTACCATATTCTTCACCATCAGCCAAAATTCCTGCAAATTTTCACTGTGCATGCGAGCTGGGTGCTTGTTTGATCAAACATGAGTTAAGATACATTGTGTTGTAGCATGGACTGATCCAAAAGTCTACTGTGAATGCAATTCAACTGTGTTGATGAGAAATCGTGAACTTAAGACAACTAAATAAAAAGAAGCAGAGACAACAAACACGGAGAATGTGAGTGAGGAAAAACATATCTAAGTTAATGGATTTGTAGCACCTGGGAAACATGCAGTTTGCCTGCACAGTGTCCGCTACGCAGCAACACTCTTGAATTTGCCGGAACAGCAGCCAAGAACAGCAAAATAAATAAAGGTGTGAACAAGACTCTCCGTTTCATTTTCATGACAACACGCTGGGATAAAGCCCAGGACTACTCTCCACATGATTCTGTTTAAACTAAAAACAGATACAGCACACACAGAAGGGGCTAATCAAAAACAGAACTTTAGAGAAATGCAAGGTATACATGATGATTATCTCTTACATCATCAAGAAAAAGCATGTACTATGAAGTTTGCCAATAATGGCTACATGGTAACTGATCTTATGACAAGTAAATTTGTGCCCCTGCCAGATTAACAAGGCTCACAGCTATTTGAAATACTCTTGTACTGACACCAAACTTCTGTCATTTGTAATGACTCAAGCTCATCTCTCTAGCATGTTACCTTTTAAGCAACAAGAAAAACTGAGGGTTGCAAGTTTTAACACTTTTATAAGCACAAAAAATAAAGAGGTCTTAACCAGATGGAAACAATTTGTCTTCTTGTTATAGGAAATGTATGTGGATCATAGTAAAATCAATCTTTTAGAAAAATTCCTGGTCACCTTTTGTGTAATAAAGTGTGATTATCAAACAATGAGCTACTGCAGAACTGAAATCAGTACTGTCCTCTGGGCATCAACAACACCCCTCCTCCCACGTAAACTCACTGACCCAAACCCATATTTTCCAGTCTAAGAGAAATGTCAAGTCCAGACCTAGAAGTCATCTCTTTGAAGGGAACATAGCAGCCAAATATAGCCCTGTAGCCTCTACGCCTCCTGACATACATCAAACTCTACAAGCTCTTCTAACAGTGGTTAAATTTGGAAGGCTGCCATGCAGTCACTTACTATTAAACATCATAACTATACAAAAGGAAATTATAACCAAGTGGCGGAGTATACACTGTTGCCTGGTAACCTAATGCCATGTTGGGGATTCATCTTGTTATGGAACAGAAAACACTTACAGCCCGAGCCAATAATAGATTGTGGACATCATGAAAAATAGTTTAAGGGTGTCAACATGAAGCCGAGACACATCAGAAAAATATATACTTAAGGTAGAAAATCTTAAGCATATTTTTTTCTTTTCTTTTTTTCTTTTTTTGTTTTGTTTTGTCTTTCTAAATTTGAAACCACAGAAGAAATTATACAATCATTATTCATTTCTTAATGATAAATTATGGATATAATAAGAGCTTAAAAGTGAAATGCAGTGAAAGAAGACATCGATATGGGCAATAGGCACTAATTATGAAAGCTTTATCTAAATCTGTTGGATTATACAGATTTGCATAAATTTCCTTTACCTAAACTTAATAATTAAAACTTTGTATTGTATATTTGTTAAATAAAAAGAGGCATTACATTAATTAATATTTATTGGCTATAAGATGAAAAGGACTTACTGGTGCAATGTACATGGGGTCGCTCTAATTATTGTATAATCTAATCAATTCAAGCTTTGGACAATTGCTTACAACAACAGCCTGGTAACACAACTAATAGTTGAAAAGCGAATAAATAGAGAATCATCGATGTAACAAAAATAATTGTTTTCATTTTGGTAAGACAACCATATTCATTGTTCTTAATCAGTAGTCACCACCTAATGTCATTTATAAAAATTAAGAAGGTTCACAGAGCCGCGGTCAGTCAAACACAGCACCCAAACACAGGAAATAAATCCACATTGACAAAGTGTTATTCATCATTTTCATAACTTCAGCTGTGAAAAAAAAGAGTAAAAAAAACAAAAAGGCATTGTATTTTCTCCACTGTGACAGAAAAACTCACTCCTCCATCTTATGTCATATTTTCTAAAAGCTTATTATGCTGTGTCTACTGAATATTCTTGGAGATACACGTCTGCCAGATTCCAAGTTTAGGACAATAATAATAATCATAATAATAATCCACAATAGCTCCCATAGATTAAACAGTAGAGATGTCATGCAACACGTTGCTTCTGTGAATGCTTCTTGCCAACTGAATAGATGAACATGGTAACTTATCAGGTCCAGTGAATAATTCACAGATTCCTGCCAAAATTTGTTCCATCGAAAACATTTTGTCTCATTAACACTTTCATTGGTACTATGAAATTATGTGTTAGGCTAAGTGTAAGGTGCTGTTAAAATGACTTTCTCTCACTGACACAGCTCAGATGGTACCTGCCCCCTCAAGCCATCTGAGCAGTGTAGACATCTGTGAGCATTAACCTGCCAAGAACGAGCCAAATGTAAAAATATCTTAAATATTCTGAAATGGAAAGATGGCTGAGGGGTCATTTTGACAGGCTGCGAAAAGCTTTCATGTCAAGTATGAGTAGTGTTTTTTTGTGTCGCTGTCTAAGCGAAAGTGTCGTGTGTATACTGCAGGGCCTTTGATTCTTGTGTTTTATTTCTACTTTGCTCAGAGATGATTGAAATGCTGTCACCACATGGCATCAGTGGAAAGAGCACTGCTCACAAAAGCCATCATACGAGAGTCATTTTGAATGTAATGCCTTTGCTAAAAGTAAAACTCATTCCAAAAAGCTCCTTACTTTCTCAGTTCAACCCCAACACGTCCATGTTTTCATCTGCTTCTGCTACAGTTTCAGTTCATAATCTCTAAAAGAAAATATACATATTTATATATAAGCAAAAAATAACTAACTCTTAGATTCATTAGCTAAATAAGTCCATTAGTAAGCTAATGGACTTATTTAGCAAGCAAACTTATTGCATGTGCATCAAAAACTGAGAAAAAATAAACAAATTCTTTCATTTTAAAAAACTATTTCAAATAAAATTTTGTTGAAATCATGTTTTTCAGTATGGGTATGAACAATACAATAAAAAGTGGAATACGCAAAGAATACAGAATACAGAAGGAAATCAAACTGTAGAACAAAAAATAATGCCATCATTTCGCTGCTAGTCATCAACTTTGTTTAAAAGAATTGAAAAATAAAATTTATCAAAATGTGATGGCACCTCTGAAAATAATTAAATAGTTCATGTTTACCCTCATAGTGCTGGAGTCCAATCAGCTTTAAAGTTTTACTGTCCAACTCAAGTTCAATGTTCAAATAAGGTGAATTCTGGCTCCACAAAGATCAAGATGGTAAAAGCTAAAATAACTTGAATCAATTGTCACAATACAGAAAAAAATAACGAAATACACAAATAACACCAAAAACCAAACTTTTGACTGGTATTGTAAGTGACATAAAATAACTGATGCCCTTAAATAAAACCAATTGTCCAGAACAGTTGGTGCACTATGAAAAATGTAATTAAAGAAAACAGAAGCTGCATTCATTTGCAAATAACTAACCCTGATATTACTTGATAATAAGCCAAACAAAACCAATGAATCTGAAAAATACCTTTGTTTTAGTAACCATACATTCTAATTTTGCAACTTATTTCAAAAGTTGGTAGGTATGTGTTTCTGAAAGTACATCAAACCATTTGGAAATCAAATGTATTGCCATTCTTGCTTGACACAGGATTTGCAGCTGCTCTACAAAACTACCTGTCATACTTTTTTCATGTTGCAATAAATGTCTTCAGGGATCAAGACCAGTTCAACAATGATATTCTGTTAAGACAGTCATGCAAAATTTAGCATAGTAATGTCATTTATGTTGATATATACTTTTGTTCTACATTTCTTTTGATTGAACTACTCAACAATAAATTTAGTTAAAACAGAGGTAAAAAAAAAAATGCAGTTAAAATTAGGTTAAGCTGCAGGATGTATACTGTTCACCTGTTAATGAATCATCACCAAATAGCTTTCTACCAAAATTAGCCTTTCTGTATTATGAGTACAGACTCATTTCTTTTCTCAACAGAAATTTGATTGCAGGATTCTAGGGTACACTTTATTGGGTCGTTGATTGAATTAATGATCACACATTTCTTCCATCCCTGGATGTGAATAGCAGCACTGAGAATTGTGTGACCAAAAGGTAACCTAAGCGGAGATGTTTTTTTCCAAATAGTAATGGCTGTAATTAGTAAACTCGGTTGCTGCTTATAACCCTAGGAGATTGTTTATTCTATTTCATTCACTCAAAACTATATTCAAGCATCAGTCTTCTGAATCCATTTTTTCATAAGGGGTAACGTAACCTATTTACCTGACGAGCGTTTCAATAAGGGCACTTCAGTTGCCTCTGATCAGATGAGATCATACATTTGCAAGGTCTACTTTTAGATGGCAGCCCGCACTACAATGCCCCACGTGTTTAACTAATACCACACTGTGATGATGAAGCCAGACAGTAGGCTACTTGAGCAAAACATATACAAATTCTGTGGTTGCATAAGGAATGTCATGACTTGATGTAATTGAACGTTCTGACGAACTTTTACCGGCGGACTCACAATCAATTTGGAAACGACCACCTGTGACCGCAGAACCAACCGTCACATCAAATATTAATGCGCTGGCAAAATTCTACTGCGTTTCCAGCTAGCAAACTGCTTTAAGACCACTGTTTAAGACCTATTCAAATTCTCTGACAAAATCAATTAATTAAATAATAGTTCCTTTCTTGCTTCAATTTATAGATTTTTTTGTGAAGCTAACAATATTGTTCATCATGTTGAATTTCTTAAACATCAGAGGGTTGAATTGCTATTGTTCACTGTGTACATTCACGACAGAGTCGAGAATTTATGCTAGATGTGATGGTTGTCTGATGGTTGTCTATGAGGGCGGAGCTATAAATAGTCTTACTTGGTCGACGGTTATAAAATCCCGGGCAAGGTAGTGGCAGACTGTGAACACTGCCTCCTTCCTCTGTCCTCGGATAATCTCTGTGACAAGAGAGACGAGGGCAGCTCTGGCCGCTTACTGTCCTCAGCAGGTGCACCTGCATCTTCATCAATCATCTCCTTTTGATGGGGGCAAAGTGCTCCTGCAACTTTACCATACATCAGGCCCAATGATAAGAACAATATAGAACTTTTTTTTTATTGTAAAAACGCTTCTTTTTTTTCATTACACAACCTAACGTTTCAAACATGAATGTTTTGACAGCTGCAAAACATTTATTGCCTTGATGCACCATAAAAAAAAGCTCAGACTGTGTAGTCCACCGGTCCACCACAAGACTATTAAAATTGAAACAGTGCCATCTAGCGTTCATGCTATTCGTCGTAAACAGCTAAGAAGAGGAAATAAAACTGTACATTTTGCTATTAATAAATAAATGAATCCAAGTTGTGTTTCATTGTATGACAGTTTGTGTAATGCCACTTATCAAAAAAGGAAAGAGCAGCTAACCCCTTTCACTGCAGTAAGCTTCCTAACTTCAAAAGCCAAAAGGAACAACAAAGATGTGAATCTACCAACTATTCACTTTCCCACTCTTGGTTATAGAAGCATTTTCACTGATGAAAATGTTGGTGAATAAGGAGATGCATATACCTCAGCTGCAGTAATGCTTGACTGATTATGCGATTAGCAGAGATTATATGCAGATTTACCATTGCCGTAAATCTACAGCTGTCCATGGACTCACATTTTTATTTGTCACTTCAAAGCATTCTTTAGTACTTCTCCTTAGTTTACTGTTAGGCCTGGTGGACAAATGTCCACCCTTTAGGAGAGGAGGAAAGCACTGATCATCTGTTTTCACTCGTTTTCCATGTAACTTCTCAACATATGTTTAGATATTTGTTTATGTCTATTTTGGTTTTGTTTGCCAAGAAGATGCTGACATAATTTTACTTTCATGTTATCTCTATTTAAGCCTTATTATGCCTGAATTTTCTACAGACTTTTAGGATGCAGTGCATAAAAGAGTCTTGTTGATTATATGACCGCTGGTTCTGCATCAAGACACCAGGAAGATTGGTGGGAAACAGAAAGCTAAAATTCTTCCCATCTTGCCACTGTCCTACAGCAGCTGGGACTGACCCAGTGGGTGACACCACTTTCATCCTAGGATCCTGACTGTCCAGCTGTGTGCTATCTCTCATCCTGACGTCTGGACAGACAGGGGCACAGCCGAACATCAGCGGATCTAAGGCATGATCCTTCACGCACGTCTATGTGGCTGCCTCTTCCCTTTGCAGGACTCCACAGCTGGCATTATTAGGATCATGTCATTTCTGAGCTAAATGTTTACAGCAGCTATCTTTGTAGCTTTGTAGTCCTGGCAAATATGTAGTTGCAAAACTGTCGTAAAAATTATTGCTGTCTGAAAGGTTTGAAAAAGTTTTCGAAATATACTCAGACTTATTTACTTTACACATGCTAAAATGGACGAGGATGATCCAGCGGTTCTCATATCTATGAAAATATTTAATGTATAAGAATTGGATAAATTTAGTTGTTGTTTTTTTACTTTTACAAATATAATGGGCCTGTCTCTCTTGAAAATAAAGGTAATTTTGTATATGTTATTATCTTAAATTACATTTATCTTTCTTTCGCTCCTTCACTTTCTTACTATCATGATCACATTTACACAGCTTTGTAAACAGGAGCAGTGAAAATACAGGGTCAGAGAGCAATTTTAAAGTGGAGTGCAAAGAGAGAGAATGTGTGTCAGCATCTGTTTTTGTCATTTATGCTTTTTCTCCTCCTCTTAATTTAATTAACTCCCCCCCTATCCATCGCAGCTTCCCCAGAGAGAAAACATTTCTACTGGGGTTACTTTAGCCTTTGGAGTGCTTAGTTCGATCCAGGAAGGTTACCCCCAGTAAAGATGACAACTTTGTGCTCAAAATCATTTGCATAGCTGCCAAAGCAGATTTTCTGCTCCCCCTGATTTTCATATAGAACATGTGGGACCACCCTGGATAATTGATAAATGCAATCATTAAAACCTGTATTTATTTACCTTACTACTTTTATTTATTAACTTTATCATTATTATTACTTCATTTCACTCATCATTAACTTTATTATTGTTCACTTATTATTATCATACACATTTCACTTAGATGAATGGTAATCAATTTGGGCATTCACCCTTCAATCCTGAACTGGGATAGTTAGCTACCAGGATTGAGAATGAGTAGTAGGTCTAGTAAATCTTCATAGCTGTAATAAAAAGGCAGACAACCTTAATAATCAGAACCAAATGAGGCAATTGTTACTCAAAGCAATTTTGTAAGCCATGCATTATACATTTTCAGCAATTTACATTTTTGTTGAGTATTTAAAGCTTAATTTGTTACATTAAATCAGTACAAAAGCCCCCACTGGTCATCTATGGCAGTATTTCTTCCATTCCCAAATTTATCATTTGACATTTTTAACTCATGAATTTATAAGCCTATGTCAGTGACAAAACCACTGTCAGAAGACCATAAACAGATAGTTTTGAATCCAAAACTTCTGGCTCCCTTCCATTATGCCATTCCTGTCGGTCCTGTCTGTCGTACTTTTGCTCCACAGATGAAATTACTTTCTCTTATCAGTTGTGGCTGTCATTCCAAAAATTATTCAAATGAACAGATGATCTTGCTTTCAGTATTATTAAAACAGACTTGTTTTGATGGGAATTTTGCACAACTTGATGTAAACGTGCCTAGCTGCAAAATAACTAATAATAATAATAATTACTATTATTGTTATTCTTGCTATTATCAAATAACTAAGACAAAGAGTAAAATTTCTTCTAAGTCGCTTTAAGTCAGTTGCTGTGCAGTTGATCATTATAATCACTAAATTATTCTAAATTCCTCCTTAATTCTGGGTGATCCTTAGTTCCGGGTAGTCCAAGGTTTGCTTGTAGTTGAGATGTACGTCACTAGAGGGCAAAATTTCATCATATTTGGGATTTCAGACACTTGTCGTTTTAAAACATACTCGTGGGTTTTTAAATCATGAATGAGCTTTCTGTCTGTTACCTTTCTAGTGTGTTTCTTGGTCAAGAATCGTTAAAGAACACTTATGTTACCCAACTCCCTCCTTGTAAATAACGTTAGTTGATCCCATTCTTACACTGACACCACTGATGATGCTGAACTGATTAGTGCTCTTTGTAAAACATTAACAATCTTCATAAGTGCGCAAATTCAGCCTGAGTCGCGTGTGTAAATTGTAAACTAATGCGCTGCTAATGCGACTCAGCGGAGCCATTTTGTTTCTTACATTTCTTTACATTCTCGTTTCTAAGGTACACTATATAATTAATATGTTTAGCATTAGTTCAAATAAAAACTGTTGTAACACTTATTACGACATGAGCAAATGCAAAAATGCAGTATGTCTGTCACAGCGTAATGTTAGCAACAACCAATCACTGACTGTCTTACTAATACGTAGCGCTTGCTCAGCCTATTGAATTGTATCTTTTTGAGAGGTGAAATACGGTGGCGGCAATGTTATGGAGTTTCCGCTACTCCTCTGCTCTCATGCCATCAGCATAGGAAGCTAGCAAAAGAGCTAAGCTAGAGTTACGCTAGGCCTTTAGCAGACCAGCGGGGGAGCTTACAAAGATCAAATATTGTTGTTTGGGGGAAGACAAGTGTATCTTTATGAATCTGCATGAGAGTAGTTAAAATCCCAGAAATATGGTGGTTCTCAAAATTCGAGACCAGGTAAGTGATCTTGTGTCAAATGCTGGCATAAGTTTAAGCTAACGTGGGTTGACTCGCACTAGCTTAGCTTCCCCCATTTCTGCATTCGCCAACGGAATGTAATTCGACTCTCTACAGTTTGTATCTGAAACGGAAGCATTTCGTAGATGCATTCTCTATAGATAAAATCAGTTTACCACTGATGATGCAAAATCCAGTTGTAACACAACTAGTGTAATCACATCTGAAATCTAGGTGTTAGCATCTTATTTACATAAAAGGTATCAGCGATTATTAAGTGAAAAATAGCCAGTGATACAGTGAATATCTCCAGCAATTAGCCATAGCCAGCGTAAGATGCTATCAGCTACTTATTTGGGAGAGGAATAGGTAGGATATTGTGACTAAAGAACTATGAACTGGGCTTAACTGGTTGTTTAAAGGAGAATGTTCGGTTTAATAATAGCCACTAAATCCCTGTAATGAAGTGTAAGATGATTGCCATAACAGCCACAGTGATCTGTTGATTGTGAAATTACTGTGACAACTGGACGTTTGTAACAAATTTACATTTTGGCAACTTAAACCAAATAAATTTGTGGTTGGTAAAATAATAGATGACATGTAAGCACTGAAGATTTAATGCAACTTTTATGCAAACTTGTTTAATTAGTTATATCATCTGAATACTAACAGGAATTGTGATGAGACGTGCTTGGGACACTGGAAGTGGGATCTTTCAGAACAAGCAATGTGCCAGCTTAGTCATTTTCATATTTATTTTTTTCAAAGTAGATGAAGTGGTATCAAATATGCCTCTGATCTTAAGGCTGTAGCAAGTCTACATATTTCAATAATGTTTAATGAGTCATTTGGTAAGTAGTTTACCAAAATGCCTTTCTGCTTAGTTGATGGTGTATTTGCAGGTTTATTACTGTGTAATTCTCATAATATGAATGAGGTGACTGGCAATTTGGTACTAGACGTGTGTCTTTTCTGGTATATTTACCACTTGACACCTCCTTCTCAAAACGAGAATAGCTCTGTGTAGCAATTCTAAGTGCTTGTTTTGCACATGCCTGCTATTCTTGTCACATATGTACGTGCATGTGTCTTTTATTGTCTGTGTGGTTGAGTGATGTGTGCCTGCAAGCTGGTGGAGTTGCCAGAGAGCTGTCTCCATGGTGATGGTATTAACTAGCCTTGCTCATGTGTGGAGAGGAGGTGCACAGTGGAGCAGCCAGAGGAGCATAGAAAATCTCCTACACCACTCATGCAGGACTGGAGAAGTGCAAAAACAAACAAAAAAATGCAGATCTGTCTGTCTTTTACACTACGGAAAATACAGTAATTATTAGTGGAAGCAGCACAATTGCCCGCTTGTTATCCTGAATTTGTCAGCAGTAACTCTACCCTTCATTGTGCCCTGCAGACATTGATGAGCATTATACAAACTAAATGAGAGGATTGTCCTGTGTTTATAAAAAAGTGACTGCCATTTACTTGCTTCCTAGAGGGCAATGGTAGTCATTGTTTTGCTTATTCTTTATCCTTATCAATTTAAGATAGTTCATATGTATAGAATTTGTACGAGGCCCATGATTTCTCTTGATGGTTTCAGTCTATTTCAAAGGCAACAATGCCCCTGCAACCAAGTAAACTTTTAATGCCTCCTCAGACCGTATAGTTTTCTCCACAGTGTTTTAAAAGTAGGCAATAATGCCCACAATATTTGTCTTTTGGTTTTAGTCCCAATGTTGTTTCCAGTTAGCTCAGTTATTCTGCATAAGAACTGACATTACAACTAAAGTTGAGGAGTAAAGTCCTTGACTCCATGTTTATCTCTTCCAAAAACTGATGTTTATTAGGAGGTAGGGGAGCAAGACAGGTTGGGTCCAATATAAACTAGATTTGTTTGACTAAGTTTGCAAGTTGTGTTGTCCAAGCTTTCTATTGGAAGTCATACAAGCTGCTCAACTATAGTTATCTAAGTGATTGGCTGGCTAGCCTGGTTGGTTTAATGAGGATGGAAAGTTTTAGTTGACAAAGCGAGAAGTGTCTTGTATCAAGGTGACTATTGTTCTGTACAATATGATAAGACTAAATGATAAAATAAGAAATATGCTCCTGGAATTTTATTAATTTTATATTTGAGGGAAACAGCTGTTCAAATATAAAATTAGTAATCTGTCAAGTAATGAGCTTTTTTTAAAAAAATATTTGTGTAGCTTTAGCAAGTGAGGTCATATTTCAGGCAATTTAAGGTCCATATAAGATGCTACAGGTTTTCATTGTACCAACATTGCAGTAGGTGATTCTAAAAACCTGCTGTCTCTTGGCACCTTTTGTGACAGATTCATCCTGCTTCTTTGTGCTATGTTGCTTTGAATACTTTCTATCATTATTTAAAAACAAAAGCAAATGTTGCAATTTAAGTAAAGACCAAGGCAAATGCGGTGAGTCAGGTTTGTCATACAGGAAGTGTTGGTGAAATCCTCGAACAATACAGGGTCAGTCATTAAAATTTTAATATTGTTTTAGTTTACTTGTCTTGAAATCACTGCTATTCTTGGTTATATTTGATATTTTGAGGGTTTAGCTACTCACACTAATACTAAAACATGCCCTGGATGAACCCCCCCCCCCAAGAAGGCGGAGCAAATTTAACTACATTTTTAAAAGCAAAGACAGGGTTGGAAAAAGGCATTGAAGTCAGACTTTGCAAAACGTTCATCAGTTGTTCCGCTCTTTGACTAATCATCTTTGCTGTCTGTGATCATGTTGGATCTGATGATCCAGATCATCTTTTTTTGTTGTTGTTCTAGTTTTTTTCTAAAGACCGGAGACCTATCATGCTTCAGTTTTAGATTTTATCTGGCGGAGTAGTGAAGAGTAACTCATCTCTAGTTTGGAATATATGGCTGGACCTGCATTCACTGAAGGCTGATTTTTATACCTGTGCTTTTATGTTGTTTTGATTGCCAGCTCACAGTGAACACAGAACACTATTAGAAAGAGACTGTATGCGTTTGTCACATACTGTGAAATGTTGAGATATTAACATCTTGTTAAAATATACATTCAAACATATGTCACAACCTGTTCTCATGCCTTTGTATTGCTGTAAAATATCTTTGTCCTGCCTCACTTTGCTTGGGTTTGGGTTTTTTCTATGATGAAACTTTTTGATCTCTGAGGAGCAAATGAGTCGTGTGTGTATTGTGGTGCTTGATGATGAGGATCCTGAAATCTCCTTTAGGTTTAAGGTCTGAATGGGTATCTCATTTTTAACTTTAACTATTAGCTTGACACATGAGACAGACGAGCAACAAAGAGCATTTCATTGCAAACTAAATGCTACAATGGTAGTTTTGGAATGATGTTACATTTTGTTTTTGTTTTTTTAACACAACTTTTTTCTTTTGCAGCCAGCTTTGCTGAAAGCTATTTTTAACGTCGACCCAGATGAAGTACGCTCACTCATTTTCAAAAAAGAGGATGTGAATGCACAGGTAATCCCCACAGCCATCAATCTCTGCATCTGTTTCCTCATATTGTTATAGTTTGATAACATCCCAGCCAAACTGAATTTAAATTCTCTGATGTATCATTGTCCTTGAAAGGCCTTATACAACATTTTGAGTCACTAGTTGCATACAGATCAGCACACGGTCTGTTTTTACTGTTCCCACTGCACGATCTGGCTCTGCTTATTTTATTGCATTCCTCACTGTTACTGTTGTGGTGGGGGTGTTTGTTTCAAAATCTGGCTGGTTTGTACTTGTTTGTGTTTTACTGCAGTTCTTTTTCTCAATTTATGTTTTGCCCTGTGGTGATTGAATGTTTGTCTTATCTATTTGTTACACATCCTTTCTAACACTGCAATGCTGTAAACTGGAAAGAGAGTAAATAAAATGGTGTTTTGTTGTCAGAAGAGACAAGGCAAGCTGTTCTGTTTGATTTTGATCTCAGCAGCATTTCTGATATCAATTCTTTGTTTTTTGTTCTTTTTTTCTTTAACAGGACAATGAGAAGAGAACTCCACTGCATGCTGCTGCCTATCTTGGGGATGCAGAAATCATAGAGTTGCTGATTCTTTCAGGTACATTTTTTCTAATCCGGTATTTAGCTTTTTTTTTTGCATGCAGGTTTGCAGGTGAAATGTGCTGTACAAATAAACTTGCCTTGCCTTGCCAGGTTGCTTTGAGTGTTAAAGACTGGTTCTGTACAACACAATACAAATAATTTTTCAGGAGATTATCAAGAAAACGACCCAAGTTGGCTGTTTGAACTGTGAATTCTGGCTTGTTTAAATATGCAGTATTGGAAATTAAACAGATAGGAAATAGATATGGCTTAACTGTGCAAACACTGTTCTTCATAAACTTTAGATCTCCTTAAACCATGAAAATCACCAAATGATTCCCATACCATTCATGAGGCTCTGACATCTTAGTTTCTCTTTTCTGAACCATAGTCAGTGGCTAAGCTTAATGTCACATGAAAAATATAAAACATGGTGGAAAACATATTTCCAGATGATGCTTCTGCATTCCGTATGGCTAAAGGCCTTGTGCCTCAACCTTCTCAGCCTGGTCCTATCCTGCACAAAAAACCCAGTTAATCCTTTTCAAAATGTTAAAGTTGATGTCATCAAACTGCATGAAATAGTCTGACAGCCTCTGTCCTCTGACTTGTAGGTGCAAGAGTAAATGCCAAAGATAATAAGTGGCTGACTCCCCTGCACCGGGCTGTGGCTTCCTGCAGTGAGGTACGACAATGTTCCTCTGTTTTAGTGTTAGACCTGTGTCATGTCATAGACAATATTATCCAAGTTATGAGGAATGCAAGCATTTCTGGTATCTTTTCTTCCAGGAGGCTGTCCAGGTGTTGCTGAAACACTCTGCAGATGTAAACGCCAGAGACAAAAACTGGCAGACGCCGCTTCACATCGCGGCAGCCAACAAGGCTGTTCGCTGTGCTGAAGCCCTCGTTCCTCTACTTAGCAATGTGAATGTATCAGACAGAGCAGGCCGGACTGCGCTGCACCATGCAGCCTTCAGCGGTCACTTGGAGGTAACATTAAACCCAAGGGATTGTTTGATACAGCTGTAAGCTGTACTCAAGGGATGCTTTAATGCTTTTGATATTGATTTAGTTAGTGCTGTAATGAATAGAAATGGCAGCAAAAGCAATGGAAGCAAAGGGAATATTAATTCAGAGGCACAATGCTTTATTGTGGCTTTACATTCTATCTGGTCTTCATGACTACCACTGTTGTACCCTTCTTATTGGTAGAGGATGTGTTAGGCTTCTCTGTATTTCTTGTGTGCTAAATAACGTTTTAAATGCAACACTGTCAAACAGGGCACATATAACTTCCTGATCTCCTCCTTTAGCTCAGAGGAAGTGTCTCTACAGGACCCATAAATGTGTAAACACAATGGGCATTGTACATGGTATTATAATGACATGAAACGACATTTAAGAAGTTTGAGGCAATGTGATAAACATCTTTGTTCAGCTCAACTCACTACTTACTGTTTGCATCTATGCCTGGCCAGCTGCAAACTGGTTACTTTTTATAGTCTTCATAGCGTAACACATGTTGTCCTTGCATCTATCAAGGAAATGTGGTTATTGATACTTGTTGGGGTCTTTACATAATTGAGCAGTTTTTTTTACAGGGTTTTTTGGCTTTCAGTGTATCTTATTTGTTTGCACAGCTTCTAGAGTTTTTAAACAACGACAAAATGGAGTTTTTGTCATTGATGTTTGGTATAAGCTGTGGCCTGTTCTTTCACTGTTGACAACAGTACAACTATGCTAAGCTTTGGCTGCAGTGTTAATAATCAACCTTTTCATTTGTGAGTTGCACAAATTAGTCATGTCATGCAAATCCAAATATCAGGGCAAAGTACAAAATAGTTTGTTTTTAAAGAATTTAGGACATAAAAAAAAAAGTGTTCTCCGTTCAGTTTTCAGCTGTGACTACAGACTGGCACTGTTAAGTAAGGGACATGCAGTGTCTCTCACTCAAAGATACTTTGTTCAGACTGTTCTTGTCCAGTCATGTGCCGGTAGACAAATTACTTATTATCATGTACGTATTTGCAAATCTTAAATGTGGAAATGTTGCAAGTTTTAATGCAATAAAATGTGTAGGAGCAATTCAGGGAGCTATATAGTTATTGCTGTATTCCAGCGAAGCACAAGTTTATAGGGGATGAAGGGTAGTTTTCGACTTAGAAACTTTGTAACATGACCTGCCACAGTCAACTGCTAGTTTATGCATTGTAATTTTTGTGGAAACTGTAACATGCTAATATCTTTTTGTCACTACAGCTCTTGGCATATCTGTACTGAGTAAATGTGAAAGATCCAAAACTTTTTGCCACCCCAATTTCCCCAGAATTTTCAAAAACAAATGACAGTGTTTTTCGAGTTCAGTAAGTCATGATGTTTGATTAAATCGGAGGTGTGTGGAGTTGTCCATTAGTAAGGCATTAAATACACTTAATTATGCAATGGTGATATAAGTAATTACTCAGACTGTGAGAGGAAGTCGTGTTCTGGTTTTTTTTCTTCACCTGCTCTGTATAATTTTTTTTTTTTGTCTGTTGCCGCTTCTAGATGGTGAGGTTATTGCTCTCCAGGGGAGCCAACATCAATGCTTTTGACAAGAAAGACCGCCGTGCAATCCACTGGGCAGCCTACATGGGTAAAAATAAAAGTATATTATTTATGCATGTAGATTCGGGAATACTTTTCTTTCTGTTATCAGTCTTTTTTTCCCTATCATGTTTCAAATATAAACAAACCACATGAATACATTTACAAGAACCTCCTGTAAAGCTTTAAACACAATTAAATTGTCACCTTTTTGTCTGCAGGGCACATAGAAGTGGTGAAGCTGCTGGCATCTCATGGAGCTGAGGTGGCCTGCAAAGATAAAAAATCTTACACCCCCCTACATGCAGCAGCCTCTAGTGGAATGATTAGTGTTGTCAAATACCTCCTGGACTTGGGGGTGGATGTAAGTTCCACCCACATCACCTGCTTCTTATCATTACGATGTTAATACTGCTTGGTGTGCTTCTGTATTGACTATATTGTGTGATATGAGTGTACCAGTCCTGTATTGGCGCTAGTTTGTCCTGATGGAAACAGCCTTTTCATGGAGACTCCTTTCTGTTTGACTTGTTGTTTAGATCAATGAGCCAAATGCGTATGGCAACACACCCCTCCACGTAGCCTGCTACAATGGGCAGGATGTAGTTGTTAATGAGCTCATAGAGTGTGGAGCAAATGTCAACCAGGTGAACATGAAGGGCTTTGCACCTCTCCATTTCACCGCTGCTTCACGTCATGGTGCGCTCTGTCTCGAGCTTCTCGTGTGCAATGGGGCTGATGTCAATATTAAGGTGAGTAGAGCCACATTGTTTGCTCATTTGACTTGGAAAAAGACTGTATGCTGATCCTGGAAGTTGTTATTCAGTACTGCCAATGGTGAAAAGTTGACACTGAAATTTGATTCCATGCTAAATTTAATTTGGCCTTTTTCTACTGCTGGAGGGTTTTAGATATTTACTTCTATAATTGGTAGTTTTGGGAAGTCTGTCTATGGGGCCTTAGCCTTTAGGCACACTAACCTTTATAATGCATCTATTTGTTGGATGTTTCAGTCAGGTCTCTTGCGGTTTAGCTCCTCACTGACCGCCCACTCACAACTCCACCCCTGGCGACTTTTCCAGATTATCAAGCATGCTTGATATTCTGTCAGAGTGGGACGTGTCTACGAGCATCTCACCTTTTACACCTTTTACAAAAAGCAATTAATAACCACCAATTGAACCTCCAATTTGGATCAGATCCGACCAATCTGCGACCCTTAACATTTGTCTATGGCAGAAAAATTAGGTTTAAATTCTATTTGTGTGAATTGGGCGTCAGATCAAATCCCAAGTGGTGTCTTGTGATGCGTTCTAATGCTTGATGTCATCTGACACTCCTGGAGCGTCCACCTGTGATCAGATCACCAAAGACATGAATCCTTGGCACAAAACAGTCTTTAGTTGTTGCATGGATATATACTAATAAAGTACCTCATTATTATGAAATGTCTTTGTTTCATTTCAGAGTAAAGATGGTAAGACTCCCCTCCACATGACAGCGATCCATGGAAGGTTTTCTAGGTCTCAAGCAATCATTGAGAATGGTGAGCTCCTGTAAAAAGTCAGCCTGATAGACTTTGTGTCATTCTGCAATGTAAAACTTGCTTCGTAGTGTAAAACAACTAATTGCTTCTTTTCTTTTCTTTTTTTTTTGTCCCCCTCCTGAAGGTGCTGAGATTGACTGTGAAGATAAGAACGGAAATACACCACTACATATCGCAGCTCGATACGGACACGAGCTGCTAATTAACACCCTCATTACTAACAGAGCTGACACAGCTAAGTAAGTGAGCTTCTCTGTTATTTGTCCTTTCCCCTGCAAGTGTTCAAACTTTGCACATTGCAAAAGAGCTACTTATCTAAAAGGTTTCCAAAACCAAAATGTCGAGTTAAGTAACTGATATGATTGGCTACACGTGCATTTCAAATGGAGTTTTCTCTCTGTAGTATACAGTTTTGCGTGAGCAGGCAAGTCTTTGCCTAGTTCTCAGTAATTCTCTAATTCATCTAAAAAAAAAAAAAAAAGAAGCTTCTTACAAGGTTAATCAGTATAAACTGTCTTTTCAGACGAGGGATTCATGGCATGTTTCCACTGCATTTGGCTGCTCTCAGCGGCTTCTCGGACTGCTGCCGAAAGCTCCTGTCTTCAGGTGAACATGTCTTTGTTCGTATTGTGAAGAAATCTCAAAAGCCTTACATTTTAAATGGACATTTAAAACTTAAAACGTATCATTTTAGCACATTAAAACTTGCAGAAGGCTGTTTATAACACTTAAGTGTCCGCAGGCTTTGATATCGATACTCCCGATGACTTTGGAAGGACGTGTTTACATGCAGCAGCTGCTGGAGGGTGAGTACAGGGCAGGTTAACAGTAGGTTAAACTGTAACGCTTAAAATGTAGTTAAAAAGAAAAATCATTAAAAGAAAAGTGGTGAGACTGATTATATTTTGTTGCAATAACTCTTTGTCCTCTTAGAAACCTGGAATGTCTCAATCTTCTGCTCAACACCGGGGCAGACTTTAACAGAAAGGACAGCTTTGGCAGGTTTGTAGTTTTTCAATGTGGATTTGGATGAGGAATTAAATTTGAACAGGGAACCAAGCTGTGTTTGTTATTCTAGGACCCCGCTGCACTACGCTGCTGCCAATTGTAACTACCAATGCCTGTTTGCTCTGGTGGGCTCTGGGGCCAGCGTCAATGATTTAGACGAGCGGGGATGCACTCCTCTCCACTACGCCGCCGCCTCTGACACAGATGGAAAGTCAGTAATACTTAGAAATTCCTGTTTTTATTTATTTAGTTATATTAGGATGTGGTCTATGTGGGTGCAATGGTCACGGTTAGTGGGTTTCAGTGGATAAAAGATCTCTTATATTATTCAGTGTAAGGATTGAGCACTGCGAACCAGAATGTTTGTCCCTTGACTACAGCTTCTTTGTTGTATCTGCAGGTGCCTGGAATATTTACTAAGAAATGATGCAAATCCAGGGATCCGAGACAATCAGGGCTACAATGCTGTGCATTATGCCTCAGCGTACGGGCATCGTCTCTGTCTAGAGCTGGTGAGGACTGCATTCCACTTAAGTCATCACTTCCACATGCTTTTATTCTTGTTTTTGTGTTTATTTTGTACTTTTCTTCTCCGTTCGTTGACAGATTGCAAGTGAAACACCCTTAGATGTGGTAAGTTGATCTGTGCTTATCATCAAAGTGCATGTTTTGAGGTTGTATATAAAATAGGCCACATATCTGTGGTAATGAAATTCAAGAATGAGAACGTGATTGTATCTGTAGTGGGCTCTAACTTGTGTACCTGATGTGTTCAGCTTATGGAAACCTCAGGAACGGACATCCTGAATGACTCCGATGTCAGAGCTCCCGTCAGCCCCCTCCACCTTGCTGTGAGTAGTGTTTGATACTTGTTATCAGGCTCTATGTAACCTCTATGTTTCAACCAGGAGAGAACTGGTTTAGGTTTCTGCATCGGTTCTGTTTGGGAACCGCAAAATCAGCCAGTGGTAAAAGGATGGATTTTTTTCTTTCAATTTTTCTTTTCCATGCTTTAGTCAAGCAGGTTTTTTTGTTTTCAAGGGATTAGTACACACACCCATTTGCCAACAACAGCATTGTGACCCTGTTCAGTCCTGTCCTGAACATGGTTCTTATTGGGAACAAATATTTTATGCACTATAGAAACTTATTCTTGGTCGATTATACCTGACAATAGTGAAGGCAACCAGATCCGTGCTGTGTTGGTCAAAAAGTCACTCCAATGTGAACTCGCATGATATTTTATCGGCTTTAACTGATTCACGGTGAATTTATCTTTCAGGCATACCATGGCCACCATCAAGCCATGGAGGTTCTGGTGCAGTCTCTGCTGGATTTGGATGTTAGAAACAGTCAGGGACGGACACCCCTAGACTTGGCTGCCTTTAAGGGCCACGTAGAGTGTGTGGATGTCTTAATCAACCAGGGAGCCTCCATCTTGGTCAAAGATTTCACCCTGAAGCGAACTCCAATACATGCTGCAGGTCCGCACTTGGAGTTGGCTACTAGTGAACTTGCTTTATCCTGTATTTTCTGACTGAAATTTAATGAGTAATTCAAATGGCCTCTTCTTTAATGCAGCTACTAATGGTCATTCAGAATGTTTGCGTCTGCTGATCGGAAATGCTGATCTTCAAAGTGCAGTAGATATTCAAGATGGGAATGGGCAGTAAGTAAATATTTATCTTTTTTTTTTAATTCTGCTATTAGTCATTGTTTTAAAATAGTTGCATATATGATTATCTGTTTTATTTCAGAACTCCTCTGATGCTGTCAGTCCTTAGCGGACACACAGACTGTGTGTATTCTCTTCTTAATAAGGGAGCCAGTGTAGAAGCCAAAGACAAGTGGGGCAGGACGGCCTTGCATAGAGGAGTAAGTAGATGTAACAATTTTTACATACAATGTATTTCACCCACACCACAGTTTAATATGCCGATACTTCTGCTACTACCAAATGTCATTTATCCTGAATACGCAGGCTTTTGTTTAATCAGGTGGTGTGACTGTTTAATGTTTACATAGTAGTCTGTGCAGATAACTTTGTCCTCTGAGAGAAAGTTTTTCTCAGCTATTTAAGAGGATTTCTTTTCTTCCCTCTGCATTTTTTGAACTTTTACACCCAACATTTATGACCACCACTGTGCTAATATTTGTTGTCTTTTATGGCACATGTAAGTGTGTGAATATTAATATATTTTTGCAAATGGCTCTGTTGTTGCTCGAAAGTCTCATCATTTTTAATGTGGAGCAATCCTGCTCAAAAGCCAGAAAAGCAGTGCATTTTATAGGAATGCACATAAAAATGTTCATCGATTGTATTAACATTGGATTCGAGTGTAAAACTGTATGTTAAGTTTGGGCTACTCCTGAACAAATTACTCACAGGTTTGATGGCGATAAAGTATTATAGAAATTCAGTAGATAACAATTTGATGTTTGCCAATATATATTTAAAAAAGATCCGATTTGGTTCAGGAGCCGGCAATTGACATGATCTCATATGCCGACTTAACACAAGAACTTATATTCATATCAAAGCATAACAAGCAACTAAAATATCAAAATCTGATTTTATTACTGAGCTCAATCAGACAGTAAAATGAAAAACAATGTTATTTTAACAGATATATACCGCCATATTCTGTATGTTGAGCTTTAACATTTACACATTATATGGATTTTTTATTTGTGTACATTAAAGTAGGATGTACTGTTAACCTTTTAGTCTGAAACAAAATGTTTTCAAACTTATGTCTTTAGCATAGTTGCACACTACACCTTTGAATGTTAGCATTGTCCTCATCACGTTTAATAAGACATTTTGTTGGTTAGAAGATAACAAATGCTCTTTCATAAGTACATCTTACAAATGATTATTGTCAATGTTTGATCAGTATTACCAAACCAAATCAATGCTATTGGCTTGTTGATCATTGAATTGATGTCATCAATGAATTGTTACATCCCTATTCAAGAGTTTATATTAAATTCTGACTCTTCAAATCGTCAAAGCGGACTGTGTTTGAAGAAAACATGAATGATGCTAGCTAAGTAGGCACTCAAAGTGGCTCCAAGGAGGTTCAGATGATATTCAAGGTGGTGCACAATTTCTCTGTACAGGGCTGACGGAAGGATCATTTAAAAAAAAGAAACTTGAACTAGGACCATATCAGAGAGAAAGTGTGGATATGAAGTAGATAAAGAAAAGTCAGGATTAATCAGCCCCGTATTAAACAAGTGAAAATATCTGGACACAACAGTTTGTTTTGTAGCATGACGAAGAGAAAACATGACCAACTCGCATGTAGGTGGAAATATTCCATTTTAAGGTTGTGTGACAATAAGTGATGCAGTTAATTTTTGCTATTTTTCATACACTGTAAGTAGAAGCTGTCAATTTAACATAAAGGTCCGGCAGTGAGTCGAGAAACAAAATGAGAAGAGGCATGGCTCTACAGAGGACAATGAATCCACTCTGATTTCAAAACTCACCACAAACCATTTGAAGAAACACAACCTGAAGTCTTTTTTGGAGCAGAACTCACATTCCTACAACCTGAACTTCATTGTGAATCTGTGGGAAGATTTTTGTGTGTGTGTTCAAGGCAGCTGTAAAGCATCAGAGAACTTTCACCTACTTGTGTATGAAACTGTCTCTGATCAGTTTGTCAGCCTCAAAGGTTGTTTTTACATTTCTTCTTCTTCTCAAAAAAAAAAATCTACTTTTCATTCAGTTTACTGACAGGGGTTTTAACTTTACTTACAGAAGCTTTTGAAACTGTCATCAATAAAAGCTGTTTTTCTGTCCTCAGGCAGTGACTGGCCATGAAGAGTGTGTGGAAGCCTTGCTTCAGCACAGCGCCAACTTCCTGGTGCGAGACTGTAAAGGCTGCACGCCAATCCATCTGGCAGCAGCATGTGGACACATAGGGGTACTGGGAGGCCTTCTGCATGCTGCCCAATCAGTGGAAACACTTCCTGCCTTAACAGACAACCAAGGCTACACTCCACTGCACTGGGCCTGCTACAATGGTACAAATAAGAGGGTTTAAAGGCCTTGAAAAAAACACTCTAAACATATGTATATGTATATATATATATATATATATATATATATATATATATAATATGAATAAAAGCCTGCACCAAAATATTTCAATTTGACACATGCTGATGAAGATTTTATTGACGTAAGCTGATACTCTGAGCTCTTCGTGATGAGTACTGGTTTTTAACCATTGCTTTATTTCCTGCAGGTCATGATACATGTGTGGAGGTTTTGCTGGAACAGGAGGTTTTTCACAAGGCTGAAGGCAATGCTTTCAGCCCTCTGCACTGTGCTGTGTAAGTTCTTGAGCTGCTTCTGTCTCAATCAGTGTCACATTGAAAAATGCTTTAGACTTAAAAATTAAGCTGCTTTTTTTTTTTTGGTTTTTGTTGGGGTTTTTTTTTTTCATCTTACAGAATCCATGACAACGAAGGTGCTGCTGAAATGTTGATAGACACTCTAGGCCCTGCCATTGTCAATGCCAAAGACAGCAAAAACAGGTATACATAATCACATAAGTGCAGCAGCCTTTTAGATTTCTAACACATTATTCTGGGAATGTTTAGTGATATAAAACCTCATACCCAGAATAGCAACACTGGATGAAATCCATGCCTTGCTTTAATGGTATTTGTGCAGGACCCCTCTGCATGCTGCCGCCTTCACTGACCACGTGGAGTGTCTCCAGCTGCTGCTGAGCCACAACGCTCAGGTCAACAGTGTCGATGCTGCAGGGAAGACACCACTCATGATGGCTGCTGAGAATGGCCAGACCAATGCTGTTGGTATGAATACTTCTGGATTTTTGACTACCAGCTGGGAAATATCACAGCGGCACACAATAACCAGGGCAATATTGAAAACATAACTTGTCCGATATTGAATTATTTTCAGTTTGTTTTAGCTGCATTTGATCACTTCACTCTCACACTTAGAGCTGCTGGTGAGCAGTGCAAAAGCCGATCTCACTCTACAGGATGCTGTGAAGAACACTGCACTTCATCTGGCCTGCAGTAAGGTACGTATTTCCACGTGGTGGCACTGTTCTGTCACTTTACAGCTGTTAATAATTCAGTATGTCATTAAACCCATAGTATAATTGCCTACATCATATTTTGGCAAAATTGTGATACCTACCTAATTGTACTCTTTTAATACTCCTGATTGACTTTGCGTCATTACCTATAGAACCTTAAAAAATGACTTGGGCAATTTTGCTATGAGGCTAACTAATTGTTTTGATCTACATTTGCTTCACTATTTTAGCTACAGCATGTGGCTCTTTTTTTAACAGTTTTTGCACTGCATCTGTTCTCTACAGGGACATGAAACCAGTGCCTTGTTGATATTGGAGAAGATTACAGACAGAAACCTCATAAATGCTACAAATGCCGCCTTACAGACGTATGTATCAAAGCGATTACATCTATGGAATGGTGATGTCAGATTTCTGTGGAAATTGCAGATAGTAGCTTAATGTAGCAAACACAGTACAAGTTTCCCTTCAGCACACTGAGCATTTATCTTTCTTTTAAGGCCTCTTCACGTGGCTGCAAGAAACGGCTTAACTGTGGTGGTGCAGGAGCTGCTTGCAAAGGGAGCCAGTGTCCTTGCAGTTGATGAGAATGGTAAATATACTGTACACTTTGCTGTGGTTGGTCAGCTTCTGACCTTATCAGGCAGCACCCAACATCCTGATTTACTTTTAATGTATAATGTATACTTTAAAATGTATAATTAAACCAGAGCATTTCAGTGAGTGTGACACGAGTCGTGAACATTTTTAAATAGTTTTCCATTAGATAAGATAAATAAATCCATTGAATAAATAAAGTCCAATTGATACAGACAAAATTACATTATGCAGTAGATGTGGAAGAGGGATCATATGCAAACAGTTAAACATCATCAAAACCAAAAATGTTTTAAATGAATATAACTTTGATAAAGATGACGTGAAAGTAGCAAATGATAACACAGAACTCTACCCAGTTGCTCCCTGGTGACCATTAAATAGAATGCAGATTTAAGGCAATAATATTACCTTCATAGTCAAACCAGCTTAGTTTGTTCATCTTTTACAATTTACAGTCTTGACCAAACTTTTTGATAACCAGTTAAAATATATCTCAATAAGGCTGAGTTGCTAAGAAAGTCTCAGATTTAGGTTAAATGGAAAGTAACAAAGGATATTTGAAAGAAAAAAAAAACATGGGTTTCATGATTTCTTGATCAATTTGTAAAAGTCATATGCAGAAATGTTTCTTTTTCTTGTGTTCCACAACTTGTCTCGTCTTTGTATCTACTGGTCCCTGAAGTGTTGCAGCTACAAAAACAGGCAATTGAGTTTCACTGGTAATAAAAATACCAGTGTCGCTGCAACACTTCAGCTACAAACAAAACCAGTTTCACTGGTATTTTTAATCTGCAATGGACTGGTGACCTGTCCAGGGTGTACCCTGCTTCTCGCCTGCTAATTGCTGGGATAGGCTCCAGCCCACAGCGACCCTTAATTGGATTAAGCTGTACAGAAAATGAATGAATGGTATTTTTACATTTTTTTTTTTCAATTTTGTTGATGGGTGTAAATTGAGAAAATGATACAATTTAGGCAAGTTTATTTGTATAGCACATTTCATGTACAAGACAATTCAAGATGCTTCACACAAACTATTAAAAGCATTACAGCAGTAAAATCAAAAACAAGAAAGAAAGGACATTAGATTAAAAACGGTATTAAAAACATTTTCTAAATAAATAAAACTTCTAAATATAAAATATTGAAATGCAGCAGAGAACAGGTGGGTCTTTTACTTAAAAACGGAGGGTTTTGTAGGAGTTTGTTCCAGAGATGTGAGGCATAGAAGCTGAATGCACTTTCTCTGTGTGTGGTTCCGACTCTGGGAACTGATGAGACTGGATCCAGATGAGCTGAGGGATCTGGTAGGTTCATACTGGGTCAAGAGGTCACTGATGTTTTTTCGTCCTAAACCATTCAGAGCTTTATAGACCAGCAACAAAATTTTAAAGTCTATCCGCTGACGGACAGGGAACCAGTGTTAAAGACCTCAGAGCTGGACTGATGCGGTCCACTTTCATGGTCTTAGTGAGGACTTAGTGATGTTGTGAAGAGAAAAAAGAACAGCACGGAAAGCCAATAAATGCAGAAAATCAGCACTAGTCTGTGTGACTGGACCAGAAGCTACAGATTGGAAACCTATAGATCTGAAGCCAGTTACCTGTGTAAAGATTCAGAGATTCTTAAAAAAAAAAAAAAGAGCATTTGTAGAAGGATTGGGATTGAGAGGAGGAAAAATCAGTGCATCATGTGAGGTCCCCAGATAATGTGTGTTATAACTTAAGTATGGTTCTGATGTAGAATAGAACTTTATTGATCCCTTGTGCAGGTGCCCTGAGGGAAATTAGATTTCCAGAAGCAGCGTAGCACCCATTTTGGTAAACTATAAATGAAAACTATAGCTATAAATTAACCAAAACTGGAAGCTTGTTGCATTGGGGAGGAGCTGAAAGCTCTGCCTCCCTTTCTACTTCTGGATACGTATCACCAGATTTATCAGTTATTAAGATAATTGATAATTGCATCCCTAATACTCAGGCGTATTAGTCTTTTACTGAATGTAATCATGCTTGTGTCATCAAACAGATGCACTGGTTTGATGGAATATGTAACAGCTGTGCGTTATTCTTTATACAGGTTACACACCTGCCTTGGCTTGTGCCCCAAACAAAGATGTGGCTGACTGCCTAGCCCTCATTCTGGCCACCATGATGCCTGTGTCCCCCTGCACCCCGGCACCAACCCTCCCTTTCAGTGCCATTAACCACTACACCACCAGCCCCTCCAAGAGTGTTACCTTCGACAGCCTGCCCGTGCTACGCGGTGAGCACAGCTCCTACTGCAGCTTCAACAACATCAGCCATCATGATGGCTTCTACAAAGATGAAGAGCTCAATGACTCTGATTCAGAGACGTACTGATATACAGAAGGAAGCGATAAGTGCATACACACACACACACTGTGTCTTAAAAAAAATAAATCACTCGCCGCAAGCTTGGGAGGCCAGAAAAATACACAAGCCCCCCCCACAGGAGCCTTAAGAGTCCCCATCACCACCAGAGAGAAAGGGAGCGGGGGTGGTGCAGCAGGCTGGCCCACTATCATCCCGACCTCATCCAGCACCAGATGTCCTTCAGCAGATACTGGACCTCAGTAACCACTGCTTTACCAACACTGACTTCTAGAGTGTTAAAAAAAACTGAACTTGTTGGGCAGACAGCAGCTGTTGTATGGCAATAACATGCTGAAAAGGTGTGGTTGCACTCCGTAGAGCGTCACACCAGCAGGGACCAAAAGACCTGGATGCATTTTAACCCAGTTTTAAATGTGCAAACAACTGAGACTGGGAATTTTAGGGTTTATGAGTTAACAAGGATGTGGGAGGGGGTTCATCGGTTGCTATACGCACACTACATCCATCATAATGCACTTGTGCTTCGAGTTTGTAAGTCATGCAGGGGACAAAAAAAATCATTTATTTTTCAAGATCAAAATTTTAATATACCCATTTTGATGTCTTAAACTCTTTACCCTCTAAAAATCTGATCTAATGAAGTCATTCAAAAATATTTGATACGTTCACCTGGTAATTAAATTGATCAGCCCTATCTTTGTATAGTGACTTGTTCATGACGGTTTAGTCTTCAAAGAATAAATTATTTGTGTACTTTTTGGTTCCTTTTTTATGTGTTCATTTTGTGCCTTCATTAGTTACTGAGAAGACATGGGTTTGTAGAGGCAGCTGTGAAAGTACAGTGAGAGTGCGCATTAGGTAAGTATTAAAGCACTGATCCAATACTGAGGCATCTATGCGCAGCTTTGTGAGGAGAAACACTGTAAACCAATGACAGGACAGCATTGTTTTCTTTTTTTCTGAGTGATATTTTTGCTCTCATATTAGTTTTGCTTGCTTTAACTTAAAAATACAAACCACTCGATAATACCACAATTCAAATACTCCCAGTTTTGTCTGTTTAAAAAAGGATTTTAACTGGAAATATGTACATTTGCTAGCTTAAGTAGAATGGAAAGGATTTTTTTCCTTGCTTTTTCTTGAAGAGGAATGAAACTAGCATGTATATAGAAATTATGACTGTGAATTCAAAATTCCAATGAATTCTTTCAGTACTGAGATTGCTGTATATTTTATGAGTAATAAATGAGTTATTTAATAATGAGCAAGAGTCTTTTATTTTCCTGAGTATTTTCTCTTAATAATTTTAATGCATGACTGTAAGACAAGGTTTAAATGAACCTCTGCTTCAGTTTCAGGATAGTGGAAATGCACATGCTCGATGGTAATCTGTCATTTCATGAAACCAGCTGTTAATGCAATTAGTTACATTTGTGTTTTCACTATGATGTGATAAAGGACAGTCAAACTAAACGGTTAATTTTGTGCAGATATATTTCATTACCTGTAACCAGTTCAACAATGTTACGGACATTACTCATTGCTACTGAAAACAGTCATTAAGAGTACATTTGAATAATTCATTTTATGTCATTTCATTTATTAGTTTATTTCATAAGGACAATGCATATTAATGAACATAGTAAACATGCTGGATTTTAGTTAACAAGCTAATTTGCATCTGTAGTCCCTAGGCAGGTAAAGAAATAATCACGAGTGTCCAGCTCTGGTCCTCGAAGGCTGCAATCCTGTAGGTTTTAGATGTCTCTGATCCAACACACTTGATCCAAATTAAATGGCTCTCATCAACAGCTTGTTATTAAGTTCTGTCCAAGCATGTTGACCCATCAATCTGATTCAGGTGTGCTGCAACAGGAAACATCCAAGTCGTGCAGGACAGCAGCCCTCTGAGACCAACTTTGGACACTCCTGCCCCTAGAGGAAGCCCTGGTCCTGAGTCCACTGAGAGTTCTCAGTCTAAAAAAGTCAGACAAGGGAGGTGGAGCCAGTCCATGTAACAGTATAAGTATAGAATTAGATAAATTATCAGTGCCCTTGTTATATTAAACAGAAAATTCATATGAATGCCTAATGTAACGATTAGTTGTTTAACAAACACATTTTCAGACAGGGAAAAAAGCCTATCTTCAACAATTTGGCCCAGAACTGACTTTCATTGCAAAGGCCAATATTGATATACATAAACAATTATCATAGTTAACTGTTGAGGATAAATTAAGATATCGTCTTTTGATTTTTTTTGTATTTTGTTATATGGAATGGTACACTGTTTTTTTCGTGAACAGAGAATTGTTAAGGTTTTGCCATGGACATAACACTTGACAAGTGAGCGCAGGTCATTTAATAGTGCCAAAACCACAAAAAAATATGAGAACTGTCCATAATTGAGCTTCTTTTGCTTGGAATATAGGCTACTCCCATTTAATGTCAGAAACACAACAGTAGCAAATTATCTTTTAAAAACACAAATTAATTAGTCCCATTTAAATTGGTAGATGGAATGTAACTGTATTCATTTATCACTAATTTATGAACCTGTAATTTGATCTTTTGTGATTTTTTTTTTCTTTTTATGTTCTGTATTTGTGATTTTACTTCTATGCTGATTTATTATATTTTTTCGTTTTGTGTTTCATTACATGGTGTAATTTTAAACTTTTGTATGTTTTTTTGTTGTTGAATTTTTTGAGGACCGCAGGAAGATTAGCGACCACTTTGTGGAGGCTAATGGGGATCCTAATGAAAAATAAAGAGGCAGAAATAGGCTCATACAGTCCTGCAAGAAACTTAAACTAATGTCTTCACTGACTGAGCTTAAGTGGTCATGTTTTACGTTTTACAAGCATTAGAAAAAGCCAGTAATAGGTTGCAAAATAGAAAAATCTATTGATGAAAACTTTAAATATTCAACCGGTTAACAAATGATATTGAAACTGTAAACATACCTTTAAGACAGCTGTATGAAGTCACACGCACCACGTCCGATGATTGGCTTACAACACGGAAGTAAAATGAAGGGGCGCTTCCAAGAGGGTACATCGAAGAGGCAAAGTTTAGACAGTTCAGTAATATCCAGCCACAATAACTGGTAGGAACTAAAGTTTATTACAATTTAGTGCTTTGCAGAGGAGTCATGGACGAAGTGACAGGTGCTGAGCTGATTGCTGAGTCTCTGAAGACTCAGGTAAGATCGTTCGGAAATGTGTAACAACAACATAGTTAATTCTAACTTTATTTATACAAAAACCATGTCAAAGTTCAAGTACTACGCAGTCGGGCTGATAAAACCTTTGAAGCATAAGATTAGCTTAATTCGTACTTGCTTATAAAACTCAATCTCATTGTCCTATAGATAAGAGAAATGTGTGTCCTTGCAGAAAGTTGAGTATATGTTTGGGATAGTTGGCGTTCCTGTCATTGAGGTGGCCATGGCTGCTCAGGCTGCTGGGATTAAATATATAGGAATGCGCAATGAACAAGCGGTAAAATACTTTTTACTTTTCAAGCTCAATTTGTGACAAAAGTATTACAATGTAATCATGGTATCTAGTAAATTCTGTCACTCAACAGGCGTGCTATGCAGCTTCTGCCATTGGATACATTACAGGGAGGTAAGACCTTGAGTTATTGAACAAAATAATGTGAACAGCTGTTGTGCAACTTTGTAACAGAGTGTTTTCTGAATCCAGACCAGGTGCCTGCCTGGTGGTGTCTGGTCCTGGACTCATTCATGCTCTGGGTGGGATGGCCAATGCTAATATGAACTGCTGGTATTACTCCTTGATCAAACCTTTACACCATACATGCACACTATAGCTACAATGGTCATATAGTTTATAAAGTGAATGTTGCTTTTGTACAGGCCTGTGGTTGTTATTGGAGGGTCTTCAGATCGAAACCTGGAAACAGCAGGAGCCTTTCAGGAGTTCCCTCAAGTAATTCTTACGTTCTTATAAGGTGTAATCTAACAACACTTCATTGCACTGATACTGTTTTTGTGTGTCCCAGGTGGAGGCATGCCGCCTGTACAGCAAGTTTTCTGCAAGACCCAGCAGTTTAGAAGCCATCCCATCAGTCATTGAGAAGGTCGTGACACTAACTTCTTTTTTTTTGGTTCAGTAAGGCATTCAAGGGATGATATTAATACAGATATGACTGAAGTTTTGTTGTATTTGGTTGCTCATAGGCAGTTCGAACAAGCATATATGGTCGTCCAGGTGCTGTATACGTTGACATTGCAGGAGACATGGTCACAGCTAAAGTGGATAAGAGTAAAGTCAGGTTTGTTGGCTGTCTTACAAGTATCAGCTTTGTAGCTTAAGGTGTTAGGCACTCAGAGAACTGACTCTCCTACAGAAAAGTCTCCTGCTGTCCACTTCCCCCAGTGAGTTTGGCTGACCACAGTGCTGTCATAGAGGCCATCTCCGTGTTAAAAGCAGCCAAGGCACCTTTAGTCATCATCGGAAAAGGTAATGCAAAGCAAACTTTATCTTTTGGAATTATCTGACTGATTAAACTGTAAACAAAAACAAAATGATCTCATCACTGATGAATAACTTTAGTGTAATAGATCATTCATGACAACACAAGTGATGTTGTGCTCATCAGGAGCGGCATATAGTAGAGCAGAGACTGCGCTGTGGGAGTTTGTAGAACTGGGCGGCCTGCCTTTTCTCCCCACCCCCATGGGAAAAGGTGTCCTACCTGATGATCACCCCAACTGTGTGGCTGCTGCCCGCTCAAGGTCAGTTATACTCTCTAAACTAAGCGAGCTACAGAATCAAACATTTGGTTGTATGATTATCTCTAAAAAAATTGATAGTAATATCTGCTTATTTTATATTCAAAACTATGTAGTTCTGCACATATTTTTAAAAAGCTGTGGTCAGACAGCATTAATTAGTTTCCAATCAAGTTATCTTGAATACTTAATTTCCTCATTTGAGAGTTAATTCTTGTCAAGCTTTATGTTCATGTCAACAGCTCCAGGGATAGGAACCACAGAGACAGCAGAGAGGATAACCAGGACAGGAGCCTTTGTGTGCTCCTGATTTAACTAAAAACTATTAGAGGTTATTATTGTGTTTAAACCATGCCCACTAGCCAACAAAAATACATGTATTCACAACTGGACATCATATAAAGACAGACAGCAGGTGGCAAAAAAAAGGTTGTCACAAGGTCACCTTTAATGAGTCTGAAAGCAAGAAAATTGAAATTACCATGTCTCCTGCTTCATAATCTTTTCAAAACTGTCCACCAAGGTGAGACAAACTACAAAATGCTGTCTGACACAAACAGGCTGCCTTGCTTTGGCAGTGCCAACAATTTTGGCCATTGATAACCATTATCCATTCACAACTGTACTTGGCGTTTGAAGTAATTTCTATGCCAATATTTACCATTAGATCTCATTAATTCTTACATACTGTACCATTAAGTCTCTTTCACCATGATTTTACAAGCTTGGCACACCTCCTCAAGAAATTTCTACCATTAAACTTCAACCAGGTTGAACAGGCTTGTTTTCAGGTCTCTAGTGGGTTTCAGGTTTTGTGTTTGCTAGGCTGCATGCTTTAGGCTGTTATATTCTTTAAATGTAATGTTTTACTCCTGCCTGAGATCATGAGCACTCTAAAAAAGATTATCACTAAGTCACTAAGTTTCTCTGCTTCCATCTTTCTCTCTTATCCTGTCTCCCTGTCCATGTCACAAAATAGTTTGCAGCATGATGCACCATCGCCATGCTTGACTATAGGGATGGTGTTATTGAGCTGATGGACAGTGGCATGGTTTCTTTTTTAAGAATTGTGGTTAAAAAGCCCAACTGTTTTTAATCAGATTAAATGATTATAGCCAATGTTTTAACCCTTTTTTTATTCTTAATGTTTTTGACTTCATCCAGAGCTCTTCTCCAAGCTGATGTCATCCTTCTGCTTGGAGCCAGACTAAATTGGATTCTGCATTTTGGTCTGCCACCCAGATTTAACCCTAATGTTAAGATCATCCAGGTTCGTAAATGTGATGTGTGAAAAGTCAGTGCAGCCTATCAGATGGAAAGTACACTTATACATACCAGACATAAAACTATGTTAAAGTATAGTTTTTTTGACTCCTACACTTTAATTAAACATACTCTTCTTGCAGGTTGACCTCTGTGCCGAGGAGATGGGTAATAATGTGAGGCCAACTGTTGCCCTCCTGGGGGACATCCGTGCTATTGTCACTCAGGTCTGTCATGAGAATATGGCGTGTTTAAAGACAAATCATACCTTTTCAGCTCTGGGGTGTATGTCTATTTTTTTAAATTGGTATTCTTCTTTTCCTCAGCTCTTGATGTGTATCCGCAAAGATGGCTGGAAATATCCCTCTAATACAGAGTGGTGGAGCACACTGAAGAATAAGATTGCTGCAAATGCAAAAATATCAAAGGTGGCTTTGACTTACTGACTGTATGAGAAGTTTCTTAAATCATAACGTTTATACAATTTAACAAGATGGCGTTTGCTTTTGTTTTACAGTCTCTTGCTCTTAAGGCAACATTGCCCATGAACTACTACACAGTATTTCATCACATTTCCCAGCTATTGCCACGGGACTGCATCATTGTCAGCGAGGGTGCAAACACCATGGACATTGGACGCACTATGCTGAATAACTACCTTCCTCGACACAGGCAAGGCTGGCTCCTTTAAAGAGATTTTAAAGGCACACTTCTCAGCAGTGTTGGGTGCTGATAGAGATGAGTGCAAATTTAGGAGATTCAGCGAGCATAATGAACTTATGAGCACATTAGATTTCTAAAACATGTGCAAATGTTTTGTATCTTTCTGTTTCCTGCAGATGTATTTAAGTATTTAAATATTTCTTTAATTATGTTTTGCAAGGCTTTGTGCACTTAGCTGGTACTAGTGAGAAGAAAGTACTAAAAAGAGCTGAACATTAATCCCAAAGTGTTTTGAGTGCGAAAAAAACACACACGCACACACACACACACCTGGATAATTATAAAAAGCAGCTTCCTCAAGGAGAAAACTTACATGGTGTTGCAGTTGTACTCATTAGCAAAATGATCCCAAATGAAATACTCAGCAGAAATGCCAGACTTGGAGCACAGTGTAAACTCATCCAGCTGCAGTGTGTTGTGCTCTCATCTCCACAAATAGAAATCTTCTCAATAAAAACCAGTAAACTAAAATGTATCTTTTTAGCCAAAATGTGTACAGATTTCAGGAAACTGTACAGTTTCCTAAGATTAAGGGTACGTCTTCTTTGTAAGCAGTTTACTCCCAACAAATAAGAGTTTTTTAAAACATAAAGCCACAGCTGACATTTTAGATTTGATTGGAAAAAGTCTGTTTAAGTGTAATGAGGAGATGATCCCGATGATGTGCAGGTTGGATGCAGGCACCTTTGGAACAATGGGAGTGGGCCTCGGGTTCGCTATAGCTGCAGCTGCTGTGGAGAGAAAAGGCCAAAGAGTTGTCTGCATTGAAGGAGACAGTGCTTTTGGATTTTCCGGGATGGAGGTTGAGACCATGTGCAGGTTGGTTCAATTCTAGTCCGAATATACCTTTAAATCCTCTTGTGCACCTTGATTTCACTGTCTTCTTGTTTTTTTCTTTACCAGGTATAATTTACCTGTGGTCATTATTGTGGTGAATAATAATGGAATATACAGTGGAATAAGCCCTGAGATGTGGAAGGAAATGGCAAAAATGGGAGATCTGACCACTATGTGAGTCTTACGTCAGGGAGCGAATGGTCAAAATACTGTACATTCACTGTGACTGTTTCATCCATCAATGTAATAGGCTTAAATAAGTGTGTTACCTTTTAGAGCCCCACCTGTGTCCCTCCTACCTGAGGCTCGTTACGATGAGGTCATGACAGCGTTTGGAGGTCGAGGCTTGCTGGTGAGGACGGTGGAGGAGCTCCGCAGTGCCTTACAGCTCAGCCTGAGTGACTGGGAGAGACCAAGTCTGCTCAATGTACTTATTGACCCTTCATCAGACAGAAAACAGCAGGTACTTAATCCAACTCTGATGCTTTAAACACCGTTGAAATATAACTGTTTCTATGAAAGACTGATAAATTCCTAAGTAGATATAAAAATACATATAGCGCTTAATAAAAAATAAAAAAAAGACCTATGTAAGAAGGACCATCCACCACCATGTAGTCAGATAATGGTGTTACAATTCTGTCCTTATGCTGAGCAACCTACAGGATTGAATCAAGGTTTTTGAGGGTTCAGATGCATGATGAACACACAGAAGTAATGTTATAAGCATAATATTTTTCAAATCCACAACATGTGGAATCTTTTTGTAACCTTTCAAAGAGTCTGGATTAATTAGTCATGATAACTTATCCTCTAGTGTTGCCTTTTTATAAAGTACTTTATCCATTTGCAGTCCAAGTGTCCTTGCAGAGTTGATTTGAAAACCGCTGTGATCAGACACCACATAAACCACCTACCAAATGTTGTGTAGGTCTACTTCTTGCTGATGTAACAGCTTTAACCCATAGGCACACAGACTCTCTGGATTGTCCGGAGTATCTGGAACCAGGACATTGCAGAAAAGCTTTGAGTTCCTTGCTGTTGATTGGCCTTAACCCAGCACATCCCACAGATTCTCCATCAAATTGGGTTCTAGGGAGTCAGACAGCTGGGAAAAAGGCCTTTCTGTGGCTAAACACAGTTTATCACTAAAGGTTGCATGTAAGAATGTGCACCCTTTTTTTACTTTTTTTCTTGAAATGGAGGAGAAAATGATTGACACCAACAGTCACAACAACAGCAAATCCAGTCATTATTAAAAGCAACAATTCTTTGGCTAAGGGGTTGTACAGAATATTGGACAATTTGGACAATTAGATTGTTGTCTCATCCTTTCTGTGCAGTATGACTGACATGGCATACTGAACATTAATCTATACATTCCAGGTGCACTGCAGAACTGCTGTATCCCACTCACAATCCTTCCACCTCACACCAACCTGACCTTTCTATTTCAAGGGGCCCATAATTAGAAAGCATAGCCCTCTGTGTTTATGTTGAATGTATCCACGCAACCCTTTGCAGACGTGGTTGAGGGTTGTATAGAGGGCTGTATCCACAGTGTTGGACTCCATGGCTGCACATTTTGTCTGTACAAAACTTGTCCCCTTGTTTGAATTGTTTTTCCCCTCATCGTTACCTGAATGTTGCTCATTTTTGTCAGACTTGAAGTTAGAGTTGAGTCAAGATGTAAACTATTATTTTTGGGTGGACCACAATTTTCAGCTGGTTGAATGGATTCCAATATGAATTGATGTCAGAAAAGACTACATCGCTGTCTTAAAACGTAATTCTGTGCTGTGTGTTTTTGCAGGAGTTTCCTTGGCTCACACGCTCCAACCTCTAGACATCAGTCTTCACCAAAACATGATCAGAGCAGCTGTGGAGTTTTTCCTCATGAAACTGCATTGAAAATATGAAGCTGCTTTTGCTATTTTGTGATTGTTTCCATGAAATACCTGAATTTTTTTGATTGTTACTACACTGTAGTATATAACCACATAATGTCAGAGAAAAGCCTTTGTAATACAGTTATCTGTTGTTTTTTTTTAATGATGAATCAGTTATTTCTTCCTCCTATAAAGGGATGTAACTCTATGTGACCTGGTGATTGTCATTTTCATTAACTGTTCAATAAAATAACACTCACAATTTATTAAAGTGGAGTTTTTCCTGTATCATTTGTCCAAATAGGTCAAAGACAGAAAAGACAGTTTTTAAAGAGAATATAAAAACAAGAAAAGAATCTGTATTAGTAATCAGTATTGTGATCAGTATTGCTTTACTTACTAATTTATAATTCAAATCAATATTCAAACTATTCTTTTTTTAAACACTTTAAGGTAATTCCCTGTTATTTAATCATGAGTCCCCGCCTCAACTTTTCTGATTTGTCTTTTTATTACTTTTGAACAGTGAGGTTTAAGAGATACAAATATTAGTTGGATATTTAAAGGGATACTGTGTACAATTTGGCCACTATAGGGGGTGCTTAACCTGTAACTTCCAAACATTGACAAACATTGATTCTTGTTGCTAATCGTTCTGTTACTTCTTTGATATTTACACAAATTCAGGAAATTCATACTGTATTACTTACTGCCATTGTTTTGAATGAATGCTGGCCGAAAGATGTGAAAAAGTTCATCACATTTTTGTACGTTTACACAACAGGCAAAGGGCTAACTTACTAGTCTAATAATACTGAGGCAAACAGAGAGAGGGTTTTGCAACCACACTGCTCTTTCATCAGACTCCAACCAGCCAATTCTTTTCCAAGGTCTACCCATGTCTTTCCACTGGAGCAATCCCTTTCCCGCTTTCTCTTTCTGGCCTCCTCAGACACCGTTTTCACCTTCTTACTTCATTCAGCCATGACAAACTTTTGATCGAAGAGGAGGAAAAAGTATAACAAAGCATATCCCTCTGTGTTTATAGAAGGGGACCCTGAAGCAAAGCACTCCAGGTCGCATGATCCCATGAGAGACAGTTCCACTCCTGCAAAGTAACAATGTCTGGTTTCTGAAGAGGGAAGCCCCCTCAGAACGCCGACATGCATCAAACACTGTATATTGACCCCAGAAATCCTCCATTATTACTCACATTAAGCTAATATTTGGATCAAAAGTTACACAGTATCCCTTTAAATACTTTTGCTGCAGTACATTTGAAAGTTTGTAAAAAGTAGCTGGTGACTTTCAGAGTGTGTTTTGGCAACTTTTGGGTGCTTGTACAGGACAATAATCCAGAAAAATGTTTCACACTGACTACAGCCTTGCAGACCAAGTACATATAACAAAAAAAAATTCTCTACAAAATCCTATCTGCTCAGAGGCAAACTCTTTTTTCTTTTTTGTCTACTAAGTCTCCCAAGAGGAATGGAAACAACAATAACAGCCCCCTACAGTAGTAGAGATCTAATATTGGCACCAGAGGCAGCTGACGGGCTGTCTCCTATAATTTTAGCACACACTGATGCGGAGGAAAGATTTAATGGGCATTGGTCAGCGTACCCTCTTGTGAGGGCGTAGGGGAGACGACAGAGCGAGCAGAGAGAGAGGGAGGGGAGCAGAGACAGAAAAGAGAGGAAGAAGGCAGCGTGCGAAGGCTGCTGTGGCTCAGACATAAAGTCAGGCAACTATATGTAGCAGCATGACTCTTTTAACACTCGGATTCTACCTGCCACTGTGGTTTTCTTATGGTCTGGCTCAGTCCTCATTTCTGGACAGCTTAGTTTCATTCCCAGCAGGTAGGAGTTTTAATATTCCTGAGGTTACATGTATGTGTACATGTGTGAGCGTTGTATTTGTGCAGTCAGCGTATATGGACATGTATAAAAGCATTGATTCGTCTCATTTTGAGATTAATCTTAAATTCAACTTAATCCAATGCACTTGTTTTTATTTTCTGGTTTCCCATGAGGTAGACTGGAAATGCCTCTATAAATAGCAAGAGCGGCTTCAGTACCTCTGTGAGAGACACTTCATCTCTGTGTCCAGCTCTAGGAATTCTACTGGATGGGTGTCATGATTTGATAGTTTGCACCTGCTTCCCTGTTGCTTAGGCTTCTGGTGCATCCTATAACCTCTATGATTTATCCAATTTTGACAATATGTGTGAGATTTCTTGGCATTTTGTCAGCTTATTTTCAGTTGCAGAAACATGTCGGTGTGAAACTAAGCATTTCTATTACTCCTGTTCATGAAGATGATTTAGTTTCACTGGTGCTGAAGTTAAAACAACACATAAACATGACATGTACAAACTGTCCTCTCCCGACTTTGACTTGTGGTATAATTTGCGACTGCAATGCATATCTTGCACAGCTCTCAGATCCCAGGAGCAGCAGAAGAGATTCAACCCATGCTGTTTACTGAGTCCTCCTCCACCCCCTCTGTTTCCTCCACCTCCTTCACTTTGGCGCCGCTACACACTTGTGAGTCAAAGTCATGTGACTTTTTATTGTGGATATCTGACTGTTGATATGTCCTTGAGTTATATCCATACGGCCTCTCGCTCAGTCTTTTGTCCCCTGAGTGAGATTGGTGGTTAAACCGCTGGTGGAACACGCATTCCGAGAGAAAGGAATTTGTAGGTTGTCATTTATTATCTCTACAGATGTAGAAATTTTTGACAAACTTTAAGATAGCTAATGTAGTGCTATGACTTCTGATTTTCTTGTTATTAAGAGTTAGGAGCTGGGGGAAAATTATTATTGAAAAATTTTTGCATTTCTGTTTTACAGAATGAAGACACTTCACATGTTGACAGTGAGTCTGAGTTGGGCCATGAGAATAAGGGTTCTGCCTGTGTTCCAGGCTCTCCGGGGCCTGCTGGTCCCCCTGGACCTCAGGTAGGGTAGGACAACAGACTTTCCTTAAACATTGTGGTTACCCCAGCAATAAGACCACACAGCAGATCAACACATCTCCCCAACAGGGTTACCAATCAGCATGGCTTCATCCCAGACTCTTCCATGTTAGGGTTTCCTACAGTACTTCAAAGTGTTGATAATTTCCTGTAACATATTAGTCCCATCTCCTTTCCAACCTGATAGTTCCTGCAGAACAGGCGATGGGGATTTCTCTGGCCCATGCAACACAGCAGCCCATTAACGCTCTACATTTAGCTGTGACACAAATAGCCTTTTTCCACTGCCTGCCAGTGTGCCACACATCATTCTCAGAAATTGTCCGAAGTGCCTTCTGCTTGGAAAGGCGTACTGCGCCGCGTAAATTCCAGGGATTACCAACACACACTCGTGTCCATGTGTTTGAATTTTCTAGAGACGAAATATATGAAGACATTTTGGTTCTATAGGTTCTCGTTAAAGGACATTCTCTGCTGTTGGCACAACATTTCTAAAGTGAAAAGCAAATTCACTAAATGATTCTTGAAGCTGCTCACTTCAGGCTGTTACCAATGGGACTACAGCAGCATTTCAGTATATCAGAAAGAGACCCACAAGGCACTTTTTAAATCAATAGGGGCCAGTCAGCCTTTAGTTAATTGAAACTGCTGCTGTGCTCTTCCAGAAGCAGACATGACTTTGTGGTGGGATGTTGTGGACAATAAAACTAATTTAGATGGCTATCTGAATGATTCATGAACAAATATTGTTTTATTTATTTACAAGGGCCCACCCGGATTACCTGGAATAAGAGGGCCTAAAGGAGAAAAGGTAAGACGTCTATTTACTGTATCTGCATTTGATTTTATAATTTGCTCATTATTTTTATAAATTCAGGTATAATTGACCTGTTGCACATGACTGATAAATACTTTCGGGAAGTGCAGTAAGTGACAGCTGTCCTTGTCCCCTCCTCCACATACGGTTGTCAGGGAGAAATTGGAAGACCTGGACAAAAGGTGAGAGTCTCCATTAATCACTGCATATTCTTTGCTACTGTAAGTGAATTTATTTATTTTTTAAATTGATACAAAGCCCCCCGCCTGCTCGCTGGTTGTAAGTCAGAGCACTGCCAGCCCCAGGGTGTGTCCATAAGGAAATTGCGTGCAGGTACAACCTTGACAGGAGACAGAACAGACATTGTCAGGATGCTAGGGATGCAGGCAGGGCTGCTGAGACAGGCTGTTTTTTTTTTATGACAGGGGACTTACCATGCTGTTTGCTTCCTCTTGCGAAGAAAGGGAGCATGCTGCCTCTCGATCAACATCCAGCGTCAGGTTTCCCTTTCAGATAGGCTTGCCTCTGTTTGAATTGGCGGTAGACAGCCACAGCCTCATTGGAAGATCAAGACACAATTTTTTACGAGGTAGAAGATGAGCAACCCCCTAAAAGATCTGTTGCTGTGGTGGAGCAGAAAAGGCAGTCCCCTTACCAAGCAGGTTTCCAGCACTGCAGTGCAATTTAGCTTAGTGCTCCAGCCGGATCATTAATCTTTTTATTCCCAACAAGCACAGACTCCTGTTCTATATACAGCCCATCATTTAATTAAAAGAGAACAAAGTGACAGGGCTCGTTAAAGCCATTTTCTTCCTGCATGTACAGTGGCATCTGATATATGCTGTAGTGAGCTGTCAGCTACTGCTTTTCAATTTCTCTGTCTTTTTATTTTTAAAACTGTAAAGTAAACAGGCATTATGGCCCTAATTTTATAACTTTAAAAACTCATCTGCCAACTCAGGGTCGGACAGGGCCTCCTGGGCTTCCAGGGAAGCAGGGACCAGCTGGATGGCCAGGACCGAATGGGGCCAAAGTGAGTAAGTCAGACCTTATAATGTAGATCATATAAAATATAGCATGATATTAAGTGTAAGAGTGTAATTATGGTTTGAAGTAATTTCACAAAAGAAAGTTGTGGTAAGATTTTTGGAACATGATTTAAAAATTAAGGCAGTCCATTTGTGGCCAATGTTTTCTTCTGTGTCAGGGTGAGAAAGGTGACCCGGGGTTGATGGGTTTGCCTGGAGCCAGAGGACCAATTGGGCCACGGGTATGATCTACACCTTTGGCTTTGATGTCAACATCTGGTTTTGTTTTCATCTTGTCTAATTTTTTCAATGATTTTACTTCTAGGGTTTACCTGGATATAAAGGAGAGAAAGTATGTGCTTGCATAAGTTATTATTCAATCAGAGGAGATAAGTAACACTCTGTAACACATTGCATTCTGCTTCATCAGGGTTCTCGAGGGGACCGTGGTGAGAGTGGACTGAAAGGAGACAAGGTAGGTAGAAGTCAGCAGTATGGTACATCCAGTACACCGTATGAACTCTGAGTTGATACAAGCTGCTGCTCTCTACCCACAGGGTGCAATGGGTTTCCCAGGAATGCTTGGACAGAAAGTAAGAAAAACACTACAGCATGTCTAACGTGGCTGATTTGTTGAATGTCTTTAATAATAAGTTATTGTGATTTGTTGTACAGGGTGAAATGGGTCCAAAAGGAGAACCTGGTATATCAGGAAACAGAGGACCCACGGGCCGACCAGGGAAGAGAGGCAAGCAGGTGAGGAGTTTGTAGGCATATCTTTTTAGAAATGTTGTAGGGCACATGCCTCAGTGAGCCCAAAACAAAGTTTTAAAACATGTTTTGCAGAGAAAATACGATTTGCACACAAAATCTAAATATCTGACAGCACACTGAGCAAGGATGTGTAAAAGTTCATAATAGACTGATGTTAATATTAAAGGTTAAGAGCTTGTTGAATACTGTGTTGGATTACCTTTTCATTTCATTGTCCTCTGTGTTTGGGATCTGCTGTTGTTTTGAAAGCAAAAGCGTTTTCCATTCTTTACTGAGCTAAGATTTTCCTGCTTAAATAAGCAAATAAGCATCTAGGGAACAACATATGTAGCTCAAAAACCTCACCTGTGATTTATCCCCAAATCCCCATTGCCACATAATTTCTTTATAGTCAAATGTAGATATCTTTTTAGAATGTCTGAATCTTTATTTATTATATATTTAATATCATACCCTGCACAAGATTAAATTCCCAACTGTGTTGACATCAGATTTTAAATATGCATAAAAATCTCAATTTTGATATTGAATACTCTTTGTACTATTTTCAGATAAGTCTTGGGTTTAAATTATTTACATTCTGCTCTTGATAGGATTTTCTACAGTATATTTTAGAAATGGGGTTCTGTTTTGTGCTTATATTGATCACAGCAAACAAAAATGCTTTTACTGAGAAGATCACTGATGTGCATCACTAAGTTTTTTTCAGTGCTCACATTTTATCCTCAGAGCTGACTTTTAAGCTTCTAAAACAAAATATAAGGAAATATTTTGAATCTGACCTGTATTGTTTTGATTGGGTTTCAGGGAGTGAAAGGAGACCTAGGAAGAATTGGTCCTATGGGACCTGCAGGCCCACAGGGATCTCCAGGCCACCCAGGTCCTCCTGGTTTACCTGCCACAGGTAAAATCCTTAGGAGAACTATTGAAGATACCAAAAAAAAAACATTTTGTTCAGTGAGAGCATGACTGCCACTATGGTGGGATTCAACTCTCCTCTTTTATGCAGTGCATGTGAAAGGCTGTGTTTTTGAGAGGAGAGGCAAACACTGCAGTCAGCAAAACGAAACACACTTTAGTGCAATGAAGAGGTAACACCAGCAGTCTTGTTTAGCACCAGAGAAATATAATCTCCTGCAAGAAACATGATGCTCTGATGATGACATCATGTGGCTAAAGTTGGTTCAAACATTGCAACCCTTCCTATAGTTTTACAAATATTATGTCACCACATAATTAAAACTAAATATATCTTAATCAGGTTTCTGTACAAATTAAGCTGATTGTGTTTGCCTCTTGGTAGATGAATCACTGACATTATATTCAGTGATGTATGATATCTGGAGCTCCTGTAGCTGTACACTCTTTTACAGTCCCACAATAATCTCTTTATTTACACTGAATATTGAGCTTGTCTATGTCCTTTTTTAAAATAATTTAATTTCATTTATCCATGTGCTTTCCCTGATTTCATGTCCTTTAGGGCTCTACATGGTTGGGGCAAAAGGAGCTCGTGGTCCCCCAGGGTCCCCTGGAAAGTGTAACTGTGGCTCTTCCAGTAGCTCTCCATTTGATGATTACCCATCCACAGAAAACTATCCCAAAGTGCCTGTAGTAAGGAATGAGTGGCCTTGTTGCAATGAAATGTATACTGTTAAGATGACTTGGCTTGACTGAAAACTGAAAAAAAGAAAGAAAAAAAATGATATGCCTTATTTTTTTTGTTTTTAAACAAAAGGTATTAACATACTTAATTACCTAAATTATATTATATAATTTCCTTTTGCAACTTTTTCTTCTTTTTTTGTTTAGATATTTGTGGTGAGCAATGAGGAAGAACTGGAGCACCTTCACACTGATAATGCACTTGCATTCCGAAAAGATCAGAGATCTCTCTATTTCAAAGACATTGATGGCTGGCTACCAATCCAGGTATCATTGCAGTCGTGACAATTCTATTGTATCTTTCATTTTCTGAACACATGGTGACTTTCAGACAGATTTTCCTTTTTATTAAGTTACTATAACTCTCCAAAAGACTCTCCCATTCCAGCTGACACCCTTCCAGTCCATGGAAAACGCACCTGACGATGAAGGTTACTGTGGTGACGGAACAGTGCAGATCTCCAGTGGGGAGGAGTGTGATGATAAAAACAGAGTTGTCACCGACGGCTGTGTCAGTAAGTCTGAATCAGATGGTCTTGAACTGTTCATTAGTTGTGCCTTGCTGTGCACGTATGACATGACTCCCACACTCCTGCTGTCTCCTCTTACCACAGAGTGTAAACATGCCTACTGTGGAGATGGATACCGCTATGAAGGGGCTGAGGAGTGTGATGGAAAGGACTTTGGTTACCAGACATGTAATTCATATCTTCCAGGGTAAGCATATAATATCACTGCAGCATGTGTGCACAAAACAAAATGTTGCATTGAAAAAAAGTAAAACTGACCTTAGGGCTTTTGTCCTATCACTTTAGGTCATATGGTTACCTCAAGTGCACAGCATACTGTGTTATTGATTCCACAAACTGCAAGTACTTCACTTGAGGTGGCATCTGGATGGTGCAGCTGGATCCGCTGTGTGTCGTTTGCTTGACACATAATAGTATTATTTTCATGCAAAAAAGGAAAAGAACAATAACGCTCAAAGCAAAAGACTCTGAAGGAAGAGGCAACCAATGATTATATAATGAAAAAACAAAACTCATATGTATACATTTTCACATAACTCATCTGTATTTCTGCGGGAGATGCCTCCCTGAAGTCGGTCAGTGAAGGTGAAAATCCACTCTCTGGAATTATGCAGAACAACTGGACTCTGTCTTAACAAGCAGGATCTCAACTGGCCTCGCCACCATGCTGGACTGGACAAGAACCAACCTCTGAATGCAACATATGTGTTGCATTTATGCAGACTTTATGAAGTGCCGGCAGGAGAGGATGCAGAGAAGCAGCAGCCGGTACAGAGACGTATTAATCTTGACCCAGTTACTGTTGAGCAAGAGAAGCAGTAGGACATCCAGTCATGGCCCCAGGTATTCTACTGCAGTGTGAATGTCAGTGCATGGCACTTGCACAACACAGGAATTGCAAAGACCATGACACCTTTACTTATTATTGTCAAAACAACTTTGGTACTGTATTATCTCAGTATCACATCAAGAAGTTTTTACACAACAGTAAAGACAGGTTTGTAATCTTTGGGTGAAGACTGTTACTGTAGTACAGGGAGCCACATCTGAAGATTCACTGGTCCTAAAACCTCAGAGGCTGACTTAGCTTTGTTAGCTTGTGGTATCCTATACTTGACATGGATACTCAGTCTGGACAAGAATTCATTATCCAAACTTCTCAGGAAATAACAGGTAATGTAACTCCAGTCAGCACCTTTTCCACATTTGTCTCACTGCTCTCATTATCAGCAAAATGGCTCTGACTGTACACTGAGGCACACAGGTAACTCAAACAAAAACTTCAATCCTAATATAATATGCAGCGCTCAATAACCGAGTTCCTTCCCTGTGCTGCAATGCCAAAAGGAAATATGTGAAGGCTTAAAACTGTTATTGCTCTTAATTATCTCACAGCACAGAAACGGCTGGACTCATCTGTACCTGCTAGAGGGGGAGGAATTCAAATTCCAGGTTGTTTTCTGGTCATTACTGTACTTACTTTAATACCTCTTTATCTCATCTTTCTGTCTTATACAGCAACACAGAAACTCAACAGTATACTTAACAGTGTAGATGTAATCTGCTTCGTGCTGAAAACGACTGTGTTAACATAAGCTAATATTTTCCATAAGCTACGGTACAAGTCTCAAAGCCAAGGGAGACGTTTCCTCAACTGTACATAAAGTCAGGTGTTAAAATGATTCCTCGAGAAAAGGAATCAAAAGAGCAAGACCGTTATTATATCATGTCTGCATGCTTGTGAAAAACTTTCAAGGGTGTGAAATATTTCCACTTTGTCAAACACTGTTTTGTAAATCATTGCATTCATCACAGCATAGCAGGTGTCTTAAGAAGTGCTCTGTCCAGTGTAGCTAAGTACTGTATGTATGACAAACCTTATAGTGATGAATCGTACCAGGCACAAAACACAAATACGTCAGAGACTATGTTGAATACCGTGTCCGTGATGTGTGCTGCTCTGCTCTAATACTGTGTATGCACAACAATGCTGAAACATGCATGTGATAATGTACTGTATTGTAAAGCGTTATGAAGTATAGTATGCACTGTGACTATAATAGCAAATGTTCATGTTGTTTCATTATTCTGATATGAATTTTACAGTAGTGGTGGACTATTTAAAAAAATTTAAATTTAAATCATTCTCAGTTTTACAAATACAAGTTTAAACTTTCACAAAGGTGAGTCGAAATCTTCGTCCTGTCGTGATTATTTAAGAGCAGTGCAAAAGAATAAAACAAAGGCACTGATGCCAATGTTATTGATGCTCTCTCATAATTAACTTCTGAAAAAAAAACAAAAAACATATCAGATTTACAAAAAAAAAAATAATAATACTGTTAACTGTTCATTCCTTAAAGTGTTGCATTATACTTTATGGGAAGCAGACAACTCAAGAAACTCACCATTTCTCAGACATGGCAATGGGTTTTCAGCCTTTCATCCTGTTTTAATGAATCCCTGCAGAGCTAGGTCTGTTCCTAATAATGAGCCCTGCAATGAAGGTTGTGTAAGGGCAACCAGCCAGTGTTCTAACAGTGGTATTTGAGACTGTTTGTGTAAATTAGCATGCTGTATTCCTTTTCTAAATCACATCAGAACAATTTGTCTGCAAAGATGCCTGAGTAAAAGCTTACCTTAGCATACTTATCCCATCATGTGCACTCCCCCTGAACAGACCAATCAGATTTGTACCACAGATGTCTGTGCAGCAGGGCAAACCAATTAAACTGATTCTGCAATGAAAAGATCTGCTGTCACACATGAATCCTCAAAGAGAAGTTTTATGTTTTTGCGGGAAAACATTGAATGGTCATGCAGTGTGCTGTGTTCTTGTTAAATAACACACTGCTGCACATGCAAAATACTCATTTACAGTCTTATGAAAACGAAAGTGCATCCCCTTCCAATTGTATAGTTTGATTAATAAGGACATGGTAATCATTTTGGCCTTACCAGATCTGAAAATAAGGTAAATACAATCTCAGGTTAACAACACACATTACAGCGTTATTTATTCAACTGAAACTAAGCCAAAATAAAGAGGCAGTTAGAAGGGTTGTAAGAAGAAAAACTATTTTCTATAAAAAGCAACAAGCAGGAAATCTACAATAGAAAGGTTGAAGAAAAAAATTATCTAAATGTTACAATGACACAAAGTCCAATTTATTTCAATTAATTTTATTTAGATGGGACAATGCAAGTTAATGACCATTTCATAAAACATGAATGTGAACGTGCAGGATTATAGCCTAAGGCTAGTTTCCATCTATTGTCCCCCCAAAAGTCCAGATATTAACCAAAATAAAGTTGATGTGCATTAATGGATTTTTGCAACTTAGTCATTCAATGTTGTTTGGGGACCATGTTTCATATTTCCTTGCATGTCCATACCCACACTCTGTCCCCCTCATAATCCTTTATCAGGTACCCACTTACTTTTAATCATATTTCAAAATGTTGCAAAGGGTGAATATATGCTCAGAGACTAAGGTGAAGTTATACTGTATTTACATTTATTAGGTACAAATCAAATAGCATCTTATAGACATCCATATAAAAGAAAATCTTTTATTTGTTGTAATATTACAACAGAACAACAGGATTAATATCGAAACTAGTCTGCAACTGGAAATCAGTCCATTGCACATCTTTGTTGTAAACAAACTGTCTTAAGAACTATTAATGGTACAGGAGTTTGTACAGATTGCATTTCAGAAAGTTTAAAAAATGTAGAAATACTTGGTGGTGCAGTAACCCTTGGTAAAGGGTTCCTGACGTCCCTGCTTTGTTCAAATTATTCAACTAACATGTGGCCAAACTTTAACCTGTCCTGGATGTGGACTCTTGCTGCTCATTTTCATTATTGAACCAAAATCAAATAGTACTGAATAACACACTTGCATCTCAAGAAGGGCATTGATGAGATATTGAAAAAAGTAAAAGCTGAAATCTTTCAATCAGATTTGAGCTGGAACTTACTGATCATTCCCAGTACAAACATAAAAAAGAAGCAACATATTCTAAATTTCACTATCACCTTTAGGATTACTATTTTACTTAGTTAAATCCAAGCCCTTGGCTCAAGTTCAATTTTTGCTGGCACCTTTGTTACTTAATACATAAAACATGCTGTCATTAAACATGCCTTATTGATACAAATATCCATACATTCACACAACAGCTGTACTGAAATTATCTGCATGTTGTTTTTGTGAACTTTATAAATTAAGTCACAATAAATAGACACTGAGAATGCATACTATGCATAGGTTTGTGCAGAGCAAGTCCTCATAAATTACAGTTGTCACAACTGTAACATTTCATACTTGTGTGTTTCTATAGGCAGCAGAGTTTAAAGCCAATCACATGACAATATTTCTTTTGGTCCTGTGGAAAAGCTCTAGACTAGGACACGTTGGACAAAGTAATACACGGTCAAACAGATTACCTAAACTGAATTTTGATGGGAAGAATATTCATTCATTTTGATCATAATCTACAATTAAAACTGTCAGTAAATGCAAGAAAAAAAAATATTACTGCAACAAAGTTATTCCAGTATTCCATAGTATTACATACTTGGACGTGTATTGCACATTTTAACAATGTGGCATTGTTTCAAATCAAGAGTGCTTTGTGCTATTTATATCACCCTGTTTCATGAAACCAAGGAAGCAGGACAATATTGATTTAAGATTTATTTGTGTTCTTATCAGTTCAAAAGGAAAAACAAATAAGCTTCCAGGGAAGTCACAGGAGCAAAATATGATCTAGTTATGTACCTTAAAATGTGTATAGTAATAATGCCACAAAACAACAAGATGTGAATCAGAAACAAGTGTTATTATGAAAAATTGTGGTTGGAGTGTGCATAATAGGGTTTGAAACCCTTTACTGTCACAGGTCTTTTGAACAAGATCTGGAATTTACATTTCTTCAAAGTACAAAGTATAATGTCTTAAACTTGAATTATAGACGTTAATACCACCTTCAGACTTAAACCTGTTGTAGTTTGAAAACCACTGAAACACCTTACGTTGCCATGACACATGCTCACATTGTTTTGTACATACCATAATATGCACCTCATGCATCTGGCACCTTCTTCAGTAATTTGTCACTACTCTACCCTTTCCCACAGGCTCTCGCCTTCCTTGATCTTTAAACATCTCCCATTTGAGTGTCACACCACCTCATCAGACTCTAGGTTGTACTTTTCATACAGCGCATCCAGGATGTCCAGCTGCTCTCCCATGGCAGGCAGGTAAACTCCCAAGTCCCTGTGTATGCCAATTATAAAGTCGCTCCTCAGCTCATCGCCCTCTTTTGACACTAAGGCAGCAGTGAAACTTTGATATGATGGGGCAGCTCGCAGTGCCAGCTGGGGAAAACAAGAATCACTCAATTGTTACATTTAAAGATCAGATTAACATAGGAGAGAGGTATTAATGTAAGCAAGAAATACCTACAGCAAATACACCTCGCACAACCCATCCATGGTACTGCCTAAGAGTCCTTCCATAAGCATTATCTGGGTGAAATTTAAAAAAAAAACAACACAATAAATTCAGACAGAAAACATGTAAGCTCTACGTGTTTGAAAGCAGTATGACAGAATCAGACTTACTAAGTGCACCATGGATGTCTTGTTCCCCAGCATTGACCTCTGACAGAAACTCTTTAAGGAACTTCAAACCTCGTCTGAGCCACAGTAGAGCCTCTGTTGCAGAATTGCGCACTTGGGAAACATCTGTCTGCACTTCATGCCGCACGATGGACTGAAGTGTGGGGAAGCTGTCAGGGTCTGATATCAGCTTCTGGTGAATTTTCTACAGAAAAATTAAGTAATTGACATAGCCTGAAATAAGCGTCTAAGCCATTTAGCATAGGTCTTATGATTGTCAAGGAGTGAATAAATGATACACTTAAAAAATTTATAAATAAATATATAGTTTACCCTTACTGACAGAGCAAAAACATTACAATATCAAAGAAATTGTGTCTGGTTTCAAATATCACTCTACTGTGATAAAGACCAGACTTGTCAGGACTGAAGGAATTTATATATCTACATATCAAAGTACAATAAAGATGAACTGTTAAATACTCAATTACTTGGTTGATCAGTACATTAATTAGTTCTTAAAAAGAAGTGCACTCACCTTAATATTTCCAACAAAATCCATTTTAACTGGTGCAAAAACTGTGGATCCCAGTTTGTCTGAGAAAAGAAAATCTGTGGTCATTTAGCTGCTGCTTCGAAATAAAAAAAAGGTCAGTTTTGTACTTCCTGACAGAGTGATTGATGTATTAATGATATTGTTATAACATATCAAATAGAGTTTTTTTCTCATGTTTTCTCACATTATGGCCAACTTTCTATGGTTGCACTGAATATAGGACATACTGCTGTATCACTAATGGCTCCAAGTTAAAGATGGCAGCAATGTACATTTTTCAAAAATGTCTTATGTTTCAAGGTCCCTTCATTAAAAAGTCCCAGTTCAGAGACTATTCATTTGCATACCCCAGCAGAGTTACAATACATTCAGACAAATACAACTAAGTTGAAGCTTTTTGATAAAGTTATGTAAATCCCCATCTAATCAGTTTTAAGTTCTAAACTATAAGCGATGACTTAAAGTTGGACATAATGTGAGAAAACATGAG
>JAOXYM010000006.1:16212419-16235025 GCA_028567055.1 Leptatherina wallacei | reverse complement strand
TTTGTATCATTTTTTTAGTTTCTTTGTTCGGTCTCTCTGTATTTTAGCCCCTCCCATGTATTATTAATGAATTCTATCAATTCAGCCAAAGAGTTCATATATAAGGTTCATTCGTAAAACGGCTACTTTAACGCAATGAAAATACTGTTTATTACTTTAAAGTGGTAAATGAAGTCAAATAGCTGAAAGCTGGAAGTTGCTAACATTAGCTCGTCCATGTTAACGTTAACACAAACTAAATTCAAGTAAGCCATGCCATTTTCGCGCTAGCTAGCTGTCTTAAAATAGCTACTACGACCTAAAACACGCAACTATTTAGACATAAACTTACCACTTATGTAATTGGTCCACTTATACAGCATACCTTCCATCATATAACTACGTGTATGCCCCTTTCATTACTTGTTTATTATAAAATGTGTTGCACAGCTGATTGCAACGACTCCATCGGGCCCCGAATGAGATTTGCGGAGTAATGTAGCAGTATTGCATTTGAACTACGTAGGTTAAAGTGCGTAAACTGTTTCGTGAATAATGCTTTAATCAATCGTGGGAGAAGCTATCGACGTTCATCCTGCTTACATCAGAGGATTTTAACTATTCTGGGTGGGGATTGAAATGATTGGCAGCCAAAATGCCCAATGAAAAAACATGATAAATGAAGGCTGGAACTTTTCTTAGAATGTATCCAATTGTAGTGGGAGGAGGGCAGAGATAAACAGTGGTCGCATTTGTTGAAGTTTTGGCTGCCACGTAAGGGATTTTTGACAAGTATGTAGTGTATGCCTAGTAATTTATGGAAGTATTGATATTATCTAGAGGACCTTAGCTCTTTCTATAAAAAAATGATACTTTTATCTTTTTGTTCGATATTGACCTCAATGTTCGTTTTTGTATTTGGAGGAAAACTGCCCGAACCCGACGTGAAAATTGAGGTGATACACAAACCTCTTCTGTGTCACCGTAAGACAAAATATGGAGACATGCTTCTTGTGCATTACGATGGATTCATGGAGAGTAACGGCACTATGTTTCATTCCAGGTAAAAAGTTGTAATATCACTCCATGCATCGCTGTACATTGTGCTAAACTATCTCTAGAGAGAATTGCAATAGGGTAGCTGCTTAGATACAATGAAGACTTTACAGTAGCACATTCCTGTCTTCTTTCCCGGCTATTAAGATATTTAGACCAACTTTTTGCACATATTTAAATCAGTTTTCTGTATTTTTGTCTTTAAACTGAAATGTATCTCTTTTTTTACCCTCGGCAGCCGTCAGTATGGGGATAAGAATCCTGTTTGGTTCACTCTTGGGATCCGAGAGGTCCTCAAGGGTTGGGATAAGGGTTTGCAGAGCATGTGCATAGGAGAGCGCAGGAAGCTAACCGTCCCTCCATCGCTGGCGTATGGCAAGGAAGGAAAAGGTAGCACAGACTGAGTGAACATGTGAGAGAAGTTTTCCTTCCATCTTAATATATCTTTAACAGTGGTTTTTATTTCATGGCTTGTTTACAGGTCAAATTCCTCCAGGCAGTACCCTAATTTTCGACATTGAGCTCATGGATATCCGAAACGGTCCAAGATCACACGAGTCTTTCCGGGATATGGATCTCAATGATGACTGGAAGCTGTCCAAACAAGAGGTGTGAATGCCGTTTTAGCTGCCTTTTCTGTATCAAAATTATTCACCCGAAAAATAATGGCATTCTCATTTCTGCCCACATTTTCAGGTGAGAGAATACATAAAGAAGGAGTTTGAGAAACATGGCTACTCACCTAATGATACACATCATGAAGCAATGGTGGATGACATCTTCAAAAATGAGGATGAAGATAAAGATGGTTTTATATCTGCCAGGGAATTCACCTACCAACATGATGAGCTCTAAATGACTGATTTTTAATTGTGTTTTTACAAGTGTTTTTTTTATTTTATGAATTTAAGTTTTTAATGCAACGTGAATGTGTGGTCATACTCTGTCATTCCTTTGTTTGAAATTGCAAATATTCTACTTTTTTTTTCCTTTTTCTTTTTATTACATCCATGATGTATTTCTATTATTGTTACACATGCACTGGTAATGTTACCATTGATAAGGCAATAGTAAGGTATGTTGGTAATAAACAGTTTTGCAATAATTACTTTTTAATATTTTAATAATTAATGTCCTAATCTATGAACTATGAACTTGGGCTTCCAGTCATCAGTGATGATAAAGATAAATAACAGTTCTCTCCTGCAAGTGTGCCCATCAGTCGGTAGAGGGCACCCTTGTCCTTGACATTTGTGCAACTCTTTCATCTCTTAAATTCTTCCAAAACAGAAAACATGCACAGCCAGTGTTCCCCCTCAGTATTTGACTGACCTATTTTTCAAAATGGGAATATGATCATTTATAACCATACTTATTATCAAAAGAAAATTACGAGGAAGTTGCAGTGCTGTGTGCCAACACAGCGAAGGTTTGATCACTTGTAATTGTCATTACATAAATTGATATTCTGCTGGTCGTTTTTCAAACAAATTAATCTTTAATTGGTTTCCAGAATGTGAGTCAATCAGTGTGGAAACCAAGACATTTCACCTCTTCCAGTAATAAAATACAAACAAGACATCAAATCTCTTAAATACTAAGCAAACATTCTGAGTTGATTAAATTATTTCAACAATCTAAGATCTCCATTAAGCAACATTTGGTGATATTTTCCTTTATAGTACTGTGAGAAGTTCTATATTGTATACCAGTGTTGTGACATTTGACAATATACATTAATAAGAAGTTATTGCTAAACTGGTTCACAGGATCATCCCTGATCCTAGGATCAAAGCAACATGTATAAAAAACAAAATAATCTGCAAAGTTTTAAGCAAATAGCCATTCACAGGCTATTTAACATACAGAGTAGACATGTTTCAAGGCTCAGCCAGTGGACTATTATATCAGATTCAAGTCTGCTTTGCAGCAATAACAAAAAACACCCAATTTCAAAGATCATAGACGTCACTGATATATGGGAGCACTGTCAACACTGTTCCCAATTCTCTCTTTTCATTTGAACATATTAGTTTAAGCATGGGGAAAATGCATAACACAATGTTAGATCTGATGTTAAACAATGACGTGGAGGTGCGTGAAAAAGCCCTATAAGGAAGTAAAACTGTGGGGACAAACAACACTTCCAGCTTGTTGGTTTTAGTCTATCCAATACTCATTTCCTAAATAAATAAAGACACCATCATTATTCTGCAATGATACCATCCTTTCTGTCTGAAATAACATGTTGAGGACAGCTGGCATGTATGAGTGATATTCTCAGGAACCACAAACAGATTTTACAGAGAGTGGAGCATTTAAGTGGAAAGACAGGATGTGACTCTTTCTCACAAAGAGTATGTCTGTTTCTTTCCGACACTTACAGTTTATCTGGTATCTGGCAAAAGTCCTCTCTGCTAACCACACCTACAGGTAGAGCTGGTTTAGTGGGGGAAACACATGGCAAGAGGGAGATTTTACAGTACGTTAAGACATTAAGGATTTCTAGGTAAAATAAGATCCTTTACTTTGTTAGAACCACTTTCACAATCAAGCCATTACTTAAAAAAAAACACAATTCCTCATGCTTAAGTAGTCTCAAGTTTGACATCCTTTAATAAATCATTTCATAAATTACATTTTTAATTGCAACTGTCACAAAAATACGTTTTGATAAAATGGATCTGTAGAAAGGATTCAACAACCAGAAGTTACAGAGGAACATGCTTGGCACAGTTTTTGGTGCGTCTGAGTATGGTGATGTTTGCAAAAAAGTAAAGTCCTACTGCACTGAGCGATGTTACTGGCATGGAAAAAGACGAGGGCATTAAAAAAAAAAGGTTAAGAAAAAACAAAACAATAAAATAATCATTTTACTTTTCACTTGAACATATCCGAGGTTACAGAATGTCCACCAAAGTGTTGCAACCTTGCCAACCAGCATGTGTAGCAGAAAAGTTTGCACATGTGCTGCAGCCTTCAATAAGACATTAATAAATACACTCAATATGCTGAAAGATGACAGACCCACAATTTGTTGCTCTCACAAACCGTCGCATAGTTAATATAACAAAGACCATTCTCAACAGCAAATATTATTGTGGACAATCCAGAGCTGAAACAAATATAGACATCTTGATGCAAAAAAGTGCTTCATGTGCGCCCAGTTGTCTCATTTCTTATTTTGTGGTACACACAATAAGCATGGATCATTAAATTATCTGATTTTATCTACAATGAAAGGACCAACATTGCATCATTTCATTTTTAACCAGCGTTTTGACAATATGCACATGCCACGTAGGAGTGTAAGCTCGGCAGATCTGGGAGGTTTGGTTTACACAGCACCAGGCCTTCGATGATTGTGATCTGCCTGGGGCAGATTTCAGACAGCACTGTCACGATGACTGAGTCTACACCAGGTAGAATCAGTCTTTCAACAAGAGAGAGGAAAGAACAGCACTGAAAGCAGTTAAAAATACAGAACTCTTTCATAATATAAAAATGATGGTCTTGTTTGAGAATCCAAACCTGTAACTGACAGTAACAAGACGATGTCAACACTAAACCAACATAAACTAAAACAGTCATGCAAGAAGAAGTCTTTCAAGTTCAGTTTGAGTCTTCACTAGAAATCAAGGTGGCTTGAATTTTCCTCTTTGACAGAATAAATTATTTGTCCGTCACTTCTGTTACAAGGCTGCATGCCTCAGTCCTTAGAATAAGACATCTTCATGCTCTATCATAAGCTGCACCACCAGTTTCTGTTGCCTCATGTCATTCAGGGTCGTCAAGGCGTTCTGCTCGGGCGGCTGCATGAGAGTCGGACCGAAGACAATCCCCAGGTTCTCTGCGTTCATTAGATTGTCCTTTTCGAACATTGTCACCCTGCAAGAACAAGTGTATAAGGACTATGCAATGGTGAAATATCCTAAATCCTTTTAAAGGGCAAGGCTGGTGACATTTTATAACCAAATTTTTAGAAATGTATCATAAAATACTAAACCATGTCATGCATTAATCCTTCTCTCAATACTCTTCAAATTCGGTTGCACTTAGTCTGCAAGACACAAATCTTTACAACTGACTGCAAAAGTAATTAAAATATTTTGCCTATTAATTTAACAAAATATTTACAGAAGTTTTGAGCAAATACTGCCAGAAAATGTGCCCACAGATTTGGTCTCAGCATTTCTGGTAAATCACTAAGTTCCTTGGCACAATTGGTGAATTTCTTCTTGGTATTTTCACAGGATTTACACACATAAATTAAACCAAATTTGATAAGAACTGACCTCTTGAGATGAGCCATTAGGTAGCGTAAGGTCTCATAGTGTGCTGGGGGAAGTTGCAGCAACCCTTCGTGGATGGCCTCCAGTCTGGATTCAGCATTTGAAAGTTCTACACATCAGATTACAAGTACAAGTATCAGAGTACTGCAGAACTGCACCAAACCAGGAATGGTATGGAAATGCCAAGAGAGTAACTCTTACTTGCTGCTTGGATAAATTTGGAGTACAAGTTGAATGGAATGACTGGAATAGGGAGGTCTCTCAAGTACAGCTTCAAAGCACCAGCAATTATGTTGATGTCTGCATAGGCACTGGCACTGATGTCAGCTTTCTCACCATCTGTTGTCAGAAATAAATGAATGAATAAATAAAAGAATGAATAAATGAATGAAAAATACTGTATTAATCCCTAGGGAAATTGTGAAACAAATAAGAATAAATAAATAAATCTAAAAAGTTATATTTATTATTTTTCAAGGCAAGGAAAATAACAGAAAGTACTAGTTTATTCTTTGCTACAGCTGAAACACGCTTCTTATTTGAAAACTGTAAACCCGTGACATAAAACTAAATTCAGAAGCAGAGATCCTGAGGCAAAGACATTTCTGATCAACAAACCTCGGTCGAAAGCGAGCCTCACATCCTCGATGTGCTCTGAAAATCCAGACACTCTGTAAAGTCCTTCAGATGTCATACCTGCGGGAGAGAAATTTTAAAAACTAGTGTTAAAAAATTATTATCACATTTAAAAACAACAAGTGTAGGAGCATTTAATTGGTTTAACATTTACTTATCCAACTTCATTTTGTGCTTCACTTTCACTGTGATAACTGATGAGTGTTGACTGATTTATTGCATCTTACCTCTCAGTTCTATCTCTCGGATACACATGTCCACCACCATGGGTCGCGTGGCATTGTGAGCTTTCACAAGCGTGGTGAGATCACAGCTAAACACTTTCTTTATCCTGCGCAGGTCTGGCTGGCAGTCACTGGGAACCAGTTTGGAGCATTGTTTGTGTACATTCAGCCCACAATCTAGCAAAAAATATAAAAATGAGATAAACACATAGAGGGAGGGAGAGATTAGTCTCAGACTGATTATAACCCAACCATCACAGCAGACTCAAGACAGCAGTTTGAAAAGCTTTCCCAGAGTCTGTGATAAACTGCACTGTCAGACATTACAGCAGCAGCTAAGCTGCCTCGGTGTGCTGCGTCAAAGATAACAGCAGACATGGCAGCAGGGGAAGAGGGCTCTTGTTGTAGTTTTGGTCATATGGAGTGTTTTGGGCAGCATGCAAGAGGTGTGCCTGCTTGTTTTACATCCCAGCTTGGACTTAATGATTTGAAGGAGGACTGTGTGTAGACAGGGATGTGATTTTCTGAGATCATTCGTCATAAAGACATTTTTAGTGCTTGAGCGAGGTTCGTGCTGGTCTGCTGACTGGGGTCCTTGTTGGTAGAGAGTGTAGCTGGAGATAAGCAAAAAAAATTGAGGCTGGACAGAGTGAGAGGGAGGAGAAAGACATCTCTCCTTTTTCCCACAGCACATGAGGTGTCTGATGATACCAGTGTTTGCCTCTGGCTTATCAGCATGGAAAATGTCTTAACAACAAACACTCTGTTTAGGTAGAGAGCAAATGAGTCCACCAGTGTTCACATCAGTGTCAGGATTGTGTCTGTGGAGTGAACGAATCTCATGACAGCCTTGACACCACCCCCATCCACCACTCAACTAATAAGATAGGCTGAGGCATTTCAATGCTGCTCAGTTGGTACTAAAGAGCACCAAGTGTGCCAATGAAATATCACCCACACCATTATACCACCACCAGCAGCCTGACCTGTTGATGCAATTCAGGATGGATCCATGCTGCAACCATCAAAATGTCACAGCTGAAATCAAGACTCACCAAACTAGGCAAGTTTTTCCAGATTTTGGTGATCCCGTGTCAGTTGTAGCCAGATTTTCTTGATTTTAGCTGACAGTGGCCCTTGCTGTGGTCTTTTGCCTCTGTAGCCCTTATGCTTCAAGGTTCTATGTGTATTGCATTCAGAGATGGTAATCTGCACATTTTGGTCGTAACGAGTAGTAATTTGAGTTACTGTTGCCTTTCCATCATCTCCAACCAGTCTGCTGATTGTCGTCTGACTTCTGAAATCAACAAGGCATTTTTGTCTAGACAGCTATTGCTCAATTTGATCTTTTTCTGACCATCTTCTGTAAAACCTAATAAAGTGACTGGTGAGTGTAAATACACTGCTCAAAAAAAATAAAGGGAACACATAGGCTAATTATTACCATGTGACTCAAAGTCAGTCACACTTCTAGGATATCAATCTGTCCAGCTAACATGTAACACTGATTGTGAATCAATTTCACCTGCTGTGTTAAAAATGGAACAGACAACAGGTAGAAATGAGAGGCAATAAACAGATAATTACTATAAATGAATGGTCCTGCAGGTGGTGGCTACAGACCATTTCCCTGTCTACATCCTTTCTGGATGATTTTTGGTCACATTTGCATTTTGCAAGTGGCATCACCACTAGAGGAATGAAAAGGCGGTGTCTGAAACCCACAGAGGTTGCTCAGGTAGTGCAGCTCATCCAGGATGGCACATCAATGTCCACTCTAGCAAGAAGGTTTGATGTGTCTCCCAGTAGGTTTGAGAGCATGGAGGAGATACCAGTATAACAGGAGGAGACAGGCCAGTATAACAAGAGAGGTGGAGGGGGCTGTAGGAGGACAGCAACCCAGCACCAAGACTGCTATCTGCTCCTTTGTGCAAGGAGGAACAAGTGGAGCACTGCCAGAGCCCTACAAAATTAGCTTCATCAGGCCACTAGTGTTCATGTTTCTGCTCAAACTGTAAGAAATATACTCCATGAGGGTGGTATGAGGGCCCGATGTCCACAAGTGGAGCCTGTGCTCACAGCCCAACACCATGCAGTCCGACTGGCATTTGCCAGAGAACACCAGGATTGGCAGACTGGCCATTAGTGCCCTGTGTTCTTCACAGATGAGAGCAGGTTCACACTGAACACATGTGACAGATGTGAAAGAATCTAGAGACACTGTTTAGAACGTTCTGCTGCCTGAAACATCCTCCAGTATGACCAGTTTGGCAGTGGGTCAGTGATGGTCTGTGATGGCATATCCTTAGAAGGCTGCACAGACCTCATGTGCTAGCCAGAGGTACCTTGACTGCCATTAGGTACCTGGATAAGATCCTTAGATCCATTGTCAGACAATATATGCTGCTGCATGACAATGCTCGGCCTCATGTGGCTGGAGTGAGTCAGCAGTTCCTGCTTGAGGAAGGTATTGATGCCTGTTCACCACACCTGAATCCAATCGATCACTTCTGGGACATCATGTCTTGTTCCATCCACTGCCACCACGTCACACTACAGACTGTCCAGGGGTTGACTGATGCCCTGATCCAGATCTGGAAGGAGATCCCTCAGGAGAACATTTGTCGTCTCATCAGGAGCATGCCCAGATGTTGTAGGGAGTGTACACAGGCACGTGGAGGCCACACAGACTACTGAACCTTATTGCCCTGAGGAATTTCCACAGAAGTTGGGTCTACCTGTCATCTGATCTTTCCACTTTTATTTTGAGTATGTTTCTGAATCCAGACCTCCATGGGTTAATTATTTTCCATTGATATTTCTTTTATTCTGTTCTCAACTCATTCCATTATGTAATGAATAAAGATTTTAAACTGAAATATTTCATTCATCAAGATCTAAGATACCTTGTTTAAGTGTTCCCTTATTTTTTGAGCAGTGTATATAAAATAAATGCATATAGTGTTAGAAACTGCTGCTAGATCAATCACAAAAGTGACTTAAGAATCATTGAAAAACTTCACTATGGCAATTGGTTTATATTTTAAAAGTCAATCAAAAAAAGTAACTCAATTAGTATGTTGAGATATTAACCTTAATGTAACAGTCTGCAGTTTGCATTACTCCACTTCACTAAAGGACAATTCACTTAAATGCTAAGAGTGCAGATGAATCCATACCCAAGAACAGATATTGCACATGTTGTGTGCTGAGATGGGATCACCCCCTTTTTTTATTAAAAACCTGATCAGAATAGTTTAAAAAGAAAGGAGAGAGAAGACAAACTCTAAATTGTCCTGCTGAGTGTAAGATCAGAGTGACAGTGCCAAAATCTGATTGCCTGCAAAATCCTTTCTCCAAATCCAGATCATTATACTTCCAAAAAAATTCAATGGTGTGTTCATTTTATAGTGTTTTGCAGCAGGTTTATGAGTCACTATACTAATAATAAAGACTTGCTATAATCTTGGAACTCATTCATCTTTTTAACTTGTAGTAAATAGATATGTTAGAGTATTTTCGAGGCTGATCATAGAGTGTGAATAAAAAATGTTCCTGAAGTAAGAATCTAGGGTCCCTACATCCAATAGACAACTTCAGATGAAGTAGATACACTTTTTTTTTTAAATCAAGAGGCAAGACTTGTGAAATTTGTTCACAATTTTTACAGCAAATATAATTATTGCAAATTAATAATCAAGATAAAAAACCATTGAGTGCTAACATCTTAAAACGTTTTAATTGAAATTATAAAAAAAAAGGGGACATTTGTTTTTAACTTGGGATGCCACTGTATCCATTTGTGAGGATATCTTGCAAAACAAATCCACCTAGTGGCACATTTACTAAGTCATTATTTTTTTTGGGGGGGGGTGAAAAGGTGCATGATTGGTGACCAGGCTTTCATATTTTGAGAGGTTTCAGTGAGATGTTTCAAAGAGAGTGACTGTAATCATGGGTGATTATATAAAAGTGTCTCACTGAGTCTGAATGTGCTTCAGTGAGTTACCGATAAAGAGGATCTCTATTTGTTTGTCCAGTTATAAAAGGAAGAAGCAAAAACAACCATAAAAACTAACACAAGTCAGTCAAATAAAACATTTTTTCAGAGGGATTATGCAACTGAAACATGTATGACAAGACAGTGTTAGCTGCAGATCACAAACTACATCTGTAATCCCACATTCATGTGACATGAAATTCACAACATGCATTTTTAATGCTGTAGTGTGAAGTTACCTGAGCAGCGGACACCCTGGGCGATGAGGCCCCACATAAAGTTGGCACAATACTCGCACCAGTGCGGTCCTCGAAAGGTATGTACCTGTGGTAAGAGGCACATTATGCAATGCAAGTCAATGCCCAGCTCAAACTGGAGAGCCTCGTCTTTGACGTACTGGATTGTGATCCCAAACTACATGGGATGGGCCCCCCCACCAAATGAGAGCATATGTGTATATACAAGTCAGATTAAAGGATTTACTACAATGTGTCTGGCATCTGCTGCTGGGCAATCAGATACAGGCACAGGGGTAAGCCTGGAAGTCAAAATAACAGATGTACACCAACTCTGCAGCCTAAGATCACAGATAAGATCGCAAATGGAGCCACAATTCGGTGCAGCCAGACACACCTTCATTGGTACTCTGAACAGGTATCAGTTAACTAATGAGTGAAGAAAGCATGTGGCAGGTGGCAAGTGGATGGTTTTTGTTTCATTTCAAAAGGAAAGAGAACAAAAGATTGGGCGATCATTGTAGCCTGCCTACTGAGTGAAATCCAAGGTACAATTGCATGCTTGTTAAAACACCCAGAGGCAAATGGTCTCCAAGTTCTTTTTTTGCACGTTTACAGAACCATAAAACTCTTAGTTTCCCAATCAATGGCACTCTAATACAACTCTGCAAAGCGTTTTACAAAATCAGTGGCTTGAAACAAAAATGACTCTAAGAGCTTTAAATATCGATGCTGATCAAAGCGTTCTGCTGTTAATGGGGTTGTGGTATAGTGCATCCATTAGTTCCCCTGAGTGCATATGAGTGTCAGCTGGATGTGATGTCATCAAAACAGAAGCAAATACTAAGGGCTGTGATAGGACAGACAAACACCTTGGCAAAAACATATATTTCTAATCATAATATTTATAAATAGAGCAAAAGAAAGATTTATCTAAAGGAAAATACTTATGTTTGAAACAGATGAATAAAGTAGTAAACTGCTCAGCCATCAACCTTTTTTTTAATGATATATTTTTCTAGTGTTAAACAAAAAGCTCACCTTGAAGTTGTGGATCTTTTCGTAGGAACACTGCTTCTCAGGTGTGTCTTTCAAGGCACTCCGTCGCACCAGAGGTGAGGAGATCTGTGGACAAGAAGCCAACAGTTTAATAGGCTTCCACAGAAGTGTGCCTTTGCTCCCAAGCTTGACTCCCAAAGCCAAAGCCAGTAGCTCCTGACGCTTCCTCTCCTGTCTTTTAGCCTTGTGGGTAATCAGCTCTGCTCCTAAACCTCCTCTGTTTTCCTCAGCCTCCATGCTTGACTGATCGGGCTCCCAGAGTCTCTCCAGCTCTTCAGGGGAAAGGTGTGTAGGTGGAACGTGGGTGCTGAGCAGCAGACGCTGCTGGCAACAGCCCAGTGCAGAGGCAGCAGCTACACTCCACTCCCCTCTGACCCAGGAGGGCGACTGATGACAGCCAGCACGGGGTTGACTCTGCATCTGGTCTGAATGCAGTGGCAGCATCAAGCAGCAGGAGGAGCCGAGGAAACAGGACCGGTAGTGGGCGGTCTGAGGGCAGGAGCGTGCCTCAAACAATGGTCCTCTTTCACACGCCCAGAAAGGGAAGAGAGAAAGAGAGAACAGAGTCCAAAATTGGCAGGGGCCTGGATGTTGAGCCTGAGGTGCTGTCAGGAACGCTTCACACAGCTCAACAGCTCTCTAAAGCAGGATCAATAGTGCAGACGCCCGCGTTATAGCACAGAGCACATTCCCATTAGCACACTGCCTTCCGGCCACACTCTGCTTCACTTAGCGGGAGATAATAATCCACTCCCAACGGTTCTCAGTCAGCACAGTCTCTGAAACGGGTCACTCGTTCGCTAAAAAACAAACCCAAGACTCTCAAGCCTGATGGAGCTGAGGCTGTGTCATCGTAATTCAAACAGATCTTGACCTCCAGCTATGTCAGTCTGCTGGTGGAATTCCCCACACTGCCATCCAGACTGGATCTTCCAGACACTCTGACTGCAGGCTGTTGCCTGTCACAATCAATTTTCTCACAGAACCTGCAGAGCCAGACCATTTACTCAGATTGGGAAGGATTACGACCATAATCCTAACACAAGGCATAATCCAGTAGTGCCCAAATCAAAGTAAAATCCCCAAAGGAAGCTCATTTGCAGGTTTGCAGCCATGTTTTTTTTTCAGTTAGTTTTTTTTTTTGGTCATCGGGGGCTGTTGCTATGGTCATGCTGGATTTGTACCAATTAGCTCTGCCAGTAAACAGCCCTATGAGGCTTGATGCTCTGAAATGAGACACACAGCACCAAGACTAAATAAACATCATCTGATTTGCCAAATAATAATAAATATAAGAAGGAATTTCTGTTAAGCAAGCTTCTTTATTTTGGTAAAGTTGGAAGACTTTACAAAAAAAGGATGAATTGATTAATTAAGTAGAGAAGAAAAGTTCAGAAAGCCAGTGACGTTGGATTTACAGTATGATGATAAAATGCTGGCGTGAAAGCAGAGTGGTGAGCAGGAGAACAAAAGACTCACGGGGCAACTGCAAAGCTGAGATAAAATTAAAAGACCGGCATGCTTCAGAGCTGATAGACACAGATGCAAAGTTTAAAAAAAAACAAAAAAAACAAACAAATATTATTGACTTTTTGTGTGCCAGTTATTTCTTTTTCCTTTTTTCGTCTGTTGGACTCAAGCAAACTGATTCATAGTTGCAAGACCATACAGGGCTGCCTGCTTTCTCCCTCACTTTTTGCCATTTTAACTGAACCCTTAGCAGCTGCCATAAGACAAAATAAAGAAATTAAAAGAATCCATGCCAAAAATATAGAACATAAGATAAGTCTTTATGCTGATGATGTATTACTTTTCCTCCAGAACTCACAAACATCTCTCTCCCAGACAATCACACTCTTTAACAAATTCTCACCAATATCTGATTACTCTATTAACTGGTCTAACACTTAAGTCATGCCCATTAACTTTGACTTACAAAACATCCCCAATACCACAATACAGTCAAGAGCCATGGGGTCCTTTTATGCCCCTGTTTCCTGAGGGCCGCCGGGGCGTGGTTCGGGTGGAGAGAGGGAGTTGTCCCATAGATCCCGGGGTCTGGGCTGGCTGTGCTGGGTGATGGCGTATGTGGGTGGTTGGAGAGAGGGTGGGGCCCTGGTTCCCGGGATGCGTGCCTGGGGGACTGTGGTAGGGGGTGGGGGCCTTTGGGCTCTTAGAGCTCTGGGGCCTGCGTTCTGTCCGCCTTGGGTGACCTGGGCCCGGCGGGGTCGGTGGCTGCCGGGTCTCGGGGTCCCCCTGGTCTGCCTCTGATCTTTGTGCAGGCGGGGTCACATTTGCATGATCACTCCTCTCTGAACCCTCTTCACTTCGTATATTTTGCCTGCTGACACAGTCACTGTGTTGTCCTGTTGGTTTATTTACTAATAGATACTTTCAGTTAGTTTTCTTTGTGTGTGTTTCTGGTACTCTGGTTTTAGTTGAAATACCTGGTTTCTTTTCAGCTTGTTCATCTCTCATAGGTTCTCCTGACGGTTGTCAGCTTTGTGCTCCTGCGGGGGCCGTGGGAGGTTCTTTGTCGTGTTTTTGTACAAGTGTAACAGGTTGTCTAGAGTCTGTTGTTGGATTGCATTGTTGTCTATCTGGTGTATCTTCCTTTCTTTTCTGTTCTCTTTCTGTCCCCTCCAGTCAGGTCCAGCAATATTATGCAAATGCAGTAATCAACCATTATTGAAAACAAATAAATAAAAACAGAATTCAGATTATCAAGAGGAGCTTTTATACTCATAAAGCTCCTTTTGGAAAAGCAAATTTTCTCTGCAAAACCCAGCAGACAGACCATCATTCTGCTGTTATGATGCTGGACAGGACAAGTAAAAAAAAAAAAAAATAGTTGCAAGACTGACAAGACAGGTGAAGATATTTGTCATTGTGGCTGGCATTCTTTGACAAGACCTAAACATACCATCCCATGCAATTCTTATCTACAGCTATATCTGTGACAAATGTGGTATAGACAACTCTGAGATATTTTAGTCTTGTGAGGAAGGAGGGAGGGAGACAAGAGCTTCGTTCTTTGTCTGCTGGCAGATGGCTTCTTGTCTCTTAAAGAAGAGCTTGGAAAAAAGAAAGAAAGGACACAAAAGGGGGTCCACACAACAAGCTCTCCCTTCTTTTCAGTAGCCTGGCTCCTTTATTTTAGCAATGCTTTGTGAAAACACAGCGAGTGGACAGAGCAGAGAACAGCACAGTAAAACAACAGTGAGCAACTACCCACGGCTCAAACAAAACAGCCTTATCAATGTGAAAAACAGATATACTGTGAATGTTGTAGTAAAGAGGAAAAAAGGGGAAATTGACATTTCTGTCTACACTGGGAACAGTGGAAGTTGATGCCTTCCTTTGTGTTTAAGGCTAAAAAAATGAATAGCTACGTTTGAAAGTACACTAAACTACAGTTAACAGTTTAGTCTACATTAGTTTACAACTAATAAATGCACTTCATGTGTTGTTGTTTTTTTTCTAAATGAATATGCTGAAAACTTCAGGAAAAAAATCAGGTAATTATCCTCACAGACAACATAAGGATTTCTTATAATCTCGCCAGAGCATGCAACCAGGCCAGCCTACAGAGAAAACTACTGAGATTAAACCAGTGTGATGAGTATCAGGAGCAACATGGCAATAGTTTAACCACTGTGCAAATTCCTGCACTTGCAAAGAAGCACAAGAGTTTGATCTAGTCAAGCACTGCTTTTCACCTTCCTAGAGTATTTTAATTACCCAAGCACTCACAGTCACGGCATTATATAGGTATCAACCCGAGCCTGAGTAAGTATACATGAATTTTAACTTTACAGTGAGGCTACTGTGGCTGTAAAGTCCCAGGGCGTTGCTGCGTAATTGGTAAACATGAACTTCAAAAAACAACCACAGATGTGAGTCCAGAGGTCTAAGCTTCATGCTATCTCTGAGCTGACAGAACACAGCTTTTTCATTTAGAAATGACAAGCAGGTGGTTTTCAAATTTTGCCTGACAAAGACTGACATTATCTCAGCTGTCAATAACGGATATCTTCGGGTGTAAAAGCGGCACAGGAAAGATATATGCTGAGCTTTATAGAAGCTCCAAGATAAGTGACATTTATTAGGGGATATGTTCCACATCTATTTGCAAAATGGAGACTATTTGAAAAAGCAATCCATAAAACATCAAGTCAAGCTGCAAACGCAGCACAGAGGAACACTGCTCGACTGTTTTCAATGACGGACTGTTTTCCTTTTCTTTTAATGGAAAAGACTGGATGTCTTTGAGGACTTCTGGGGGCTCCAAGGTTTGAAGTAGCATCTGCAACACTATATTTAAACCACAATTAGTCAATCGACGACTTACAAGCCGATAGCCATGAAATCAAAAAAGGCTCCCTTCAACAGCTCAGATCTTGGGTTATAGAGGCTAAACTGAAGACTGATGGTATTAATACTGCAAATGATGCTCCTGCTGGCAGAGGCTGTCATCTGTCTGTCACTGACTGTCACTGAGTGACAAACTACAGGCTGACATTTTGAAGTAACAAACAAACAAAAAAAAAACACACTCCCGAAAGCAGTATATCAAGGACAGAGTTTATGAAAAATAAAAGAAATTTAAAAAAAAGTTGAGGACCAAGGAAACATGAGCATCTGTTAATGAAAAGAGCTTGCCATGAGTCGATCAGCACTCAGAAAAAGACATGAGGAAATAGCTCAATATTGCCACCTAGTGGATGGACATATTTTCTTTTTGTTTGTGTCCCGAGTGAAAAAACAACCATCCCTCATTCCTTACTGATAAATCATTCACAGATTTTCATTAGACAACAGCTCACAAATGCAGAGGTGAACAATATAAAATGTATCTCACTCGAAATCAGTGTGTCTGATATGGGTGACAGGCAGAGCAAAGTCCCAGTCCCCTCGGTCATCGTTACCTTTCAGTGTAAGCAATGAAGCATGGCAGGAGCGAACACACCCAGAGGCTACAGCACAGAAACAATGTACATCTCACTCAAAGGACAAAGCATCCCTGCAGAAGTACTCTTCACTCTACTGTAAATGTGGAAATGAGAAGCAGTGCAGAAGTAGATCAAAATCGAAGTGTTATGTAATGACTACCAAATGACCCAGTGAAATCTATATATTGCTTTATCTCAACATTAAAGAACTCTGACTTGTAAAAACTTCATTACATGAACGTTTGTTTTTTGCAGTTGCTGTCCCTTGCGTTATAATCTACTTATCCAGTTCTTTTCACACAACTTAAAGTGCAAAAGTTTAATACTACAAACCTGCAAGATTGAGCAATTTTTTGATGCACTTGGCATGTAAGTTATTGGAAATGTAAGTTGATTTTCCAAGGTGGATTTAATCTGTCTCAGTATCGTGTGTCCTTCCATGTAATCCCAGACTGACTCCATGATGCTGAAATCGGGGCTCTGTGGGAGACTGCACCATCTGTTCCAGGACTCTCTGTTCTTCCTGCCTCTGAAGATTCCTTTTTTTTCCTTTTAATATTTATTTAACTTTTTAATTCTTATTTTTTTTGTGTAGCCTAAAGTGTAGCCTCTGAAGATTCCTGATGTCTATTGGAGGTTGTTGTCATGGAATGCACATGAATCTAAACATCTAAGTGCCTATGACATACATGACACAGGCAACCATTTTACTCACCTTTTCATCCCTCTGAAAGGTGACCCTGCGTGGCTCTGTGCGCCCACGGCTCAGTCTGTGCACCATTTTGTCTTTGAGCAGCGATGTATAACCAAGGTGTTCATAGATGGGGTTGGTAGTCATTTTGGCAATGTACTCTGCTGCCTTAGACTCGATGTAGAGCGTGATTAGGGCATCTGTCACCAGGTCATTGACAGACTCAAACCTCTTCTCCCCAACAAAGTGTTTCCCATCATAAAACAATCTGTAGTTGAGGGTCTGGTGCCCAAACCTGGATTGAGATTCATGGATACAGTTGAGAAAATGAAATAAATTAAAGATGAAAGGAGGCTAAAAAAGCCAAGAAGTGGTGGGTTGCTGATGGAGTTGAACTTTTAATGTTTCTGTGCAGCATGCTGATGGTTTTGGTACCTTAAGGCCAAGGTGTGTGTCCCTGGCTGTCTTTGGCTCTCCCTGATGAGGTATGCACCCTCTACACCTGCCAGCAGCTCATCTGCATAATCTCGAGAGACCATGCCATGAAATCTTTGAAAAAAATGGTTAAAAAACAAAATGCAGGTGTAATTCGACTTGTGGTGTCATTTTATCAACAAAAACAAAGATTTTGCCTTCTGGATGTTGCATAAAAAAGGCATTAAAACCTATTAAACCTCAGTATTTACTTAAAAGACAAAGACGAACAGTGATATTTGCAAAAAGTCACTATTAAAGTAATTAAGTTACACTCACTCTCTGCCATAGTATTTGGGTCTGCTCTCGATCTGTAAACCAGAGAAAGAAATATTGTCTGCAGCAATGTGATATGAAAGCTCACTTTTATCACTTTGAAAATTGTTCTTAGAGCCTGTGTGAAAGATAAAAGACTCTACAGCACAGACCAAATAATCTCCATCTGTGCCCCTGCATCTGTTCACAGCTCGCAAACCACAAAGCCAAATCACAAAGTGTGGAGATAAATGAGAGGCAGAGCAGGAAAACAGCGGGCCAGTGGCAAGAAATTATTACTAAGCATGTTAGCGTGTCACATCACACTCTGGAGTACAAATATATCTTAAGATGGGACTAAACTATAATTCATTTTGAATGTAAAATTATATACAATATCATCTGATCTTCGCAAGACTGTAAATGTGAAGCAGTCTGAAGGAAAGCATAATGTAATATTAACTTTCACATTAACCAGACCTCCGTTTCATACACTTATAGAAAAGAGTAGAAACTCTCATAATAGAATTTTTTCATATGTAAAAGATGATTTTGTTCAGAATTACTGGCCAGCCACTAATCTCATATAACCAGCCCACAGCTTTCACTTTGCTCATCAAAGTGTGGCAGGACTGAAAATAGGATGAGACATGCATTATTTCTGCTAGGTTGTACAATAGAAGATTGATGGGCTTCCCAGTAAGGGCCACGACAAGTATAACAACATCTTCCATCAGTTCATTAACACAACTCAGAGAATAAAACATAATACTGTATGGCTATGAGGATCTGGCTACTATGCATGCAACTTGTTCATAAAAGGTTAAAATGTGATGCTGTAGCTGCACAAAGTACTAGTGAGATTATCAGTGTATTGTTTTAGAGGCACTGTCTAATTTTTCCTCAAAACTCGTAATTTGATCAGAAAATAAACCACGCAATTGGGGGAACACCCTTCATTTTCTAGTTGTGTCATACTGTTGAGTTTAAATAGTCAAACGTGAGTTTAAAGAAGCAGTCCATAACTCCCAACAGGTTGATGCTAATTGGTCTGGCTTCCAGATGCCAGATTAAATCACTTCTCCAAGAATGCTTTACAGCGTCAAACTTGAGAGTAAAAATGAACAAATGGTACCAGCAGGTACCAGCAAATAAATGGATTTAGTTATTAGCACTGACATACAGTATCTGATACAACTGCTGTTTCCTCCTGCTCAGATGTGATTTATTATAACACAAGGAAGTTAAAGCTCTTAATTTCTCACATTTTTACAAACTAAATAAATAATAAAGCATGAACACTCCCACTTCAGCCCTAAAAAGTAGCCTAATTCTTAAAATTCACAGATGTACTGACCTCCTGAGGACATGTGATCCTCTTTGGTCTTGGGGCTTCCTGCTGTAGCTGGTACACTGTTAGAGAAACATGAATGTTGATGAAGTTTGTCTGCCCTTATGAGCTATAAACATCTCAGTGGAAGATGTAATTGCATTCATATTGCAGATGTGCTATCCAAAATAAAATATGATTTCCAGAATTTATTCACTTGGTTCTTCTGGACATTGAACAATATTTCCACTTAAGCGACTATCTTCTGACCACTACTCTGAGTGCAGATGTATCGAGGTACAAAAGGATCCATTAGTTTATGGATTCAAGGTTAAGAAGTGAGTGGATTACATGGCATGAGCCATATATCAAAAATCCATTTGTGTGAATTAAGTTTTCCATTTACCTATACACACTTCCTCAAACAAAGGAACTTTGACTTGCAATATACCTACAGAGCAAATCCAAGTTTCTATGTGTCAGATGAGGTAAAATATTGGTATGTTGGTTTCAAATCAGTGAGGAGAAAAGAAAAGCCAGAAAACATTAAGTATCCTTGCAGAAGAAGTAATTTCTTTTATCAATTAAAAACTGATAAGCCAAAAATCCAAGTCCAAACTAATATAGCATATAAGAACTTTAATAAGAGCAGAACAACAAAGACTTCCGCCCAAGTTTGGCAACGTTGTGAGAGGTGGTGTCCTCCTCATTGCTGAGCAAAGAAAACGCCATGTGAGGCTGAGCTAAGTCTTCACCGCAGCAGATTCTCCAGCAGCGAGAAGGAAGAATCCTGACTGTGGCTTTTCGTGTTTTGTCAAGCTGACTTAAGCCAACCAGCAAGATCTGGACATCATCCATTCCTACGACACTGACACCTCTATAAATACCTCAGAGGACCAGAAGAAGTCAAATACTTCAGAAAAGGAGCATTGCTGACATTTATTTTTTTAATTTTCTTACTAATGAGTTTTAATTACTGTAACAATTTAAAGTTAAAAAAAGCTATGAATTATAATTAGTTAAACAAAATTTAGGACAGACACAGCTAGAGGGGTTTCAGCTCAGCTATACACATCAAATATACTCTGAGGAGTTGCACTGTTTCCTCCTACATGGCAAAAACAATGTATAATGAGGTGGGTGATCAGAGGACCCGGTTTTAGCTGAGCTTCTTTGCAGGTAGAAATCTTATTTTCCTGTATGCTGGTAACCTATTTTACTCTGGGAACTGAAATCCACTGCTTTGCATTTGTGCAAGCGTGAATGTGTTCTGTGGGCGACCGTGTTCGTGTGTGTGCCTTTTGCACTCATGTGTGCAGCTTTTTGAAACCTGCAGTGTAGCTAATTTAACAATGCACAAGACCTAATTCTTCAAATTGTAAAAACTGTCTGTGTAATTTATAGACTACAAATAAAAGTGCTTTTTTTAAAGAGAAGCAAACTTAAGACCAAAGTCAGATTAAAATACTGTTAATCAGAGTTCAAATGAATTCACTACTCACAGTAGGACTTCCATATGGGCGGCTGATAATCGTCAGGATCTGCAAAACACAGAAAATAAAGCAAGTTTCTGAAATTAACTCACAGTAGTTTTTATAGACTTCTCTCATTAAAAACCTCAACCCCCCCCCTCCACTTCCCCAGTGGATTAAATATGAGCCCTTCATTGTGGTTATGTCACTGTTATTTATCACTGTTCTAATTATGCATATGGCTTCATGCTGTGCAGCTGCCTCTCGAGATGCACCACTGAAGGTACCTCTAATCAGTGCTTCAAGGACAATCAATATGGATGTGTCCTTGTTTTTGCTAAACATTGTGTTGCACACATCTGATCTCTATTAACCTGCAGCAGGAGCCTGAAAACACAATATTTCCTTGCTAAGATTAGAGCACAATTAAACTTTAGAGACGTAAACGCAGCAAACTGCCTCTGGGAAATGTGGCTGCATACTGATCATGTGAACACTCATATGAGATTACATGATTTGTGCTATTGCATTAGTTTTAAATGAGGATGAGGGATGATGGAGTAAACACCCTTGAGCAAGTCATGGTTTACTGTCATGTTTTAATGACTTATAATACTCTTACAACACTTCTCTGAACTACTCACCACTCAGCAGGTTGCAACTAGTAAAATACAGCAATGATTTTGACTGAATGAAACATCTGAGCACAATTTACTTCTTGTGTCAAGGATGTTTTAAATGTTTTAGAAACTTTGCAGTAAGGGGAATAAACTGCAACTGATTCAAAGACATTTATATATCAGATTGGTGTTTCAAAAGTTCAGAATCCACCTCCAAACTAAATAAAAAATGTTGCATTTGTATCATGTAAAAAAGTTATACTAATTTGAAGATAAAGATAAGGGCACCACTGTTACCTTCCCGTAAGGAAGTTGTGAGTTTAAACATGCTGGTCAGCTGGAGCCTCTCTTTGGGAGGTTTACATCCACTCCCTGTGCTTGTGGCTTGTGTGTCACTCTTCTGGGTGCTCTGCTTTCCTTCAAGAGTTCAAAGCCATACATGGCAGGTTAAGGGGAGGTTTAAAAATGGCTGCAAGAGTACATTATCTCCCTGTCAGCTGATTTAGGATCCAGCCATTGTGACAATCTACAGGGGGTTGTGACTCCTGGTTGGGTGATTAGTACTCTTCAAATGACACTGATTTTAAGGGTCAAGTGTGTAAGATGCTGTGGCTTCTAATGTAAAGTTACAGATGGCAACAAACTAAATACTTCTTTCTGAGCATGATGGAGATTCTATGAAGGCTTGGGGGCGACTTTTTCTAGAGTCACTGTTAGGTGTATCTGCACTATGGAAGAAATTGGACTCTTCAACATAGTGAGCAGAAGAGGATCCACTCCTGCTGCAGATAAAGAGCTCATTCTGCCCAATGAATTCCACTGTGGACGGCTGCATCATGTTACTGCTGTAACTCTGCCACTAGACCTGATAGCAGCCACTCATTCCATCAAATGCAGCCTGTTTCATAAGATTCCCAGAAGTGTTGCTCTACTCCACGGGGGGGGGGGGGGGGGGGGGGCGGGGGGAGCCCTTGACAGAAGTCTGTCAAGGTAAACAAAACATGTGTTGCAGGCAGGATTATATTAAAAGAAACTGCATGCGCAATCCAATCAATTTTTTTTTAAATGGAAAGGAAAAGAAAAGAAAAACAACCAACTGTGAACATTTGCAATAATACAACAAAGCACAACATTGACATTAACCTGATGAACAAGTGGTTTGTTATGCACATGGTTGGTCTGCAAAATCCTGGAAATCATTCTGAACAGAACAATGTAAAAAACGTATTAAAGTGGTGATTTGGTGAATCGTCATTTATTAGATAGATAGATAGATAGATAGATAGATAGATAGATAGATAGATAGATAGATAGATAGATAGATAGATAG
>JAOXYM010000006.1:16158550-16175112 GCA_028567055.1 Leptatherina wallacei | reverse complement strand
AGTAGGAGGTCACTTTCTACAGAAGTAAAAACTATTTTTAAAAAGTCGGATGGTATCATGTCCAGAGTGCATGTTGTTGATTTCAGATGCCCAACTATTTCTTTAAGGATTTTTAAATCAACCATATTAAATTGTGACATAACACCAGGATTATTTCTAGGTTCTAGGTAGGAAAGATCCTCTTTGAAATTGAAAACAGCTGCATTTGAAAAAACTGAAGTTGAAAAGATCCCCTTTATATTTATTTCAAAGATAAAGCTACTGATGTTCAACATGTAACTCATTGCTTACTGATTTACTGGTAAATAGTTCTTCAGATCTTACTGAGCATGTAAACATAAGCATGTAAAAAATGTTCACAAGTAACTACTTCCACTTCTTCAAAAGATGAATAATTTGATAAAATAGCTGCGCACTGCAGTTTCAGCAAATATTAGGCATGCAAATTAGGCATGCTAGTGTGTATTTACAGCAAGCGTCCAATACAACTATGAGGCTCAATGATGAGTTTTTAAATAGATGTGCAGAGAAAGGGTTTCACAATGTCAAAACAGTACATGAACCTTCTTAACTTATGCCACATAAAGGAATACAATCTTAAATATATGTAATATTTCTGGTGGAAAGCGTTCTCAATCACACTGACAAGATCTATTTCACTATAGCAATTCTACAATTTGGGATTGTTAAAGAAATATGCTCATGCATTTTTAACTGATATTCTTTTCAGATGTATTTCATTTCAGTGCAAAATTTCCCTTTCAACATTTTTTTTCAGCTTTTTTTTTGTTTCTGCAGCTTTAAACTCATTAGAAGAAATGGCATGCTGCACTTTAAGTTGAGATATTTTGGGAGTTTTTGCATGCACACAAGTTCAGTTCCTGGTGCAATGGATGAAAAATTATGTTGGTGATGCTGAATGACTAATATTTGTCTTAACCACCACATGACATAAGCAAGAAGAGAATCACATTTAGAAACGGCTAGAGCAGCAGAGGGACTGTGGGGAAAACCTCTTTCAGTGACCACAAAAGCATGTGTGGACCAAAAGGCCTATCTGCACTCATGGCCACATCAATAAATCACATTTTTAGAGGCCCAGACTGAGCATAAACTAATGACAACCGTCCTTTCTCAGTCATTGGCATCCAAACACCCTCACCACCTACATCTGCATGCCGCAACATAATTTACACAACTGCCACCAAATCCCTGCTTGTGCGAACACCAGCTTCCAGCTGCAAGGTGCTGCTACACCCATGTGCATACAGTTACTATTCATTCTAAAAGCAGCAATCGCTGCATGATTCTTTAATAACCTGCAGCAGAAGAATCAATAATTCTCCAGTTATCAGTATCATTGGGATAAATGTTGCCGCTCGCCACTCAATAAAGCTCAGTTTCCTTGGGCACTGAGAAATTAGGACAAGAAAAAGCATTTAGTTTAGTTGTGTGGAATAAGTTAATATAATCAATTGACCACATCTTAGCGTGTATTACCTTAATAGCGAGCAGTAAAAGAGTGATGGACAAATGGAGGGGTGCACTAGAGCAAACAAGAGTCCCCCACCTGAATAAATACTTATATTTTTCCAGACCTAAATATGCCCAGACATTTTCGATGGTCCCCCCCAAAAAAAACAAAACAAAAAAAAAAGAAAACCATACACACACACACACACGCACGCACGCACATACGTACACACACACACACACACACACACGCACGCACATACGTACACACACACACACACACACACACACAGGACCATTACCATCAAGACTGTGTCATTCCTGTCTAACATCCCAATTTATCACAATCACACTTATTTAACAGCACATATGACAACTGAGGAACACTGAGAAATATTTCCACATGGGAAAATTACTATGAGGTGTATAGTGTGGTTGCCCACTATATCAACACTCAACGTTCAAACTCTGCCAATGTTCAACAAGAAAAAATAACAGTCAGATGGCAGTGGCGTGTCACTGATAACAATTAGTTTGCTGTATTTTTATCCATCATTTTGCAGATGTAGAACAAGATTTTCCTTCTTTTCTTTTTTTACCAGAAAATATGAGTAAATAAATTGTAAATTAATACTATATCTTTACAGATCTTTAAAACTACCTCAACAAAACTTTCTCATCCACAGTATTCTATTTTAAAGCACCAGTTTAAACATTTATGTAATGTTTTTTGCATGTGTTACTCGTGCCAAACTTTACACTTAAAAACCCCCAAAAACTCATGATCCTTTTCATACATCTACATGACAATATACTGTATGCTCTGTAGATAAACAAGCCGGAGCCTCATTTACACTTGACTTATAGATGGAAAGTTATAGTAATATTACACATGCAGAACAAACAAAAATAAACTAACAAGAGTCAAAATAGGTAAGCCATGTAGCATCTATGTTGTGTTCTTGCTTTACATAGAATAAAGGCTCCTTTAAAACTTGCACAGGTTATAATTTAGCACCTGTTTGTTAGCAATGGTAACACAGACTCTGTGCCAATCAACACACAACAAAAACCACAACCTGTTTATCCAGTGGATGACAAAACAACATGAATATCTGCTAGCACTTCATCTGGGGATAAATTTCCCTTTATTCTCATTAGTTAGTGAGCATAGGACTAGAACCTATCAATAACATGAAGACATGGTTAATATTTTCATTTTGAACAGTTTTCATTGCATTGAAAGACTGACGAAAGCTTATTTAGCAGCAGTTGTCAAGTGAATGCAAACTCCAGATTCTGGAAAGATAAAATTTGCTGCTTTTCACAAAATTTCTTACAATAGGTTCAGCTGCTTGTACTTCCCATTTGTTAAACACCTAAATTTGGCCTGTGGGGTAAAAACCTGTCGGGTGTTTTAAGCCTTACTACATAAAAGAACAAGTCTGGAGTTAAGAGGCTGTTTCAACATACTTGTGTTGTAATGCAGGACCATTACTATACAGTATTACAATGTTTTGTTCTTTGTTTTAAATATCTGTTGGTCAAAAAGCAGGCAAGGCAGTGTGTAAATAAGTTCATATACCAGTGTGCATCGATACAAGTGTGTGAACATATGTAAGTGTATGTATAAGAATGAATGGTGACAGGCTACAGTTCCACTGAGGGGACCGATAGTTGGGATGTGGGCCCCAGAAGAGAGCAAGTAGACACTTTGCAGTCCTGACCCTGCACTCTCACATTACTGAGAGCTTTCCACACAGCTCAGCTCTCCTCCACAATCCCCTCCCAAGAACCACCACTGCACAACCACGTTCACTCTACCATGACATCATTAGTAGGTCTTCTTCCTTCCCTGAATCCTTTTACTTTTTTATGCTCACTTGTTCCAAAGTCTATTTCTCTAAGTTATTCTGGTATGTTTCTCCCCAATGGAGCAGAAGTGACAGCCGTTCATTGTTCTGTTAATCCTCTATAACTCTGTTCTGGACCTCTCAGGGTGTCCGTACCTCAACTCAAGTCCTTCTGCCCCAACCTAAAAATTCAAGTCTGAACACACATTAAGCTTTACTATCCAAGTCTCCACAGTCTCCACAGTCCCAACTCCAACTCAAGCACCAAGGACTTAAACACAAGAGGCTTGGCTGTCATCCAAGAGGAGCGAGAGAAGGAGAGAGGTGCAGTCAGTCCACTGACTCACATCCTTCCCTTTTTGACTCTGCTCCAGCAATGATGTAATGCTCTTGGCTTTCCGCCCTCCCCCCACCCAGTGCCTGCCTACCCCTTGATTTTGTTCCTCCCTTCTCGCCTCCTCCTCTTACTTTTCCCTCTCTTTCCCTCCTCGACTCATCCAACATCACTACACTGGCTCCTCGCTTGGTGAAGTCACTGCAGGCTCTGGGTAGACACAGCAGCTAAAAACTTTTGAACGTAACCAAAACAGCCCAGGGCCAAGTTCCAGACATTTGGGAGATGGTGGTGCCGTCGCCATGGGAACAGAGGTAAACACTGGGAGAAACAAGGGCCTCAAACAGCTTGCAGCTGCCTGGCTCTCTGAGTAAACACTACACAGGACCTGCCCCTGATTTACTGCCTTTAATCACTGGTGGGAGGAGAGTGCCATGGGGTTTGGACTGAGGAAATAATACGAATCTGATCAAATAAATCAGCCATAATGGGTTACAACATAGGCTGACTTTTATTAGTGGGCTAAAGGAGAGATGGATGCTGGGAGGGTGCTTCACAGGGATGGATCTAACATGGGGTGTCCTCACATTAGGGTGCCTAAAGCTGAGAAAATCCATGCCAAAGGACAGTTGAGAAATGATTGTGAATGATACTCTGGAGCAAATTAGAGTGAATGTTGCTGTACTCATACATCAAATATGATACTGTTTTGATTCATCAGTTCCCATTGGCTGAGGACAGCAACGATGGGTTATGTTCATTTTTATCTAAAGCATGTTTGTTCAATCTCATCAGCAAAGAACAAGGGAAACTATCAGCATCAGTTATCTTTTTGAGATTTGTCATCAGTACCTGACTGGTTCTGAAACAGTTGGCATAAACAACTCCTTTCACTATCAATTACATTTAATCTTTTCTTTTTTTTTAAATATCAAACTTGATTATTTGAATGTTTGTCCCTCAACCAACAACTTTTCTTGAATCCTCATTTCTCCATCTTTACTGTCTTTTAATGATCTTTTCAAACATTGTTTCCACACACCTTTTATTCTCCTGGTGCAAATTTATCCCCTGCTTCCACTCAAACATGATCCATCTTTTCCCTTCCTTGTGCAGACATGTGTTCTATCCTCTCCTCAACACGACCAACCACAATCCTGGTGTAAAACGCATGCCCTCCACCTCTTCGCTGTCTTTTTTCCACCCACCTGATCCTTCATTTCCTCTTCTCCATCTACCTCCTAATACCCCCTTCCTCTCTTCTATCCTCCTCTGATCCTATTTTTCCTCCTTTCTGTCCACCTCTGATCCCCCTTTTCCACACTTCCTCACTTTGTGATGCTTGCACTCCCCGGAGCTGCGAGGCATGTCCCCATGTGTGAGTTGCTTGTGCAGGAGCCTGCATGTGTGGTGGCCCCGGGGCAGGGATGACACAGGCCCGCTGGAATGAGAGGGAACAGAGTCTGGGCGTTCCTCGACAAACGCACTATTAAACCCACTGCAGTACACAATGAGCTCATCTTAATTCAGGTCAGATGTACATCCTGCTTTCTATCTCTTTCTTTTACTCTATTTTCCTTTTTTTCCCAGTTGATTACTCTAAATACATTTGTCTGCATACTACTCATTAATTCTAACCTAGACCTTCAATTGATACAGAGAGATCATTTTGGAATATTGTGGAAGAACATGAGGGTAACTTAAGCATAATGTAGAGGTTTTCGACTCTACACTCAGGATGGACCTCCCTCCTTATCACAACTTTGTGATTTTTTGTTTGTTTAGTTTGAATTGTTGAAAAGTTCATGAGGTCAATTTTTGTTCATGAAAAGCCTCTCTCTTTCTCTGCCCTCAAACTGGCACAGAGTATAGATAAATAAGCACGTTTTTACTATAAAGGAAAATTCATTACAATTGAAAAAGGTGCTATGCACTCGATAAAACGTAACATGTAATATATCTATGCATCAAAATCTTAAAAACTATCAGCACCAATATCTTAGCATAGTGCAGAGGTAGTATTTTATTGACAAGTAATTTTTTCATCAGGGTCAAAATCCACTCTATGTGTAAGAAAAAGCAAAAATGGATTTTGTTCACTAAACATGACCCTCAGCTTTATAATTCTAAAAAGGTTAGAACACCTCATATTTATCAGTGATCATAGAAAATATGAAGACCAGAATCCATATTGATTAAAACATCTAAAATGATTTCAGAACACATTTGGGACCAACAACTAATTGGAATGAGTAAATATATCACCAAATTGCTTTGCAAAAAACAGAGTTGATTCACAACATATGTATGTACCAACCAACGCTTTGCATGAAAGCTTGCTATTCGTATTAAGATCGATATCTATTTCTGCTACTTCCCTTAAAAGCAAAAAGAAGGACCACAAGTAGCTGGGTGCCTGAGGTGTGAAAAATACTGCGCATTTAAAGCAACATGGGAAACAAAACCTCAAATCAACTTCCTTTAAAACTCTGCACAATGATGTGACATTGCATGCAGTGCACCCAGCGTGGAACATCACCAACAATACAAAACCTCCTTCAAAAAGAAAAGGGAACACATGAGTGCACAGAAGTAGCAAGCTATAAATGAGGAGGGTGGGCTGCTTTCAAGTAAACTTCTAAGTATTATATTTCAATAAAAATGCATTAATACAATTTTTTTAAATAAAACCAGGTCCTGAAAAAAACTGTGAAAACTGTGTAGGTTAGACAGTTTTAAACCAAAAATGTCTGACATCATCAGTCAGTGGTTTTGCGGATTACACCTTTTAGGTTCACACGGTGAGGGTTAATAGTAAATCATCTGCATTTACAGTCATGTGAAAAAGTTCTAAGGATTCTAAGAGTTAATATATCAGGACATTCAAAAAAAGAAAAAGCTTCGGTCATCAAGTCTTGAAATTAGATAAATATATCCTCACATTAAAACATCACATAAACTTACTTGTAGTTAAAAGCAGCCAGGTGCTGATAATCAAATGCAATTCATTAATTGATATTCAGGTGGTGCAGCTATTTGATGGTGTGGAGCATTGAGATGTTAACACATTGAATTGGAGGAACAATAGCAATGATCTTACAGAAGACATTACTGCTGTCCTTCATCTAAAACTCCAAAGATTGCATTTAGCACATTAAACATTACAGTTCAGGCACAACTTGTTTGGAAGAGTTGCCTCTGAAAAGAAAATCCATGCACAGCTTAAGTTTTGCACGGTTTTGGTTTTTTCAGATGAAAAATTGCATCTTAACAAAGCGTCAAGCCTTTTGTTAACAGAAAATACCAAAGTTGGTCATCCATGGTCTTAATGTGTTGCAAGCCTTAGGTGAAAACCAAACATCAGCACAAGCCCCTTATTCCAATTGTCAAGCATGATGGTGGAAGGCTGATAATTTGGATTTGTTTAGCAGCCACAGGACCTGGACAGCCTGCAGTCATTGAGTCAAATGTGATGCTATATGTCCAAGAGCAGGACAATGATTTCAACCACACAAGTCAATCTACAACAGAATGTGTGACAAAAATAAAAGAATCAAGGTGACTAGTCAAACTCCAGACTCTAACCTGACTGAGATGCTTTGGTGAGGCCTCAGCAGAGTTGTGTATAAACAAGTCAGCAAACATCAATGAACTGAAGCAGTGATGTGCAGATGAGTGGGCTGAAATTCTCCACAACAATGTAGAAGGCTGAAACATCATATACACTTCAACTATTACTTCAAGTTATTGGTACTGAGGGTGGTTGTACAAGCTATTGGATGATGGTCTGTTCTTAATCTTTCACACACACTGCTTCTGCATTTTGGTTAAGGTTTAACGCATCATTGTAATATGTGATGTGTTGTTAATCTGAGGCTGAATTTACCTCATTTTGAGACCTGGTAAGGACCTTTTTTTGTTATTTGTAGCACAACATAAAAAAATGACAATGTCTCAATAACTCGTCATGTGTTAAATGTTGTCTTGGTCTGGTGATGTTAAAAGTCAACAGTGTGATAAAGAGGACTGTTTAAATACAAGTTGTCATTGAATCAGAACATATAGTGAACCATTCATGGTTCAGACATCATACAAAAAGGCAAATATCCCTAACTTTTTGTGAGTAGTGTACATATATATATATATATATATATGCTTGGTATCAGGAGTGACTTGAGGTTCAGTGTGTCATGTAAGAATGCTTAAACAGACATCAAATCTCCAATCACAAGACGCATACATTAAATCCCTCTTTCAGTCAATTAGAGAAATCTCAAAATCCAAACAATGGCACCTGTATTTGTACAATGGCAAAATTAAGATCACCATAATAATGCATCATAATAAATTGATGAAATATATTTTACCAGATCTTGACTGTAAGCATTCACTTAACAGCATTCAGCTTTACTGTGCTATGTAATGGAAAAAATGTGCCCAAATTCCTCTATTGAGCCAAAATAGACTAGTGTCATTTTTAATGTCACACAATGCCACACCTATCTACCCACATACCTCCACTTACAAGTCAAAAGGTTGAGGTGTCCATAAGATTTTGTATCTCACATGGTTGACAAGTAATGTCCAACGAATTTAACTCTGACATTACTCAGCACCAGATGTGTATAATCGAAAAGCAAAGAGCATTCTCAATTCACGAGTTGGACACCGCTTCCCCTTTGTATGATGATGATAGCCGTGACATTTAGATCTGCTTGCTGTTTCATATGCCTGGTTTTAACACTGGTTTGTGTCAGTGCAGCTCCCCAAAGACCTTGTTTGAGGACTCAGAGCAGAGGGAGGGAGTGAAAAAGACGAGGAGAGAAGTCCTCAGGTTTCACAGCTGCAGGCCCAGCTCAATCCTAAAGTAAATGGACTTGAGGAAAGCCAATCCTAATTGATTCCAAGCCTCAAAGCTCTTTAGTAAACATTGTGGAGCAATGAAAATGACTTGTTATCCTAATTCATTGGATGCTCATGCTGTGCACTCAGCAGCGCAGAGGAACAAAATGAGGAAGCAGATGGAAGCAAGATTAAACTGATTTTGTTTGTCTCATTTAGAGACATATTCACAGCAGAGCTCCATAAAGTGTGTCAGGATTAAAAGATTTATGGGCACATGCATATATTCACCTGACTTTTCATGACAAAGGAGAACTGTTTTTTAATACTTTTTTAGGTTAAGACTGAAATGGGGGGAAAAAGCATTTGCACAGCAGAAACTCATGCTTCAAGTTTTACATTAAAGGGTTCTGTTCACAACTGTAAATCAAAATGTACTGGCAACTGTAGTTTTAGTGGCTTGACAGGATAACAGGGCAATTAAAACATGTGTCATAGGGAATCACTGATCCGACCTTCAGCAGCTTCCCAACTCTTTTAGGACATAGCACAGCTTGCCTGTGAAGTGTTGAGCATGTTTTTCAATGTAGGAAGTTCCTGTGAAGAGACCCTGTGCACAGAGGCTTCTGTTAGCCCAAATGGCTTCCTGTGGAAGCACTGCTTTTTAGCAGAGTGGTTTCCTCAATTCATTTTCCTGCTGATGTGAACATTTCCAGCTCAGTTTTCTTTTGTGTGAATCTACTCCCCCTGTTCATGTGTCAGGATTCCATCATCCTTGTAAACAAGTTACACTCCTGCGGGTTCAACACATGGATCAGCTGCTAAGAGATTTCATTAATAATATGAGGCTAAGAAGTGGGGGTATAACATGGGATTTGATGCAATTCTATGCTTGGAAAAGCAACATTTACCATTTATATTTATGAGTGGTGTTAACAAATAGTAACACCACAAATATCTTAACATACATTAGTGGAAAAAATGATTAGATCACCTTGTTTTCTTAAATTTGTTGTTCATCTTATCAAGTACTAACTCCTGTGTATCTTGTGACTAAAACAGTCAGAAAAGAAAACATAGAATGCATAAATGCACTGTTTTTAGGATGAGCTATTTTTCCTATCATTTTGTTGATCCACACAAATGCACCTTTAGTTGTATCAGGCATTTAAAATGAAAAAGAAAATGAGAAAACAAGGGTGGTCTAATATTTTTTTCTGCAACCGTATATGTTAAGGCTCTGTGATCATCAGGACTGTATGGTGAAGCTGTGTGTCTGTGCATTAGTGAGGAGTTTGTAATGACAGGTAAACTCAGGTGAAGCAGGCCCAGCAAAGTCTCTGTTACTGGCAGTGATTGCTGCTCCTCCAAAGGGATGAAATTCCACCCCTGTGCTTGACAAAGAGCCTGACGAGGTGTCAGTCAGGCTTAGTGATGGGCCTCCCATCCAATATTCACCAGCTCCTCAAGCTGTAAATCTACACAGGACAAATTTGACACAGGGCCCGGCCTAACACTGAGCCATCTCAATGTTTAACTAGCTTGCTACAGGCCTGGTTTACAGTGACAAAGCCCTGGTGCATGTTTGAAAGTAGTTAGGGTTAACCCATAAGGAATGAATTAGGTAATTTTGGTGTCATCTTAAGGGCAAAAGTATGTTTGTGTGTGTTAATGATTTTGACCGATATACAATCAAAAACACATAAAGATATAAAGAGATAAAGATATATTCAAGGAGGAGATGGGCCTCTAACATTTGACAGAGTTCATAAAATCAGTACCACACACAATCTCACTACATACAGATACATGCAGATATGTGCATGTGATCAGATTATGACTGACAAAAAATACTTCAACTCTATGAAAAAATACTTGATTGCTAAGAGTGATTATGAAGTAGCCCACCTCAAATGTTAATATAGTCATGGCGTTTGCAAAGAAAAAGTGCTCTAAGGTGGCTAACATTCCCATAGACTGAAAAGAACTATTTTAGAGCATGAAATGCTAAACCGTTGTAAAAGTAGTCAAGACTGAGACTTCAACAATGAGCTCATCTAGTCCTCTGGGACCTTCTTTGGCATGCTCTGTTGTGGGACAATACTGAATGAACAGCAAAACATGAATTGCCAGCCCTGCATACACTGCTCCAAATGTAACTAAACACTGACATTACCTCAGAGACTGTAGACGGATGACAGCTGGCACAAACACAAAGCAACCAGGCTGAGCCTAAGGCTGTCACCGTTACAGGGGCACACTTGAGGTGAGAGGATACAATCTGGCACTAGTCAGATCATTTTTAATTTGTCAGCAATTTTCAGAAGGGCCTCTGCCCCATAGTAAGGAAATAGAAAATCAGATATATGGGAAAAAAGACACTAAAGTATATTATATTCATTCTTTTTCAGTGGTAGGTTGAGTGAAACGTAGTAATTCTACCTGTTAATTTACTTTGTACATGCTGTGATTGCTGGATTTTTGGGCCATGTGACTCACTCACCCTATCTGTCTATTCGTGGATGGAGCCTGAGTGATAACGGAGCTGGATTGAGGAGAGGGCAGGGCCTGCTGGATCACTATGCTGGTATCATGATTAGCCATCCGTGAGTGGGACTGCTGGTGCTGGCCTAGGCCTGCTTGGCCATGCAGTGAGATGTTCTGCAAAGAAGAAGAAAGGAGAAGAGCAAGCTGAGTACATTAGCTTAAGAATCAGTTGAGAGTGACTGATTCCCTCTACGAAGTTGAATTTTCAGCACAACTGTGCATCATTTCAACTGTTCAGTCTTTGGTTCTACACCCAGCTTGAATGTATAATGAGGAATTATGTAAACTATCATCCACAAGCTTTTCAGTGTTGCACTAAGTTGGGACACATGGTGAGTCTAATGAAGACCAGGTTCTCTAAAAAAATTTTGGGCTCTGTTATGAGTGATGAATATACATTCCAATATGACTGTACTGCATGGAGGAATACAGTATATCCTCTATGGAGGATTTTGGCTGCACAAGCATATTGAATATTAAATCATCAATAGCAAAATCAATTGCCATTAAAATGAAAAGAACAAAAATACCCATGGTGTCCATGATCAGCACGAATACAGTGGAATAAAACTAATAATAAGCTAAACTCATTTGCACTGAGCAACAACTGTAGAACACTACACTACACAACACTACACTACACAATACACACAAAAAGAGTGCAGTCACAAATTTTAGAGACACAAGACCATCCATCACTTTCCTTCAAACACTTTAGTGTTGTGTCGTACATGAATATGTGACTATTTTTCATTTATACTGGCTGTACTGGCCATTTGCCACTTTCCATAAGTTTCAACACTTTGGCTCTTTTATCTCTGCTTTTTGTGTATTACATCTCCACAGCTTCTTGCTCTGACTCGCCTCCTGCTGACTTAGCTGACTCCCATCATAAACCACACAGGCTGGGCAGGCTAGACATGGCTGACCTGAGCACAGACACACTCCAAAGCCAAACCTCCCAGACAACAGCTTAGCTACAGAATGCACTACACATCTTTCCAGACATTAGATAAGCAGTCTGTCTTGTGGTGATTTGACTAGTGCCCATGTTTCAGGTGAGGGTGCCTCAAGGCAGATCTATAATGCGTAAATGATTACATCCTTTGACAAATGTCAAATCTTTAGGAATCTGCTCTCATGCGAGAGTGTTGGACAGTCTGTCTGGTCTTGCTATTGCTGCCAAAGAGTTGTCTCAGGGGTCTGCCGTTATTTCTGGGAAGAAACACGACTCCTTCAGTGAAAGATGGCTGGAGAGCTGTTTGAAGTTACAGGTGAAGAACATGATCTCTGTTCTCTTCACCTGTGGTTGGTCACAAATCTCTATCTCCTAGCCCCATCAGTCACTGTTGACAAGATAAATGGGGACAGCGGAGTGTGGTTTGTGGGGCACAAAAAAAAGTTCATGTGGAACAGGTGGGTAAATGATTTTATTGTAATTCTAGCTGCTTTTTTTTTCTTTCTTATCTGTAATGCTTTTAATGTTTTATGTAAAGCACTTTGAATTGTCTTGAACCTGAAAATGTGCTATACAAATAAACTTGCCTTGCCTTGCCTAAACCTTTGACAAAAATGTCAAAAATTCTGGTGGCGTATAAACACTTGTGGTTATTGGCCTTTTGAGAAATACGCAGAATGCGGTTACATGAGGGCCATGTGTTTTTATCTATTTAGAGTGCTCTATCAGCTCATAGTTTGTGGGTGGCTATTTGTGACAGATGATCACACAAGATAAAGGCTCATAACCGCCTAACCTAACCCTTGTGGAGGGCTGTGGCTTTGGTTTTATTTGGGTGTTTTCAGCCTGAGGTTTTGTGTTCTTTTCAGTAGTACCTGTTTACTGTCCTCCTCTTCTTGAGCTTTGCAAAATTCCTGCTCGATGGAGCAGTCCAGCTCATTAAACAATCCCACCTCCTCACAGTTTTTCAAGAAACGTGTAGGTGTAGGCGTCTGATCTGGAAAACAAAGAAAAGTCGGTCAAACTTCATATCTGGAATCATCTAGCTCTAACCTCTAATAATAGATTAGAAATTAAAACAAAGGTAGCCTGGGAGAGGGAGCTTAACCTCATGTTTAAGGACGATTGGTGGGAAGCAGCTCTGAATAAAATTCAATGTAGCTCAACATGTGCGCGGTTGTCACTCATACAATTTAAAGGGTTCAGTTCTCAAAGGCTCGACTGTCTAAGATTCATTCAAATTTTTCAGATTGCTGGGACAAATGTCATGCTTCCCCATGCAATTTGTCTCGTATGTTTTTTCTATGCCCATCTCTATCTAATTATTGGAATAATAATTTTTTATAAATATATATATACTTTCTACAATTGTACATATATCAGCCCACATAGCCATATTTGGTCTACCAGAGAACTATAATAAATATACCCGTGATCAGTTAGATGTTATAGCTTTCACTTCCTTGTTATGTCGTCGTCGCCTTCTTCTACATTGGAAATCAAACAAACCTCCAGAGAGCTCACAGTGGCTTACGGACACTATGACCTTCTTAAAGTTGGAAAAAATTAAATACTCAGTCAAAAATTTACTAAAACAGCTTCTTACTAAGTGGCAACCATTGCTTACATTTTTTAATTCTCTAAAATCACTTTCTGAAGAGTGATGAATCCAATCTCCACCCTCTGTGTTTTTTTGTTTGTTTGTTTTGTTTTTCTTTGTTTTGTTAATTGATTAATTGATTTTCATTCTTATTTCTGTAACTACTATTATAGTTGTTGCTTTTTTAAAAATGTAATCTTATCTTTTTTAATCATAAATTACATTTAAAAACAAAAACATACATTTTAATTGGCATTTTGCATGTCATAACTGAAACATATATTGATAATGACAGAACCAATGAAACAAACCAAAAGCACAATACAAGCCCTTGTACAACAGTGCATCATATCCACTAGCATCATATACACACCATTTCAGCAAGAAGACTTTATTAGGCCTGCCCAATCACTGTCAGTATGATTTGCAATATGTGAACAAATACTTTAATATATGGTACTAATCTCAGTTCTTTTTAACAAGCCTTGAATTGTATTTCTGCACATAATTCATTGTAAGAGGTGCACATAAGCAGAATGTCTTCTAATTGGAATTCATTACTTGTTATAACGCATGTTCTTTTCCTAGTTCAAGTCAAAATGTCTTCGTAACAGTGGGCTTCTCAATGGTGTGATCTTGACATTGAACATGTTGATATTGCAACAATAATACATTTTTTATAAACCATGCACACTGCTCACACTTAATATTAGCTAATTTTACAGCTTGTTTCTGTTTATAAATACTATATCAGTATACTAATACATTTTATAAGCCTTATGAGCTCGTCATAGTGTCATGTAACTGGTGATTTAGCCTATTTATCCATGCAAACCCCCATTGTACGAGCAAATACTTTATTCAAGCTAATGGAGATCTGCCTAAAGAATAACATAAGATATATTTTTGTCACACATTACATTTTTGAAAAAGAATTACTTCCATTTAGTTAGTGAGCGGGAGATACTCTCTTGACAGCCCAAATTTAGCTGACAAAGTACAGATCCCATCTACTGAGTGGGGGTCTCATTTGTTGAGCTCAGTCAAGCTGCGGTATTCAACTTGCCATTGTGGGGGGTGCACACATATCAGGTTTCAGACAGTTGAAGGTGATTTTAAGATCATGGTTGTTTCAAAGGCTAAAAGCATACTTCACAGTCTGTTTATTCATTTGGGGAAGACAGAAGATTGACTCAAACTTTTAACATGACCTGTGGACCAAAAATGCAGTCTCACTCCAAAAAGACTTTTTAAATTTTTTTAAGAAAAAAAAGAGTCATACTAATCTTTAATTAGTGATATGAATCAGTGAAAAGCAAGTAGACCAATAGGTGAACTTCAGGGCATCAATTACAATACTATAAATTAACAGTGGGAACAATTTTCACATGCAGCCATGTCAAAATGTGGCTGAGTTGTAACTTATGGGTAGAATAACTGATTAATATTTTTTTCTGAGTTTAGCCTCTGTGTCAGAGAAGTGGTCAGAGTTGTAACTCAGACAGGAGGCGATAAAGACACCCGGCCTAGAAAATCTGATCCTGCTGTTCACTCTGTAAATAATAAAGAGCACACAATCTGGTTTGGCTGCAGTGTCTTGACAATGGCGAGTGGGACAGGGACTCTTCTAGGAATGGAGATCTATATTTATGGATTGTCCTTGGGTTGACACTTAACTCCAGATAAATGTCCTGCTCTCCTTTCTCCTAACACACTGTAGACTAATATCACCTCAAAATGAAGACAAAACACAAATCACCCAGAGCATAAGGAGCAGAAATTTTGCACAATATTCTGATTTGTCAGGTTACTTGTCAGCATCTCTATATCCTGCTAAAGTGTGCACAAGTGGTATGTACTGATGGAACTGAGCTGTAGACTTACATGTCAAATGATTTACATTACTGTAAACAGCTTGTATGGGACATGCCATAAAGGTTTCTGATGACAGACAAATGTGTCTGTGCATGAGTCACCTTGGCACACATCTGCAAACAAAGCTAAACCACTGTAGTAGCAAATGTGTCAGTATTGATGCAGGAATGACTCACCTGATAGCATGTTGTCATTTTTTATGGAAGGGAATTTAAGTGTCATCTCATGTTTGTGTCGATGTATCATCAGATGGTCCTCCGTGGGGAAGCGCTGGTCAGTATTAAAAGCAAAAGTTGTTTGACATTTGTAAGCACAAAGGCAAATGTGTTTGTTCTAGTAACTCAAAAGAAAAGTGCCAGGTATCCCTAAAATAACATTCACTGGTTCCTTTTAGAAAAGTCTCCCTAAATGCGAATTTATTTAAAAAAAAAATTCTGCAGATAATTTTAAACCTGAAGAGTTATCCAATTTGCTTCTCGGGCAGACATCTGCACACAAGCTATATGTATTCATGCTATTTATTTATTTCTATTTATTCTTTTGTCTGAACACACTCACCTGCGAACAGCCAGGAGCGTTGCAAATGAACGGCCTTTCCTGGTCTGAGTTCATCACTCTTGCCAACGTCTCATAAAACTAGTTAAAAAAAAGACAGAAACGAGAAGGGGGAACTGAATGACTTGAGTACTTGCCAGCACCAAAGAGGAAAAATATACTGCCTTTGCCATTGGAAATTGCCACGGCACCTCCACCAGTTCTTGCACTATTGAAGCCCACTACAATGACATTAAAACACAGGACTCAATACCTGGTAAAAACAAATAAATGCTATGCACTGAAAAAACATCTGTTGAAACTATACAGTTACTATATAAACATATTCCCAATTTACTAATTAATAACTTTTAACTTTTTTATAAAATAATCAATTACTGTTGTGCTTTGTAAAACCTAAAATTATAGCTAAATCAATACAATACATAAACACACACACACACACACACATATATATATATATATATATATATATATCCTTCATTGAGCACACTTATTTGCTGTTTTTGTAATTGTTGGTTTTCA
>JAOXYM010000006.1:16142525-16158450 GCA_028567055.1 Leptatherina wallacei | reverse complement strand
ATATATATATATATATATATATATATACACATACATACATACATACATACATACATACATACATACACACACACACACACATACATACATACATACATACCTTTTTACAATAAAAAGTGACAGAATTTCATCTGCAATTGCGTTAATCCCTAGGTAGTCATATCAAAGATTCATTGTCACTAACCTAACAAAAACAGACTAAATAAATATTGAATGAAAGTAAATAAATGAATTCAGTGTATAGATCTTTGAGGGAGATTAGGAAACATGGTGGCAGAGCAGCCGTATTCAATCGCCAAGTATATTAGTTCTAAAATTAACAACTTTGAACAGGAGAGGTTATTTTTGTTGAAATTGAATTATTGTTGTAACTGTTCAGTGTACCAACATGACAGTCTGGCATCATGTCCTAAAACCTTCAGATTTGCAATTATTTTAACAAGTAAAATAGTCACAGGAGAGTGCCTTCGTGCTGTGTGCTTTCAAAATAATATATATCAAATCAAACAAAAGAAAGCTCTAAATAAAAGACCAACATCAAAAGTGCAAGTTATTCTGAGCCCATTTGACCCTAAAAAAAGAACAGAAAACAAATCATCCTGCCCCTTGACTTATTTAACCTAAATCCTATACAACATGAGCAGTCCACTGCGCATGTGACATTTAAAAAAATCTAGGATATAATATTCATTTATTAGAAAGAAAAAAATTAAATAGCAGGGGGTTTCAACAGCTTTTTCAAAGACAAAGACTAATTTAGAGGCTCTGGTGTGCACTTCAGCATTCACCAAACTTCCCTCACATTTTGATATTCTAACTATTAAGTTTTAAATTAGCTTACATTATTGTTCAAGCACTCAATCTACTATAGTTGTTTGTTTGTTTTTTAGCAGAAAAAGTACCATTCTTTTCTTTTGGTAACTTTTCGTTGATTCTCGAAACCATTCCTGGGCATCACCTAGACCAGGGGTGTTAAACTCAAATACACAGTGGGTCAAAATTTAAAACTTGGACAAAGCCACGGGCCAGTTTTGATATTCATTGAAAAAATCTTCCTCATAACAATGAACCTTTTCATTTGGACCCAAACAAGTTTTGTTTAAATATTGAATATGGAACAAGCAAAGCTTAATACTATACAATATATGACTTATATTGCACACATGTAAAATGGAATCTCTAATAGAAATGCATCAAAGGCATTCACTTCTTAAATAAAATTTTAATTGAAATCATATGCCCCCCTTTTTTTGCAGCCTTATGATTTAAATTTCAACATGAACCTGTTTCCACAGGCTAATAATATATTTTGGAAAAAAAACAAAAACAATAATGAACCAATAAACTAATAATAATACCCTTCGATGAATGTGCAACCGTCCAAGCCCATGCCTTGGAGTAACAAGAAAAAGAGCATAAAGAAAACGTTAATTATAGCTCAGTTTTCCACACACTGATCTACTCTGATGTGTCCAAGCCAGATACCTGCATCTCTTCTTTGATGCTAGTTCATCAGTGTCTAGGCTGAGGCTCTGAGCTGAGGAAATCCTCAGGATCGAGCGAAGGTCTTCCTCAGCCAGACGTCTCCTGACTGATGTTTTGGTGCCAAAACATCATCAGAGCATTCTGGGATATATAGTATTAGCAGTAGGCTACATGTGCTGTATATGACCAGTGGGCCAGCTCTAGTAGTCATTTGGTATTGCCTCGGGGGCCAAATATATTTACACTGTGGGCCAACTACCAGAGTTTAACACCTATGACCTAGACAGTATGAAAATACAACACCATTTGTGTGTAAAGTACCAAAACATGGCAAAGAAAGTTTGGTCAGATTTTCTTCTTGCCTTTTATACTCTGTGATTTTCTGATTTGAATGTATTTCAGTAACTTAATTCTGCATTTGTTTATTCTATCTGAGCAATTATTGTAACAATATTTGTGTTTAAACAACATTACAGAAAGATACAAGTTTAGTTCAGTTACCTAAGTAAAATAATTCTCTTGTTATCCAAAATATTTGGTTAAAAAAAGAAAATATTATTTGAGGTTTTTTTCTTCTATCCATCACTACAAAATATTTAGATAAAGCCATATTTCAGATTTTAAGATTTTAGGATTATCCAGTATGATAGTGTCACATCCCAGGGCTACAAATGTGCAACACATTCAGACAAATGTTGTACCAGATGTCAAGTGAGTATTATTATCATTAATCCTGACTTAAAAACGCCCACATTTTCAGCTTTGAACCATTAATCAGTTCCCAGTTCTGTGGCTGTGACAAGCAGGTAGATCTTTTGGACATGTTCACAGAGAGGCCATTGCTGGCTGTTGTGAGGTTTGAACCCAAAAAATACAAACGCGTGTGGACTTCAAGGATGTCTAGCATTATCAAATGCTTGTTTTGCACTTAAAAACATTTACTATGCCATTTTATTGGTGTTTGATAGATTTTTAGACTTGCCCAATTTCCTATTGAAATTGGTCAATAGGAAACTGGGTAAGGGCCCCTAAAGACTTTCTGATGCCTGAAAATGAAGCTAAATTAAGACATTTTAGAATAAGAAAGCTACAGTAAAGTCTCATTTACCTAAAACAGCCTTGTTCTAACCAAAGCCAAGTATTAAATGTCTGACAGGACACTACTATCTAATCTTAAAATTGACATGTGTTGTTTATTCATCATATGGTCTTTTAGAAAAGCTACAGCATTGATAGCATTGATACTGCAGCATATTATTCAAATTAATTACACACTAATGAGATACTTTTTTTTAGCTTAGCTCCTCATCAACAGATGACAAGAACGCAGCACATCTGTAATCCAATGTCTGTGCAGAGCATGAATACCTTTATACACCATGTACACAAGAGTCTTTTTCGTGGGTACAGACTTTTTCCTCAAGCACAGTCAAAACACTCTAATATTGTGTTATGTTGAGCAGTGGTGTTTTCCTAACAAGCTGTAGTTCACAACCAAACCTGCAGAACAGGGTCTGGACAGGGTCTTTCTGTCAGAGAGCGAGGAGCCCTGGTCTCTCTTTCTGTCACCAGTTCACTCAGTCTCTCTCACAGGGCCCCTAAAAACTCACCTGGTCTCCTTTGACACAACAAACATGACCAACACTGCTGATCCTAACCCTCAACCCAAACTAAACACAGGATGACAGCTAGTCTGACCAGTGCCTGCAGACATGTGTTGAATCAACATTTTATATCACAAATGTTTAACCTTCAGATGTTTACATAACTTTTGTTGCCACTTCCCCCCTCATACTCTTGTTTGGAATATGAATTAATACACCAGGAAACTTCACAATAAATCACACATATTGTGTTAATAAAAATGAGAGAAGATTCCTTCTGTGACCAATACAACTGTTGCAAAAAGTATACTTTTACTTTCCTGTTCCTGTTTCTAAAATGCGATTTGATCATTTCAGCACATTTACAAGCAAATTCAAACCATATGATGCATAAAACTCTCAACCATTAATTCTGTAAATGCCTCTGTGAATTATCCAATAGCTTTCACACTTCAAATTATCAGCACTCAACGCCCTTTCCTTGGAAAGGGCGCTTGGCTCACATTTAATATAGATGTTTTAGTTTAGCTGAGGAAATTTGGTTACACTTTACATTAACTATATCCTGATGTGAGCGAGGGGAAGGATTAGGGTCCAGCATTCGATTTCAAGAGGAACAGGGGAGGAATTCTCCAGGTAGACCATGCATTAGAATTTAAACAATATGGTGAGGAAAAAAAAGGTTGAGGTGCAAAGGCATATGGGGTTAAAGCGAGCACAAACATGCAGAGCAATTCAAATCTCCAACTTCACATAACCTTGGCTTTTGACAGCGCAAGTTCAAGGCAGGATTACGGCAATCCCTGAGGCAAGGAACATGGCACTCTAAGGTAGACAATGTCTACCCTGAACTTCTGCTATTGAGCCGAATGCATGAAAAAAAAAAAGTCTGCTGATATAAACCTCAGTAGTTTTCAATTAATGTACTTTACTGCTAGATGTAAACTCAGAACAATTATTTTACGCCCCCTCATGGGCCGCGATGGCACTATCACCACTCAAATTACTCATGCTAAACGCATGAGAACTCTGACACCACTGTGAAAAAGTTTAAGAAGTCCAGTATTGAAAAAACTAATGTGAAACAAGACTTCTGAGGCCGACCTATTGACTGGACTGTGCGACTGGTGTTAAGATTCAAGTAATTTTACCCCCTTTTTACATTAGCACAATCATTACCACAGGAACCTTGAGCACATGAAACAACCATCAACAAATAAACTCAATGCAGCTCATATTTCACCGGTGCAATCAGCCACTGGACTGCAATCAAGCTTGTGTAAAATATGGAAAGAATTTGAACCAAGGTTACCAAACATCACAAGTTATCAAGTAAGTTCAATGTAGACTCACAGCAGTGACTAAACTGTCCTGTTCTGTAGCCTAAGTATGTGCATTTTAAAATTGGTTTTATGAATACTATTTAATTTCCATCTGCAGTATTGTCTTAATCCTTATAAGATTTTAATACAAATAAAAAGCTGATCTGTTATAATTAACAACTTTTATGGTCTTTTGTAGCCTTAGCTCACTTGACCCTCAAAAGACAACAACAAAAAAGGCTGGGGCATGAAAAAGTTATTTTTCTCTAGTTGTTTTATACAAAGTCCTACTTTACTTAGGTACTAAACAGTCATAATATGCTTCTTAGATGCCTTTTTAAAACACAAATCCGTCTCAGTTTATATTTCAAGATCAGAACGACTAAAATCTAATTTGGCAGCAAATTTAATCATCAGGCTTATTTTCATATGTATATGCAGCAAATCATATCGTTTTACAATTTCTTTTGGGATCAATAAAGTATTTATCTATCTATCAATCTATCTATCAAAAGGCAAACAATAAGCCTGGAAGCCTGCACAATAAGATAGGGAGAAAAGTGGTTATTGACAATGCTGTCCCATAAACATAATGACAGCAGCCGAAAGTCATCGAATAAATAAAGCGTGTTTCTTTTTTCAAGCCGTACAGCCTCAAAGCGCGCCTCGTCAGCACAAGCTTACTGAAAGTAACCCTCAACATCTTAGCGGTTAATCAAATAGGCCCATCTACTTCCCTGCAGAATGACGTAATGTTGCTATTATAGAGAAAGGGGGAACGTAAATTTCGTGGAAACAGAAGCATCAGTTATTTTCTTTTAACTAGCATGACAGCAGAACCAGTGGACTATCATTTTCCAGACGATAATTGGTGAACCGCAGCACGCAGAGTCCGGGACGGACGCCGGCTCCGCTTATCCCAAGATGGGACAGGCATGATGACAATGATGCAGGGATCCAGCTTTAGGAGGGTTAGTGCTGAAAGAAAACTTGGAAGACATGTCAAACTGGCGTGAAGCGCAGCGTAAATCGTCCAAGCCATCAACCTATTTTGAGATTGACGGCGGCCGGAGATGAATTCCTGCAGACTTGTCTCCGCTGCTACCTGACAGACCGAGCTGCAGCGGCACTTGACTGCGCGTCCAACTTCAACAACACTCAACAGATAGGCCAACGCGAGCACATCGAAGTGAGATGACAATGTTGTTGCTCAAACAAAACTCACACGAGACTGTGTCCTTTCTAGTTGCATGCTCAAATAAGTTGTGAACAAAAGAGGAAAAAATGTTTCCACAGAGACTGCTGAGGCGAACAACAAAACAAGCTGTTGCATGAAAAAAAGGAGGAGAAAAAGTCAGAAGAATCGCTTTAAACAAAGACAACAAACCTGCAGAGGCTCGTGCACGGTCCTCTGCATGGTGTCAAGGCTTTCAACTTACCAAACAAGTGTAGAAAACGTGAAGCAGTCTCTCAGAAGAAACCACGTTGGACTGAGAAAAGATTACAATACGATCTATTTAGAGAAGCATAACGTCACCCCAGGGTGACGTCACGTGGGATTCCTGAACTTCTAAATCATTGCGGTAGCTTGTAGGCGGCGCGAGCGGGGCGGAGTTTGCAAAAGCACGCCCAGAAGCATGGATGGACACCACCGGTGTCCTGAAGTGGGTGTGGTGAAACAAAACTAGATGACCACTGCTGACCAGTGCATCCTTGCTGACAGCCCTGAAGTGTTTCATAAGCAGAGTGGCATTAGATAACTTTGTATGAGCCCAGAAGGGTCTGTTTTATCACTTGGAATAATAATCATTACAGTTTCATGAAACGTTAAGCAGCATAGTGGAAATATTACAATAACCAGTTTGACCAAATATTACAAAAAATGATCCAAATTAGATCTTCTGACAGTGAGCCAAAGACAAACTTTATTGACTCAGTAATTGGCAAACAGGCTCAAATACACGCAAGCGAAGAAATAAAATTAAATGATTCAGAGACTCTCTAGAGCGGAACGCACCATTCCTTAAAGCCTTTATCATGCTTATTGATAATGTACTTTGGAAGAGTATATTTCAAAGCACATCTTCAATAAATATAGAGTAAGCCTGACACTTTCAGAACATGTGAAGCTCCTTGTTTTTTTTTCTTACTTTTCCCAAATAGCAAACAAGCCTTGGTGACAATTTTCATAATTCCAAAAGTGACATATTACCATTAGACTCCACAGAGACAGTGTGAAAAGCTTGTTTTCTTTGCAATTGGCCTGCTTTAATCTTTCACAAATGATCCACAACCTGGTCAACCTCAAATGCATCATCAGCTTGACTTGCAAAGTGAACTGAATGCACAAAGACATAACGCTTGATAGTGCCTTCTCTGAAATGTGTGCTTTAGCTGCAGCACATCAAAAGACATACACAGCTTCGGAGTGCAGCACTTTTGTGTTGGACCTGTTGGTGCCAGCTGGCTGTGATTTCTTGAGCCACAGACACTGTTGGTAGTGAGGCCATCCTCGACTCCAGGGATTAATGACTCCTCACACATTGAGAAATGTTTACCACTCGCCTGCGACCACTCCACTAGACACACTAAGAGCTCTGTCACCGAAACAATAACGTAGTCTGAAAAGCCCTCATAACTCAGAGCCTCTCCGCCTCTGTCTTTTAACCAGAGCTTTAATCAACGTTTATGACATCCTTTTGTCTCTTTATTGCCAATATATTTCCCAACCAATCCAAACATTATGCTTCCAGAGAAGTAGACTATTAAGGTTGGAAAGAGCCGATACAGTTTGGGTCAGTGACCCACACTAAAGCAGATTTCATCTATATTATACTAAACCTTTTATGATTATGCCTTTGTGTTATGCTTTTGGTAAGATCACCTTGGGGAGATAGGAATTAGTAATGATGATTTGCTTTGTTGCAGCAGGTGCATAGGGTGAAGGAAGCAACATAACAAAAGTGTCATACAGGTTTTTAGTTTATGAAAAAAGAGAATAAAAATAACTTGCATACCACATGTTACAAATAAATGCTGTTCATCAGAGATAATAGGAGGAATCTGAAACACAACTGCATGTTATTTCTGCCATTTCTGCTTCAAACAAATATTTGTTCTTATTCAAAGACTTGAAATGCATACAGATTAGGGTGCAAACACACAACATAAATAAATGAACACTACTGTATATTATCAGTGGGTCTTAAACAACTTGTATTTTGCAGTAGTTGACATTCTTCTACATGCCTCTCAGTAGAAACGTGCTGGGAGAGATAGTTCATAGTAGCTAACTAGATCTGTTTGTTTTACCAAAGGTTGTCGACAAATTCCATTTTAATTCAATTACATTTCATAATTCTATATTTCAAGCAAATTTTTCTACTCACTCGAGGTAAATCCTCTTTATCTTATCAAATTATGGAGACCACACAAGCCATGGTTATTATGGTAGAAGAGCACATGTTTGGAAGATCAGACCTAAGTCACAGCTTATGTGTAATGCTTCTGGATAAGATAATCTTTTAGAAAAGGAAGATAGAAGGAAGATGGTAAAGAATCATTGTTGATGCAAAGTGTGTTAAGTTCCAGGGATAATTACGGTAGTTGTGCGTTGTAAGTCATTTTAAATTCTTTACAAAAAACTGAAACAACAAACCTTTCAATGTAAAAACAGGTGTTATTTGTAAGACAACAGAGGGATAGAGGGGTTTACATTCTCATTTCTCTAAAGCAGATGAATTAGCTGGACCTGTTACCTATAAAGGTTGCTCAGCAGTTAGAGATCAGGAACTCGGTTATTGTGTGACGTGACATGAGATATACCTCAGTAGTTGTAAACTTTATTAAAGTATAGTATTGCTTATGCTGTTATCCTGAAGTCCAGAGTGGTGTGTGAAAAGATTTTTATGTTAATTTGTGTAACTAGACTGTCAATGTTCTAACACTTTAGAAACTTGCTTCACTGCACTGCAAAACAGTCCTACAGCAAGAAAAATCTTGTCCATGATTGTGAAGACTTTGGAATTAAACATCAATAAAAGCAGTTGTTTAGACATAGAAATAAAGAGAGGAGCATTTATGCTACCTACATAGGCCCTACTTCATAAATTTAATGGGTAACTAACTGAAGGTTTGAAACCTCACTTGGGGAGACTCAGAAGACAACCACCATGCTGAGCCGTCTGGTGGAAGTGAGGGCCTTATTCAACAAAATATGTACACTGAGAGTTTATCAGTAGATAACCTCAGAGATGTTTCCGCAGTCAAACACTCACGCCTATCACATTTACATTGGGTGCCTGGTGAATGTTGCTGCTTCTGTGATGTTTCTTTAGATTTCCAACAGTGTGGATCAGCGTCTTCTGTGCTCCGTCATTCCTGTGACATCTGTACTGAGGTAAAACTGGATTATCAAAAACATTTCAAATAAACAACAACAACTAACCTAAACTTAAAATGTACTGAAAAAATGGGTGACTGAATACCTTTAATACTAAAAATCTGTATATTACAATAATAATTGGATATATTTATGGAGTAGTGCTTGCATTGTGTTATTCATTCCTTCATAATTTATACTGGCCCACAGAACTTTCTGTTTAACGGCAAAATACTTATACATCAAAGGACACTCTGATGATTTGAGGTTGAAATAAATTCACTGTGGAGTTATTCTCATAAAATCTTAACTCAAAATAAATCACCGCTGTGTGTGAAACTAAAAAGCCAAAAGATTCATATTCCTTTCTAGACTGTAATTTGAGGTAGTGAGAAAAAGGTTTTTACTGGTTAGCTCAAACTTGGTGGTTAGCTCACACAAAGCACAGTGGTTTTTGTTGCTTACCAGCAACTGTTAAACGTGACTTTGCCTTCATATGTTTCCACTCTGTGGTTAAACAACCTATTCAGTAAATCTAAGACACATCTGTTACCTCATCTACATTTATGGGTTGTAACAAATTGAAGAGTAATGATTAGCTGAAGCTATTCCCATCAAGTAAAATTGTCAATAAATAACTCGAGACAGGCAATGTCAGCTTTTAAGGAAAACCATCAGCTTCCTCATGCAAGAAGCTGTGTGTGATGTCATGAATTCAACGTAATATATCACAATGTTTTCAAGCATTACTGGAAAAAAATTTTTTTTTAGCTGTCACTGAGGTAGGTACCTGGTCTGAAAACAGGATTTGATCCATTTATAGCAAATCTCCATCTTTCAGAAGAGATTATTCATTCATTTAGATTCAAACTAACATATTCAAAAATCGGAAACATGTATTCTTCTGTGTACATTGTAGATATTTTTGTCTTGGAACTGATTGCATAACCTACTCAGATCTACTAAAAATACATTTAAAAAATGTCAGCTTGTCAAGCCTCTTTGACCACTAATTTAAGTTAAGGTTTCACACACAGCCTGTACTTTTTACATCCATCCATCTGTTTTCTATACCTGCTTTATCCACTCCAGTAGCTGGGAGTGACTGGAGCCTGAGGCAGGGTACACCCTGAACTAGTTACCAGTCCATCACATGGCTGTACTGTTTACAATCTGTAAAAAAATTTTTTTAAATGTATTCCATACATAAATGATTAATTACTAAAACCATGTTCAAATTACAATAGAACCAACCTTTAAAAGAATTGTGTACATGAAATATAAATGATCTTTTTTAATACTTTTTAACTTTATGTTATAATCTTGGTTGGGTTTGGGACAGTTTTGAGTGACCTGTAAATCACTGAAAGTGACTTACATTATCTTTTGACTAACACTGCCACACTGTGGTCATAAAATGCTTTTGAGCCACTACTTGTTGAGGCATTGGTGGGTCCATATCACAACTGTAGCATAACATTAACCATAAGGGTTATTACATACAATTTATGTTAGCCAAACATTTATTAGGATTGGAGCCATTTTCAGATAGGACTCAATTAAAACACATTTGAACGTTTCTTAAAGTGGTGAACACCTTATCAAGCACTTTATAAGGTGCAGACTCCACAGTGATAAGGAACCACATAAAAATTGAAAAAGTGTGGAAAAACAAGGATTTTACTGGAATTTATGACAGCCCTGAGTAGCCCTTTCATCAGAGCAGCATACCACACATTTAAACACTAATTTGTTTAAGACCAAATGGTTCGGATTAAATTACTATTGTATTGTTTTAACTGATTCCTATTTTCACGATTAAGTCAGTTAAACTATATCAATTCATTAAGAAAAAGTCCGTAGTTTTTGCCCAGACAGGGCGTAGTTATTTCATTAAGCTAGCAGCCACAAGTGGCAGCCACTTTTAGACACAATTATGGTGAGTAGCCTACTATCAGCACTGTCATTATTAGTGAAGAAAGAAAGAAAGAAAGAAAGAAAGAAAGAAAGAAAGAAAGAAAGAAAGACAAGGCTGTGAATGATGGAGTCGATCTTTAAATATTAGAGCTATAATTATATATTATAAATTATTACAACTTTGAGACAGCTCGTATATTCTAATAAAACTAGAATTTATACCAAATCTCTGTCTTCATGTACCGTTTCTATAAAACAGTTTTTGCTTGTATAACGAAAGTCTAACTTCTTTACTTCCGGTCTCGCCGCCAGCGTTGACGCACCTTGGAGAAGTCAGCGCACCGCTTGTGCCGCTCCAGCTGTTCGCACCGCTGTCTGCCCCGCTGTTTCCCTTCCTCTGCCGCCTGTCCTCATTTCTGATGCAGCAGCGACCATGACAGGCATCGCAGCTGCTTCTTTCTTTTCTAATGCTTGCAGGTTCGCTGGCTGCGGACTTCACTTCGACTCTCTGTCCGACCTCATCGTGCACATCGAGGATAACCACATCGGTAAGAGCTCATAAGTAATGAGCACCTTCGCCTGCCTGCCTGCCATGACCGAGGTTTGCAGCTAGCAGACGTGGCTTAGCCAGCTAGCAAGTTACTTCCTGCGTCCTGACAACCCAGTTGCTAGGTGTGGTGGCTGTTGATGTACCACTAGTTCCTGTTCATATCTGCTGAAAAGCTGCATTACTTTTTCATTAGTTGCAACACCAACCGGGAGACAGTTTCTCATTGTTTCGGCGGGTTGCTCGTGCAACATTTTAATAACGTTAGGCCCCGCGTGTAGAGATGGAAGCGTTGCGACTTAACTTGCCATCTGCTGAAGCCGAGAAGGCTACATAACATTGGTTAATTACCAGGTTGCTGCTATCCCTCTGACAGCATAGGTCAGTACTAAAACTTGGAAATGAGGACAAAATCTAACCACAAAACAACGTGCTGCATGTTAAACTGCATTTATCATCCACAAAGCATTTTTTCTTCTTTTTTCCCTTCTTTTTTTTTATCCAAGCGCTCTTGAAATGATGCTATTTTAGGTTGGCTGTTTCATTACCATTATTGATTGTGATAGACTAACTTTGCAAAAACGTTGATGTATATTTTACTCTAAGACTCATCAGAACTTATCTTGAATTTGTATCAATTTAGATTTTTTTCCGGTAGAGTAACACAAAAACAACACAAAATATTAGTGATATCAAGACATGATTAAACAAATACCCCACCCCACCACCACCACCACCACCAGCTACAGATTCAAATATGTATAGGCCTATTTGCAAACAACATATGTACATACAACATTTTTTCCCCCGAATGGATGGATGGATGAAGTAGTTCATTTAATAATAGGAGATAGATGTCATGGCCCAAAGTGATAATATGTTTTAAAAACCTCTAAAACATGTAATCATAATACATTTTATTTTAAATTATCAGTAAAGCATAACTGTAAAACCAGTAAAACCAAACAAACAAACAAAAAACCCACAATGACAGTTAAATATAGTAAAATAACAATTTAGTGCAACAATGAAGTTATTCCAGTACTAGAATTATGATACATATTCCTGATATTAGCAAGTTTTTAGCTTGGATTTGAAGGAGGTGAAGGAATCTGAATGTTTTATGTCCTGTAGCGGAGTTCCAAAGGCAGGGGCCAACCAGCTCAAGGCTTTTGACCCCATGGTGGACAAGCTGCAGGTGGGAGGGTGAGTCAGTTGGAGGAGGACCTAGAAGTACAGCTGTGTATCTCAGTGAGATACTACGGGGTTAGGCTGTTGATGGCCTTAAAGGTGAGAAGTAAGAATTTAGAAACTATGTGGAATTGGAAGCCAATGGAGATGCTGCAGGACAGGACTGACATAACTGAACGTGGGGGTTTTACTAATAATTGGGGCAGCAGAATTTCGGACTAGTTGCAGTTTGGAGGAACTTGTCTCATAAACCAAAAAAGAAGGGAGTTACAATCATCAAGATGGGATGTAACCAGTGTATGGACCATAATAGTAGTAGTGTTGGGTGTACAGGTGCAGACGTGAGATGTGACTAATCAACATTTTTTACCTGTGCTCATACTAAACAAGCAAGACAGAAAATTATCAAACTCCTAAAATGTTAAAAAGACAGACAAAACCAGGTAATAATGAATTGTTTATTCTGAGAACATATATCTGTCTTCTACTTAGCTTTTCATCATCAGGTATTGATATTAAAATGACTTTGTATCATAGCATGTGCAAAGATAAGTGTAATACGGCAACAACAACAACAAAAAATGACCCCATTGGTCCATATCACATGCAAACCATAACATAGCAAGCTAAACACTGCTGTCTGTGAACACTGACTACTAGTAGCTCATAGATGATCTTACCTTGGCAAAGCAAGTACTCAGACAGCAATCAAAAAACAGCGCCTCCTTTAGTTCATATGAGTGGAGACAACAACAATAAATGACTGAGGTAAATTTGGTAAGTTGTTACACATCAAGCTATGAAGACACTTTTATTTAAGCCAGTTTATAATCTGTTTTTTTGGTGGGGGTGTTCCTGTGTTGTTTTACAAGCTCTGATGCAGGTGATTGAAGTGATGTGCAAGATCAGTTGATGGTTGATCAGCCTCAACACTACTTTGTGCTGTGCTGAAGAAATGCTTATTTATATTGCATTGGAATATTATGATAGTTGTTATATATTATGTGCAACATGATCGACTTGTGTTTAAAGAAACCGTGAATAATTTTTCATGTGCATAAGGCTCTTTGTATTGGCCTCCTTCACTTCTTTATATGAGTGAGAATTAAAAAACCCTTCTTATACATTATGTTGAATTTGTCTTACTTCAGTCAGCAAGATATATAATATTAATTGATTTCTATCTTAAACTTTTTATGATAATATTATTAGCAATGTATTTTGCTATTTATATTCTTATATTATTAGCAATACATTTTTGCTATATTCTGCACAACTACAACGTGATTTCCTTTCCCCAACATTACGACCCTTTGCTAGTTCCAACATCTGCTTCCTGATCTAATATTTCAGACACTTATTATTGAAGCTGACATGGCTCAGCTGTCTCTGTTGTTCTTGTTTGTTGCTTGACTGGCTTTAATATCCTCTACTTTCAGAGTGTGTGCCGTGTGTGCATGTGTCCGAGGTGTTACTTTAAAAAAAGAAAGGCTTTGCCATATTAGGGAATAATGAAGCAATTAGTTGGCTCAAAGTGGAAAAACTTTGCTGTCTCCCCCTCCTCTTGTCTGCTTGCCTACGCGCACTCTGGGAAGTGCGAAATCTTGCACATTGTGCCAAGCGCCTGTGAAGCATAATTACAGAGGGAGTGCTTGATTTGGCATGTCTTCCTCCTCATCTGGTGGCCTGCTGCTTAAAGCACATTCTCTGTTATAATTAGGCGCCTGAAAACAAGCACACATTCTTGTCCCTGAGCCAGACTGCTGTTTAGGTCTGTGAACAGAAGGTGGTGCTGCTCTGCTTTTGGTTGAAAGATCTTTCCTGAAATGGTTAGGGTGAGCAATACTAGTCAGTTTGTTGGGCATATTGTAGCAAGTCATAACCAGATCACTGGACCTAGCTTCAGTATATCCAGACATATCTAACGGAATAGAAAATAGTTTTATTTTATGAATATTTATATTTGTGTTTAGTTGAGTTGATTAGATTGACTTTGAAATATAAGAAGCCCAAATATGTAATTGATTATAGTTGTTGTCCTGAAAAAACTTGATGTAATACCATTCTAAATTCTTTGTATCCACATGAAAACAAATAGTACTGGCTTGATTGGTTAAACTAATGGAATATTATATACCACATATCAAATAAATCTTGATTCTATAATAATGTTTGACCCCCCCCATCAATAATGAAGTTGAAATGGCTGGGCTATTGTCCATCCACCATTAAGACAGCAATTTGAGCTTGATAATACAAGTGTTGGGTGGCCCGTTTAGACCATTGTGAACTAATTTAGCTCATGGTAATGAGGCCCAGAAAACACGATCGGGAGCAGATGAAAGTTTTAATGCTGAGCCTAATTCATGCTGTTAAGCCTAAAAAATCTCCTCAATGGCCTGGTGTGTGTTCTTGTGTGGCATAAAACTGAACACACTGAAATGTTTGCTGTCTTTCTAAATGAACATGATTCTGTAGACAAGAAGCAAATGGTGGTCAAGCCGTTTTGGCCATGTGAATGTGTGCATGCACTGCTAGGGACTGGCATACTGATGGCCAAAGGTGTCCAAGCAAAGTTACAATGGGTGTGTTTGTTGACAAAATTCAGTGGAGGCTCATTTAGCTGAGTTTGCTATGAACCCCCCTCAAAATCTGCACGGAAGTAATAAATTTGGGAAACAGTAACTAGTTTCCTGATCTGTGCACCTGGTGAGCCTAATTACATTTCCCCATCCCCCACCACTGTTGCTCCTGTTCCTGTGCGGGGGCTTCTATACTCAATAAAATATCATTTTGTAATGTACAACCTCCACTGACTTTACACAAAAGGAGGTTCAGTATGATCATATCAGTACAATCAGTTACCTGTCCCATAAGAATTTGCTATATTTTTTTTTATCATTATCTAAGTTGTGACAACACTTTTTGTTTTCTATTATTTCTCTCATACATTTTGCAAATTAATGTCACACAACCACTTTGCTACAAAAATACTCAGGGTCACAGAAGTTTTTTGTTAGTTTTTTGTATTTCATAGTAATTCATTTGAAGTTGTTTTAGTAATTTGTTAATCTTGTTTGTCATTTCGCAAAACTGCTGAAATTCAGTGGCGGTACTCTTTGGGGTGATCGGCTGCTTTTTCCAGTTTTATATAACTGCAAACTAAATATCTCCTTGGGGGTGAGCAGTTTTAAGAAATCAGAAGAAAAAGTCACCCCAAGCTTGAGAAACACAATTTTAGGACATTTTACACATTAAACAGCTAATCTAGAATATAAACAGGAGATAGAATAGAAATTAATTGCACAAGTAGTTGCAATGACCAGCAATGAATGAATGCTTCTGTACATATCCCTGTGCATTTATCAGGGTGTTTGTACAAACATGACTTTGCAAATGTGTATAAGTTGATGTCTGTGTTAAATGTTTTTATAATGGATCACTTTAACCCCCCCCCCCCATGTTTTTTCAGTAACCC
>JAOXYM010000006.1:16108643-16142425 GCA_028567055.1 Leptatherina wallacei | reverse complement strand
ATTTCATTCACTTGAAAGTTTTTGTGAATGCAACATCCTTCCAAAGGTCATCCTGACAGTATCTTTTTTTTTCTCTTGTATTCACCGCAGAGACATCTTGCACATGGAGCTTGACTCTGTTTCATTTCCTCCTCAGAGGTCACATTGTAATGAATTACCTGTGCCACCACTCCTGGTAATGTTCCCTGCTGCTCAGAGCCACCATAAACATGTCACCATAATGCTCGCCACTCGGCTCTACCCCACAGTGCATTTGGCCGTGAGGGTGGAGAGCCAGACGCTGGTGGAAATGAGAGAGGGAGCTGTGTGTCTGGTGTGCCTGCTTGTGTTTGTGTGTGTGGGTGAAGGAGCTTGTCATAGAGGGTGTTATGAGAGGGTAGCAGGCGTCACTTCCTCTGTTACCATAGGAAGGTTTGTTGTGTGACCATCCTGATGCAGGCCATCACAGGGGCCCTATGTAGAATGTGTTATTGCATTGTTTGTTCTGTACTGATACACTGAGACCACTAATCCAGTCAGACCAACTTAAGTTTCATATATTGACACAAGCAATATGCTTATCCATCATATGGAAAACCATGTTGATATGCACCATCCTATTGAAGTGAAACATTTTATCTTAGACATTACAATAAATATAACATCAAAGAGAAAATGTGTGAATTAATGTATATCCTTAAAAAATTGTATACTGTATATTTAAGTAAAAATGAAAATAACCATGTTCCATATCAATGTTAAAGATCTTTTCTGTTGTCTGTACCTGTCCCACTTAATCTTTATTCCACACCTGAAACATCACCACATACATTAACATCACCGCATCTTTCAAGAACAATTAGTTTCCCTTTGTAACTACTGATGATGAATAAATACCCTTTTATTTCCCAGAAGTTCTCTAATAGTGGGCCACCAAGGTGGACCACCTGTGTAGTTTGATTAGAGGGGTTCTCATCTCTACTCAAGGCGCCTTCTTCCTGGAGCTTGACTGATGGTGGCCCCAAAAAGAATAGCAGAGTCTGTGGGGGTCTCCTCTCCGGTCCCCACTTGAGGTGTGTGTGATTTACAGTGTGTGCGAACAGACTGATCCACTGCTGTTTGAGCAGACCGCCATTCCACGGCTTGAGACTCATTAAGGATCTTTGGAGGGCTTTCTTGTGCACTCACACACGCATACCATTACTTCGAGCTCAGAGTAGTCTGCCTCTGGCTTTTGGCAGGGGAACAGTGTCATAATGAATGTGTGTCTCCTGCTCTCATGACTTTGGCTGCCGAGTAAAGAGAGGTGTGCTGTCCTTCACACTGGGGATAAATCCAATGTTAATGAAACACTTGCTTATGACTGAGGCCTTGAGAGAAACCTCCTGAGCCGTAGGTGCTGAGATTGGAGCTGTTATATATGCCAACATCGTAAGACTGTCACTTTTTTATTGTCAACTAAGAGATTTGGTTGTAATTACTGAAATGATTATGCCATCTGTTTGATGTCCACGACACAACACCAACATTGCTTTGATTTCTGTTAGAGCTCTAAAACGCGAACTGTTTCATTGATACTTAAATGAGAGTTAGGTTGAGGTTTAAGCACTGATGACCACCTTAGTGTAAAAAATAATAGTGGTATATGTTGGATTACTGTTATTGTTTGTTTATTGTACTTTGTATCTTTCAAGAACTTTAAATTTAGTCTTCATTGCTCTACACATAAGTTTCTTTTCTCCGTCTATACATAGATTTTAGTTTTCTGATGTGTAGCTGGGGGTTTCTTTTGATAGCTTGCACAAATACAGTAAGACTACAAATAAGCAACTTTTCAAGCTTTAAAGTATTGATGTTAAATATCCAGCTGCATCCTTACTGCTGCAGATTTCATTCAAGAGCCGGAGTTTTTTAGGCATTACAGTAAAACCTAAATTACTTAAAAGGGTTTATCCCTTGTGAGAGAGAGAGAGCACCCTGTAAGTCTAATCAGGTTGTCTGTGAAAGCAATAAATGAGTGTGACTCCATGTTTTATTATTGCCTGATAAAGGTGTTCCTTACCACTTTAACCAAGAACTCTAATTACCTTTTCTATCTTGGTTTTCTTTTTCTTTTCTTTTTTTTTCTTTTCTTTTTGGTGCCTCACTGACATAGTCACTGATGAATTACTTGAACTAAAATTAGGCTGTTGTAATAACAATGATAGCAGACCTAATAATGTTATTATTTCTTACTGAATTGAGCTTGTAAAAGTTCAAATTCAACATCACAAATCGCCCTAAGGGGATTTTTTTGAGTAAAAACTAGCATGCTGGATGGAAACAAGCAATAGATTTAACCACATGGGGTTAGCAGTCTTTCACAGCACTGTCAGACAGGGAGGCTCAGCTGGGAAGTGGTAGAAACTGTTGTTTTATGGGGCATCTTTCTTCTCCCACATGGCCAACAGTGGGGAGTGCGTTTGAAGTCAGGCACGCTTCACCTCAGGGTGTGGAGATTGGCTCTTGTTGTACATTAAGCATCGCTTAGCGAGATGAATGTGTGCTGAACATGGCAAAACACGGTACGTGTCAAGTGTGGTCATGCGTGAGTACTGTGGTGTCTGCGGGACAACTTTTTAAGTAGTGTGAGTGAAAAAAGACAAGATGTCACTTTCTTGTTCTATATTAAAACAGTGTAGCAGAATAGGCAGACTGGACCCTGCATTTTACTAACGAGGGAACATGCCTAATTACACAGTCAGATGGCCATGAATTCTGCACAGAGGTCCAGAGGAAGTGGTTCAGAAACCAGCATCAGTTTGGAATTTGTGCACAATATCTTTTATTTTAGATACTTTAACTAAATATTTCCCATGACATTCTTGAACACATAGGGATATCCTAAAAAAGCTTAGTCACAGTCTGCTGGTTTGCCACAAATGTGCTGGGAAGGAGAACACTGATTATCTGTAGAACAGCCAAAATGGACATTCAGCTTTGATTTCATAAGAAAAGATTATTATTTTGTTTACACTCTATATTTTCTTGACTTTGTATGAATGAATGATAGTGTGTTGAATACATTGCTGCTGATTACAGTGGTACTTTAGCTTTTATGTAAATAAGACTGATTTTATACAGTTGGTTTCCTTCTGTATATGTTCGGGTATGCATTAGAAATGAATCCTTCTTATACATGCAATCTTTTTATTTCACAGCATTGAATTCTTTTGACAAACAAAAAACAATAATCACAACGACAAAGAAAAACTTAGAAATTATCACTAGAAATTTGAAATGTTTCTGTATTGTTGTTTTTACTTTTTCATGTCCAAATAATTCATGATGTGACAGTAAGGTCCTGTCACTATGCCTCTGATTGATGACGTGCCCTGGCTACTTGACTACAGGGATATCCCCTTGGCTGACTGGACAGCATGCATGACTGTCACCCAGGAGGTTGTGGGTTCAAGACCCTGCCCAGGCCCTCCTTTGTCCTGCCACAATAATATTTTTCAGTCATCAGTGGCAAAGCCTTTGTTTTCCATGAGAACAATCAAAATGTTTTTATCATTACCATCTGTGATTCTAGACAACCTGTCTACTGTGACAGTCTCTATAGTTTTTATTTCCTTCGACAATGTTCTCCATTTCTGGACTAATTTGGGTGTACGCTTCAGTTTATTGTTTGGTTACAAGTTGGTTGAATGTTTTTTTAGCAGGATACCTAAATAATTTCTTCAGAATTTTAAATGAAATATTCAAGGATTACCACCAAGACCATTCTGGTGAATCTGAGCAATTCTGGTAACACTCCCACTGAGACTGCATGAGGGTGCTCTCCATGGATGCCAACCAAGAAGGTTGATTAGTTATTTTGTAATTTTGTTGATGTGCAAAGAAACATGATTTGGTAAGCACGGAAGGCTACAGAGAAACGGGTGAAGAGTTTCTGCTCCACTATTTCTGACAGCAAACCTGCTCCTATAAGATCAGTCATTGTAACTGAAGATCAGTGTAACTGTCAGCATTGAAACCCCATGCAGACTAGATGCAGGAAGCACTATAAAAAAGTTTTTACTGTAGGTTGACATTTTTGGATGGAAACAAGAGAATTTATGTACTAACTCAGTCTCAATCTGAGCACTTTAATAAAAGCTCCAGGTCTTCAAATGTTGAAGAGGCATCATCCTGCAGAATTATACTTTTTTTATGATTTCCTTTTGTGAAACAAAAAGATATATATAAAAAAAAAAGAGTCATACTTTTAAAGACTCACCCTTCCAACACAGACACATATAGCCACACCTAGCTTTTGCAAAAGCCAACTTGGACAAAGATGAAAGCGTTTGGCCATACAATCTGCGGTCATATGAGACTACATTTAAATAGTTTTGACAACCTTGTCAACTTTGGACAGCTTTGCTAGCTTTGTCAAAGTAAACAACATCAAAAGTAAGTTACATTATGATTCTGGTAGTCAACATTAAAAGATGACCTTGGGCGACATTTGACCAACAAGACAAAGATTTGAAACATCAAGCATAAGCGAGGAACTACTTAAGAGAGACCACTATCAATACTTGGGAGTGTTTCTGTCAGAGTCCAGACCTGACTCCCATCCATTATACATTGAGTGAACAGTAAACCTCAAAGTGTTGGCCAGGAAGCCCTCCAACCTCAAAGACCTTGAAGTCCTTGCAGAATGAGAGTTGTCCATTATCCAAGTTTAGACTTCCGAAAAGCTTGTTTGTTGTTATAAGAACTGCAAAAGCAAATAGCTGCTTTTTGGTACTGAAAATATTAATAAGGGTAGAAATAATTTTTAATGTGGCATTTAAAAAAAAATTTTAATCTGTCACTGAACTCAAGGAAACCATTAGTCAAATACAAAATCCCCATTAATTGCTTCTGTGCACATGTAGTGATGTTTAACCTGTTAAGAGAAAGTAAAAGAAAGAAAGGTTAAAAAAAAAATGCTAAACAGAAAATGACAATCTTTTTTCATTGTTTGCTTAATGTCGATGTGCCATTTTATTCCGTTGTCTTGGGTTTTTTGCCTTTTTAGATACAGACCCCTGTCTTCTGGAAAAGCAGGAGCAGCAACAGCCAACATATGTGGCTCTCAGCTATATAAACAGGTAAAGAAATCAATTCAGATTATAAAATAAGCCAATGGAATTTTTGCTTATTTGTGCTCTTGCTTAACTTTCAGCATGTAAATGTAATTAATTACATTATACAAAATTAATACTATTATGGTTTGTCAGGTTGGGATTTAAAAAAAAAAAAAATGTTCATACGTATGACTGCTGTGTTATTGGAAGTAAACACTTCTATGAAGTTCTGCTGACAATTCAGTTTCTCATGTGGTGGAGTACTTAAATGAATTTCTGCAGCATTGTGTACTTGTTTTTTTTTTATTGCTCTGAGTTCATCCCAGCTGTCTTTGATATGCGGCTTACATGGCGGTTTTAAAACCATTACATAACAAGCCAATATTCGCCAGTCTGCCACTGTCTCCCTGCCTTCACAAACACATCTTGATGTGGCTATCACTTAATTTGTCAATTCCACTTCTCCTTTAACAATGTCTATCAAAGTTTGTTTTTTTTCTACACATTTATCACAGACTTTACTATTTTCTATAAAGCCACAAAGTTGTTCTTTTTCAGTTTTTTGTTTTTATGAATGGAAATGTAGTGTTGTTTTATTTTCAGGCATGCTCTCTACAACAGCAAACTAACAAATGCACAACTGTCTTCTAAAAACTATTTTTTTACAAACGCTAACCCATTTTACACTCCATAATGTCAGGTTTATGACGGATGCTGCAAGGCGAGAACATGAAGCCTTGAAGAAAAAGGTGCAGCCCAAGCTGTCCCTGTCTCTGACAGGCAGTCTGGCACGCAGCAATGTTTCCACACCACCCCGCCACACCAGTGGAAACCTCACCCCTCCAGTCACCCCACCTATCACCCCCTCCTCTTCCTTCCGCAGCAGTACACCTACAGGTAATTGGTAATATGGTCATCTCCAGTAAGATTTCCAGTATTTCTTCACCCTGGCACTGAAAGGCTTTCTGATTTATCCTTCCGAGAGCTGTACCCCACTGCTGTCTGCTTTAGCTACTTTTCCCTTTTTGCATCTTTCAGATATAAAATTTTTCATAGTAAAATTAACACAACTTTTTTTCATGCTACACAGAAAATGTTTTCATTAGCTGGGCTGTTTTGCAATAGAGTAAAGTTAATTTATTGATGTAACTTAAGTAGTGGTCTAGTGCACAATATTGTGCACCAGAAGCTCCTGCCAACTGCCAAGCTATAACCTTTTAATGTTCTATGACATTTTAATGTTCGGATAACCCCCAATACACTTGTTAAGTTATTTTTGGTATGATTGTTTTGACCACATGTTGTTCTGGACACAAATGATTTTGCTACATAACCTTAGCAACAGTAGATGTATAAATATTCAACTCATTAAATGGAAGGCAGCTCTTAAAATTATGTTAGTTTGCATTAATTGCATCTGTTTTGTTAGAATTAAATCATAGCTTGAAAGATTGTGGCAAACTGTTGATGTATAAACCTCATCCATGAACATGACTTCTACCTGAGTGATGAGATTTTTATCGGTAGTGCTGGCCCTTACACCACTGCAGCAAAACAGCAGTGCAGCATCAACTACCCTGATCCCGTTCTGTTTCTTGGCATCATCAAACTATAACTTTTTTATCTAGTTTTTAGAGACCCCATAATTCCAGAATTTATTTTCACTGTATTTAAGTTAACCTCTTGAGTGAAAGCGGTCTCTGAATCTAACATTGTACAAGCGGTGGAAATGTGACTTTATATTCAAGTGCTGATAGAGTAGAAATATTCCCACTATCACCAAGAAAATTACATTACAATAAAAATCTGAAAATATACAAGACAGTGAAAACACACATCCAGTAAACTTAAATAAGACTTGTTTCAAAAATATTATACCATTAACACCAAATTCAACAAAAGGTGATTAACAAATTTACTATAGCCAGTTGCAGCATGATTACCCTCAGCACACTGAAGGATGTGTACATATTCATATAAGTGGTTCCCCATACAGGTGAACCACAATTTGTAACATTTACAACATTCTGAGATATTTTTACTGGACAAAAGGAGGAGCTACTTGGAGCTAAATGTGAAGAATACTTTTGCCTTGATGAGATTAATTTGACAGCACTGAATTGTACATCTCTTGCACTACAGTCTAGTAGTTAATATCTACTTGTTGAAAAGTAATAACAAATCTACAGATGGTGTCTATTAACTATTCATGCACATTGATTATCTTGTAAATAAATGTTTTAGAAATCAATGGGACATTACAGGGTTTTAGGAAGTATTCAATCCAGATATTTTCTAATTGTCTATATTTAGAGAATCAGTATTGGCCATCATGGTTCAGCATATTTATTTAATTCACTTGTTTATACATCATAAAATAAGAACCTTTTCCTTTTTTTTTTAAATTCCATCCTTGTAACATTTTCCCATGTACTCTTGGCCGCAACAACTTAATCTAATTGATAAACAATAGCAGCTTCTTGACCCAAGACCTCCATGAATATGCTTAAATTCTTTCCCACAATTAGCATATTTCAGTGTTTGTGAAAACTTGTGCACTGTAGGACATGGAGAAAAGAGAATGAGAACAGTGTCTTAGATCAGATGTTGACAAAGTCTGCATGCTTTTTAGCATAAAGGCTCAAAAACCAAGATTTTATCTCTAAAGAAAAGGCACAAATCGGGGCCTCTTGACCCACTTTGCTTGATTCGTGTCTGACGCAGATCACCCGGTGTCACTAATTATTTGACTTCTCTCTTTTTTTTCACATTCCTACAGGTAGCGAGTGTGATGAAGAGGATGTAGACTTTGAGGAGTCTGACAGTGATGAGTCATGGACCACAGAGAGCGCCATTAGCTCTGAGTCCATCCTTAGTTCCATGTGCATGAATGGAGGAGATGAGAAGCCTTTTGCATGTCCTGTTCCAGGCTGTAAAAAGAGATATAAGGTAGGTTTCATTAACAGATTTTTGGGTCTCATCATAAAACCTGTAAACATAATGTGCCAGTGACAGATGTTTATAATGCCTATAGCAACCAAATGAGATAACAGAGAGAAATAAAATAAAATATTATTTTATTTAAATTGGAAAATAGTTTTATTTTTTTAGCAGTACAGCAGCATAAATGCATACAGTCCACTTGAGTGATATGGAGTTTTACTAGATTTTCCATTCACATCTGGTGTGTGTGTGGTCGGGTTAAATTCTGTGCAGTCTGAGAAAATTGCTTTTGCTGACGTGAATAACAGGGTTATAGGCAATGACTTAGTCTGAGGTTGAAGGCAACAGTAGGCATCTGTTTAGGGGCAGAACAACACTGACTGGAAACCTCTTTTTTCCCTTTTATTTGTCCAAAAGTTATTCAATCTGGGATGCACTATATGTTCGCTATCTGTTGACACCACCAGTCCACCAGAATGACTGTGCTGCCACAAAGGTAGCGGCATTTGTAAAGTTTGACAAGTTTTTCTGAGCGTAGTCTGGAAGAAATGGACGCCTGTCGACAGCCTTTGCCCCAACCATATCCAACACTTCTAAATTAATTACAAACGGAAAAAAAAGAAAACAGCAAGCTCAGAGACAGGCTTAATGTCCCAACATTTTAACTTCATTAATTCATTCATGGCTAAAATCGTTAGCCAGTTTTCTAAAATCGTGTGGGAAAACTTCCCAAATGACTGGAGCCATAGCAACATATTAATGCTCATGGGTTTGGAATGAGATGTCCATTAATCACATATGGATGGAATTCCCAATCACCTGTGTCTTTTGCATCATTTAATCATTTTCATGTCACATTTAGTTTTTCCCTCTACTCATCATCTAAAGTGATTTATCTATAATAGCTATTTGTATTTCCTCATTTCATTACAGAATGTGAATGGAATCAAGTATCATGCCAAGAACGGCCATCGGACCCAGATCAGGGTGCGCAAACCTTTCAAGTGCCGGTGTGGAAAGAGCTACAAAACTTCTCAGGGTCTTCGCCACCACACCATTAACTTCCACCCGCCTATCTCTACTGACATCATACGTAAGATGCAGCAGTAAAGACTGACTGGATGACCAGCATCCTCCCTCAGGCTGTGTAAGTCCCCATCCAAACACCATAACCACCAGCAGTTGTTTGTGTCCCTCTCACCCATACATCCTGCCCCATTTTCTTTCTATTCTTCTACTTGGTTATGACACTATATTTTGATCGCATGACATAAATGTATTATTATTATTGAACCTTAATTTTGATTCAGAATGTTAAATCCATATATATTTCACAGTTTTGTATTTTGCACATTTTAGCTATCATTTAGTCAACTTTATTATTCCTTGACGTACCTCATTGACGAGGACAAGTTGTAAACTAGAGAATGGCCAGGTTATATGTAGCCTGTCATACGTGCATGTGCAGCAGGGCATTCTACTTTAACTTAGGAGGCAGAAAGGTTTGAATATTTTTGTGACTGAAAAGAGGCACCATTACCTTGTCTCTGTCGTGCCAAACGGTGTCTCTTTCCGAGCTTAAATTATGACAAATGGAAAAACAAATGTCTTATAGCATTAGAATCCAACATCAGCTTGATGGGAATTATCAATTGTTGGACTCATTTTGGTTATATTATTTTCATATCACAAGAATTCAAAACATTTCACAGTGCTTGTGTGTGAGCACCAAAGACATTTCTCAGGTGATTTTGGGCACCACAATCCTGCCCCAAGTGTTCTGATGGTGTTAATGCTGTTCAGTGGGATCGTGAGAACTCTGTTGTCGTTTCTCATGTCCTGCCCACTTTTCCTTAACAACTTAGCAGTTTTCCTTGCTGCCTTATAGTAAGGGTTGAAGCACTTTTTGTAAAAGTTGCCAAGCAAATCAGCATTTTTGCCAATAACGTCTTTGTAGTATATTTACAGTTATACGTCCCGCATTTGTCCAAGGAAAAATGTACATCCAGTGTTTTCAGTGTTATGAGATTTCTGTATAAGTAGCCTTGAAGTGTATACCATTCCAAGAAGGTACTAAATATCTTTGCATGCCTTCATTTTCACAGTTCATACAAACTCAGCTGAAGGCCAGTCCAGCCTGTCAGGCCTTTATAGTATCTGTGTACAAAACTATTTGAGAAGAAAGGAGCCGATTTTGGCCTTGTATTCAGCAGTGATATTCTGACATCTTGCTCTCACTTTGAGCCATAATATGTCTGTCATCCTTTAAAATTTGATAATTACAATTATGAACGACAAGAGAAATACCACAAAAAATGTATTTACAACCCTTTTAGCAAAAAAATATTTGGGTTACTGTAAAATAGAACATTTTAATTTTTTTTTAAATATTTTACTTAAACTTTTATTTGATTAAAAATGGCAGTTTAAAAAGACATTGAAACAGTTTTTATTGAAAAATCTTTTAATTTTTTTTAAAATTTGTTTACCACTGTGTTGCGTCACATTTTTTTTTATCAACACTAAGCATTGACTGTAGTTCTTATTTGACACAGGATTTCTACTGTTGAACAGTTTGAAGCCTTTAAGGCTTTTTTTCTTGCTGACATGTTTTCATTGAGACTGCACCTGACAGCATTGTTTTGTTGACACAAGCAAGGCCTTCCAGACCCCAGAACCTATATGTGTCATTCGGTAATAATGGTGCCTTCAGTTGTAGAAGTTACATGTGCCATGTGCGCTAATGCACCCCCATGCCATCATTAAGGATGGGTTTTGAACTGTGCACTGATAATAGAATGGGTGGTCTCCCTCTTTCACCCTGTCTTTGTTTCCAGTTTTCCACTCACCTCAGTGCAATTTAAATGAGTTGATGCTCAGAGACAGTATGTACATTTCTGGATCTTGTTTCAATGTTTATTTGTTTTTCTTTTTTCTTCCTTTTTTTTCACTTTGAATGTTGAGTTTGAACTTCAATGTTTGTGGATGCAGTCACAAACTGCGACACTGGTCCTCCACAATCATAGTGCAGTGCTGCCTGATGACTCACTGAGATAATTTGACTTATATTTTTTGCCCTACACAACTTAATGCCCGAGTTTTTTACAGTTTTATGTTAAGGCATTTTCCCCTTAACATAGTGAACACACACATGAACTTCCTTATATGCACTTTTTATACCCAGTCATTTTAGTGCTGTTGCTCATTAACCTAATTAGAGATGTTATACAATTTTTTTTTCTGCATCACAGAATCGGATTTTGTTGTCCTTCCCATTTTTTTTAATCCTGTTGCTTGCATCAAATCTAAAATAAGTTGTTTTTCCTGGCTCTTCATCTGAATGTTGTCTCGTGAATGTTTTATATATAGGATTTAAAGGACTTGCCAAACATTTCACATTTTTATGCAGCATTCCAACTTGTTTTTGAGAGAAAAAAAATCTACTTTGTGTCACTGGGTGAAATGTTCACAGTATAAATGTTATTGCATTACAGAGCTCCAAAGCAATTGAGAATTGTGGCACTAATATGCTGCCAATATGGAGAAATGTATTTGATATCGTGTTAAGTGAATGTATGTAAGTGTTAATTGCATTAAATTATATTTTCATATTTTTCTGAAGAAAAAAAAAAAACTTGTGTATAAACTAGAGGTGATGTCGTACTGTATTTCTTCAAAAAGCTGCTTCGTGTAAACCTTTGTTATAAATCTTAAAAAATAAAAGAATACAAATTCCTCTGCTCATTGACTCCTGCTTTACAAACTGGACACAATTTAGTTTCAGAGACTTTATTAGTTCAGTTCAGATACATTGGACACACTAAACTAATGAAACATTTTTATGAATGAAATAACTTAATACTGTAAAAGAAGAACAAAAGAAATAAATTTAACAGAAGCCCAGCATGCATTGATTAGCTGATATTAAAGTTTTTAGGGATCTGGAGACGAATCATCGGAAATCAAAAAGGAAACCTAACAAAAACTAACCTACATCATACACAAAGTATCAAGGCAGTCACAATATTGTTGGTTTTAATTATTCTAAAATAGACAATCTGATCTAATGATATTCTGTATATTGATATAATCGCTGAAGATTTCTCCCTGACTGCATACAGTGCACCAAGGCTGCTTTCTGTGAAGGCTGAACAATGACTTGTACAGTGATGCTTAAGGGGGAAGCATTTGTTTGCGTGTGTTAAATGTAAGTTTGGTAAACACTTATCCCTTTCCCTGATTCATTACATCCTGTAGTCTAACAGATCTGTGAGAGCCAAGTATGTTTAAAATCAGTATACTACATGTATACAAACAACGGTCTTAAAATTATTCTTCAAATCCAAATTAATTGAAATCCTTAACCTATTAATTAAAAAAAGAAATTTGATTTGCAAACTGATTCAGTAGCCCTGCAAAAAACTAATTATTTATAATGTTATTTTAAAATGTCACCTCAAAGCCTTTTATCTATGTTGAAGAAAGTAAGACCGAAAGAGAAGATCTTTACACCATTACATGCAAAAAGAGCGCAGAATGACATTTCAGTAGGTGACAAGAAGTTGGTAGACCGGATGTGCTGATTTTTTTTGTTACTCTAGTCAAAGTTGAGCGGGTGCCCGTCGAAATGAGTGAGCACATGGTTTTCAAAGACCTTCTGGTCGCAGTCCAGCGGGAACTGCTCGCTGCACATCGGGCAGATTTTCCAGTGGCTCTCCACATGCTCCTCAAACTTACTCTGGTCATAGTTGGGTGGGAAGATGACCTTGCAGAGTGGACATCGTTTCATGTCCATGCTGCACGTGAAAAAAAGGAGGAGAAAGGCTTGTGTTAAGAAGCAGTCAAGATGTAGGCAAACCAGGAGTGCAGGCTAATAAAGAGCATCTGTCTAATTCGAAGTGGGTGGCCTGCTGTTCAAGGAATACCAACAAAAGGGTGTGTGTGTTGCTGAACACTTTACACAAGTTACAATACACAGATTTAGCAATGCTAGGGTGCGGCAAACCTGAATGGCATTTATGAGAGTTCAGACATTGGGGGTTTGTGTTACCTGGGATCAAAGCAAAAGGCAGTTTGGCCATCATTCACAAATGGGCTACGAGTTTCTGTTGCAGTGGGCTGTTCACTGGTATTAACCTAAGAGAGAAAGGAAGAAAAAAAGAAAGAAATATAAAGAAAAATTAACAATATGAAACAAATGGGAAAAACAAATGATCTTCAGATAATGTTTGCAGAATTAGGTCTGAATAATGTCAGCAGTTAGCGTATCCAGCTTATATCAAGGCAAGGCAAGTTTATATGTATAGCACATTTCGTGTACACGACAATTCAAGGTGCTTTACATATAAACATTAGAAAACATTACAGCGGGGTGCAGAAAGCATTAAGAAGAATTAAAAACAAAAGTATAAGTATATATAGGATACTTATATATCAGCACTACTCCACAAAAAATAAAAAGTTAACTATACAAGCAAGCAGAGGAGGAACAAAACACTGTTAATGTTCCAGGTTTTAGTTCAGACAGTCACATTTGGACAATACCATGATTCTATACAGCAATGGATTTGGTTTTGAATACAGTTCCTCCGCTTAATATCTAAAATAGTGGCGCCCAAACTGTGAGGTGGCAAAGAGTGTGGCCGGGGCAAGCCCAGGTGTGCCGTGGAAATTTTGTGAGAACCATAAATTATGACAACATAAAAAATTATGAGTTTTAATTTATTACATTAGTACTTGGCACACACTCGATCCCTAGAAAGTTTTTTTTTTTTCGGGGGGTGGGGGGGGTCCAATGAAAACATTTTACAAACTGTCTCTCAAATGGAACCTGGATTTTTTCACAGCAGATGTTAAATGGTGATTCTCTTGATTTACACATTAAAAACTCTTTGACAGGCAGCAGAAAAAAATTTCTTAAAGCATTTTTCTTAATATTTTGTGAGTAATGAAATGAAATTAATGGCAATGTAACGATAAATACTTTATTCATTTATTGATTGCAATGTTGTGGTAGGGCTTTTTCTTTTTTTTTTTTTTAAAAACCCAAAAACCAATGATAATCAATCACATGATAATGCCTCTTTCCGGGGGTAATGGCTGCTGGCAGGAATGATCTCCGGCACCTCTCTGTCTTGCACTGAACTTAGAGAAGTCTCTCACTAAACATGCTTTATCGTTTCCCTACTGTGTTGTGTAGAGGATGTGAATAATTGTCCATTATTTTCAGCTTCGTGTGCAGCATTCGTTTCTGTACAATCTGCTCCAGATTTATCCCCAGAACAGTACCAGCCTTCTATATCAGTTTGTTAATAGAGCTGTTTTACCTGTCCATCTATTTCTAGTAAGAATCTTAGGCATTGATATAAGGACAATTTACATAGATCTGAATAGAGTTCTGCATTAAGATTTTGGCTTGGTCTGTTGTATGGCTTGGTCACAAAATTGGTAGAAAAAACAGCTGCAGTGCAAGGATGAAAAGATGATTCATTAAGTTTAAAATACATGGAGTGCCTTACGTTGTTGTTTTCCTCTGACTCTTCCTGTCCTTCTGGCCGGCTGTGGTTGCGTGTGGGTTGGATGCACACCACATTGCTGTCCCAGGAGGGTGGGCCCACGGGGGGCAGCCTGAGCGGCTGATCATCTGAGAACTCCTCCTCCGTCTCATCTGCTGAGACATAATTCAGGAACATCACAACTATTTGTAGAAGTAAATTATTTCTGCAACTGCTGGTGGGAAACACCATGCATTATTATTATGCATTTCGGAGAAAAAGAAATTTATAAATCAAATCAAATTTTATTTATAAAGCACCTTTCAGGCCTGGGAAACTCATAGTGCTTTACATATTAAAAACAATTTATGCATAAAAGAGAATTAAAACAGCCTTCACACACGAATATAGCAACAATATAAAAACACAAACATCATTATAATTTCTTTCATACACAATCTCACACACACAATCACACACACACGAAGATAAGAAAAAGTGAACTCCCCCCAGCCATCTTGGGGATCTGTCCACACCGGGAGCCAGCCTACCCAGGACCACAGAGGGCGCCACCACAGGACCACCCAGACCAGACCAGGCCAGGGTCCCACCACAGCCATATGGCTGCAGCACGGGACCCTCAGCCACCCAGGCAAGAGCAGTCACCATGGCAACGACCCTGCCAACAGAGCAGGCAAATCCCCCAGTGTGGAGGATCCCCAGAGGAAACCACTGGAGTAAAAAACAAAAGTAAAAGACAACAAATAAGTGCAACAAAAATTTGAATTACAGATAAAAGAGTCATAAAAATGATTAACTAAAATAAAGTTAAAATAAATAAATAAAAATACAATAAATAAATAGAAATGGTCATTAAAACAGTTAAATAAGCTTAAATAAGTCCAAAAAGTTGATGATTAGATAAGTAAGAAAAACAAAGACTAAACAAAATAAAATAAAATTCAACTAAAAGCTAAGCTAAAAAGGTAGGTCCTCAGCCTCTTTGTAATAACACCTACAGTCCCTGCAGCCCTGAGGCCCTCTGGCAGGCTGTTCCACAGTAGAGGGCCATAATAATGAAATGAGGCCTCACCGTATGTTTTAGTCCTAACTTTAGGAACTACTAGAAGTCCAGAGGACATCAGGGTCCGCGAGGGTTCATAATTATACAAAATAAATAAGAAGGCCCAAGACTATTAAGACATTTATAAACTACTAAAAGAACCTTAAAATCAATCCTGAAACGCACAGGGAGCCAATGCAGCAATTTTAAAACTGGTGTAATTTTTCCCTGCCCTCTGGTCCTCGTCAGAACTCGTGCCGCTGAGTTCTGGAATAACTGTAAACTCGAAGTACTCTTTTTAGGAAGACCAGAGAGCAGGGCATTACAATAATCTATTCTAATAGAATATAATATAAAAGCATGCATCAGCATATCTGTGCTGGCAAGAGAGAAATGGGTGGACTCTGGCGATGTTTTTAAGATGATAAAATGTGACATTTCTAATATGTGGAATAAAATTAAGCTCAGAGTCAAAAAGAACACCCAGATTTCTAACACACTGAGAAGTATTAAAGTTCTGCAGTTTGCATGAAATGATTTCTCTCGTCTTCAGGACCGATGATTAAAACCTCAGTCTTGTCCTGGTTGAGCTGTAAGAAGTTCTCTGCCATTGATGACTTTAGATCTAAAATACAGTTTAAAAGGGTGTTAGCTGGCTCTAAGTCATCAGGAGACACGGCGATGTGAGGCTGTGTATCATTAGCATAGCTGTGAAAAGCAACACCGTGCCTCCTGATGACATCTCCAAGTGGAAACATGTACAGATTAAAAGGTATTGGGCCTAAAATTGATCCTTGGGGAACCCCACATTTAATTTCATGGATTCCTGAGGAGTATGTATCCATACTAAGTCAATCTGTCAGATAGGAATAAAGCCCTTTTTAAAACAGTACCCGAGAGGCCCACCAGACTTCTGAGTCTGTGTAATAAATAAGAAATAGCACTCACCTTTTGAGTCAGAGATAGAATAAGGGTTTCCAAAGTGCAGCTTGCTGGGGCTCTGAGAAACCAACAGAGGGGTAGGGGCATCCTGGGCATAAGGGACAGGGTATTGAAGGAATAAAGGCACACTGGACTGGAGGTTCTCCAAACTGGTTTTCTCGCTGGCCCCCTGATCTCCCTTCCTGCAGTTACACTTCTTGAGCTCCTGGGGAACACAACAGGATCCAAAACTATTTATTTTTTATTGGACAAAAGCTCAGTTAAGTGGAAAAATTGAATCCAACAATGGACAAGATATTCCTTAAAAGGAGCTTTTTCTTTACTTTATTTAATGTAATTTTAACACATTGATCGCACTAACACTAGACAGTCTGATTAAAGGCTGGTTTATACTCGCGCCATCTGCATCAGGTAGGGCCTGAGTAGCTGACGCAGAGGCAGTGTGTGTTCATACTCGAGCGTAGGGTAAAGGCGTTGTGTTGCAGTTTCTTTTCCAGATCTGCCGGTAAACTCCACAGGGCTGAGTTTTTTTCGATAGTTAAACAAAAAAGTTTACAATATACAAATTACATGTAATGATCAGTCTTTATGGGGTGCTATTAGTAAACAGAGCTGCATAACACAGCCCGCTAATTTTGCACAAGTCCTGGTTTGGCTTCTCCGTGGATTTCGCGCAGCAAATCAACAGTGTGGCTGGAGGATCAGTAATGTAAACGGTCATCGGATCTGGACAAAATCTTTTTTTTTGTCACTTTTGGCTTAAGTGTAAACATAGTCAAATATCCGGAAACATGGGGAGTACTTCCGCGTATCTTCGTTTGCATAGCCGGGAAGCATGTCAGGTCTGATAAGGTGCGCGTTGAGCCTCTGCGGACCTACATAGAGCCTACGACGGTTACGGCGTAACCGACTTGACACAAACGGCCCACAAATATAAAACAGCCTTTAGATGAAACACTGGGGAAAAGCATCTTTTACCCTTTTCCCACTGAGATTCTACCCAGCTGGTTTGGAGGTGAACAACACAATTGGACATCAGTGCCATTTGGTTAGAAAAGTACCCAATTTAATCTCTTTGTCTGCCAGTCTCATAAGGTAAGCAATACATGACTGCTTACTGTCACAGCAGAGCTGTAAGCTCATGTTTTTTTGTCTTGCTCAATGAGTTTAATTAACATCTTGATTAAAAAAAGAAAAAAACATTTTAATTTCAAAGGGGAATGAAACTGCATTTTATTGCCGTTAATTGCTGATGCCAAGTTGATTTAAAATCTAAACCCTAAAATGAGGTGATTCCACTCCTGTGGAATCTACCAGCATTACCTCAAAGCAATATTTTAGGCCCATGAGGATCTTACTGTGGCTCAAAGTAATTGAATGTAAAATAAGAACTCATTTACTTTGCATCTCCAATTAAAGGCATTTTAAACATAGACCAGATTGGAAGAGGGAAAATGGCAGGGATATGGCACATTTCAGGGAATTTTTAAAGTGGGAGAAAGTCTTTAAAAGAGAGAATTAAAGTTGTCACTAACCCCCTCCAGTTTTTCCTTCTCCTTCACAACAAGCGCAAGCATGTCCTTCAGCTCCTTCAGCTCCCGTCCCTTCTCAGCTACCTGGCTCTGAGGTAAACAAAGTGCACACAAACAGAGGAATGAAAAATTGTCTTCTATTGTTTCTCTTTTGATGTGCTGCTGATTGAAGAATGTGTTACTGAAATACAGTCAGACCTTGGTATGTGACATTAATTGATCACAGCCATGAAAGGCTTCCTTTTGCCGAGGTCTGATTTATGTACGATACTGCTCAAAGCAAAGCAACCTGTTTGAATTCCCTTGAGACACTAAGCAAATATCCGCCTGACCTGAGCCAAGCACAGCATTAGCCAGGCAACCAGAGAAGACTCCTCCGAGCCAAGCCTTGCTTGTCTCCAGAGCCTGACATAAACAGCAGTAAAATGTCGTCTCACAGATAGGTCTGCTCATAAACAACACTGTCAGAGCAACTGTGTTCAAGGGGAGAGATACCATCAAAGTCTCGATCCTTGAGCAAGACCAGCCATACACAGTGGTAAAAGCACAGAAGAGTCTGAAGACAGAACTGCTTTGAAGACAGCACCACAGCCTGAGTAGAGCTAAGTGTCTGTACTGACCTTACAGCGATCCTCTTCTGCTGCAAGCTGCAACTTCAGGTTCTCGTTGGTCTTCAGCTGCTCCTTAAATTTCACCTCCATCTTGGCCAGCTCATCAGCAAACATGCAGCTACGCTCCTTCTCCTCCTATAGAGTGACAAATGTTTACCAACCTGTTTTCATCACACCATATCATATTTTTAAGTTGAAAACTTTGATTTGTTTGAATGTTTACTTTGTGGAAACATTTTTTTTTTAATTCTTACAATCAGCATCTGCTTGCATTTTCTGTACTTGTCATTCCTGTCAGATGCTTCTCTGCTTATTCCTTTTAACTTCTCTTGGATGATGGCTTCCAACATTGGATCAGCAGAACCTGGACTCCCTGTGAAGATGGGAAGGCCAATCAAACATTTAAAGCAACCATAATAAATAAATAAATATATATTTATATACGTTTTTTTTTTCAGCAAAACAGTATAAAATATATCACTTGACCAGAATTCTATTAAATAAAACTAAGAAGGAATTGAAGACAAACATCTTAGAAATTACATTAATAGAAAACTTTTACATGATCAGCTCTTAAAAAAGTTATTTTTATTTTTGATCGCATTAAAAAGAAAAAAAAAAAAAACACTTTAATTTCAAATGATTGGACACAATTCAACATACTGTACATACCTGGTACTGATGCGTCTGGACTCCCTGATGCAGGAACTGCGGCAGTCTCATGTGCCGAGCTTCTCTTCAGCTCCTGACAGCAAAACAAGTGGTGAAATGACATCATTTATAACATGACAAAATTTCAGAGCTGACCCTTTGTGTCTATGAGAACAATGAAAATTGATGAAGATGAGTTTGTCCAAACACAAATATCGTTTTGTTTATTTTTTCCTAATATGACAGCACTTAACAGGATGTAATTAGCATGAATATTGTTAAAGAAATCTAATTTAGCTCTGTTCTTTCACTTGAACAATCATTAAAGCATATGTACTAGTGTCTGCTGGAGCCTACCCCTTGCTGATCAGAGAGTTTAAGCACTTGTTTTTGCAGACGCTGACATTCCTTGTATTTCTCCTTGTAATGTTCAGCTGCCATGTGCAGCCGCAGCTTCAGGTCTTCCACCTCTCTATGTAGCTCTGCTACAACAGCTGGGTCTGTGGCAGCTTTTTTCTCCACTTTGGCCTGTTAATATAACATATTAGAGTAAGACAGAACAAAGGACAGCTACATTAGTGGCATGACTGAAGACCTCAGGGACATTGTGAACAAAGAAAAGAAAGCCTAAAAAACTACTGTTTGACTGTAAGCTGTCACCTACAGTGGCAACCACTGTGTTTGTCAATGTGCTGCCGATGATACCCCGTTATAAAAGATGGGTGATCACTAAAAAGCAACTTTTGAAGATGTAACATCCTCCGTCAAAGGCGGAGGCAGTTAAACTGCCTGTGGGAGAAATGTGTTTTCTTCATACCATTAACTTTCTCATTTGCTTCTGTGCACGTCTGCTGTACAGTTCAACAATTACATACAAGATTTTTATAATATATAAGCTGTTAGTTATATCTTGTAAAAAAATTAATGTTGTGAAACAATAAATGTTGTGAGCTACATTTGTGACTAAATAAAGGAGCCAAGGTGAACACACAAACAGAAAATATATCAACTAACTTCTACAGACCACATTTGAAACTATTTATTGTTACATTTATTATTCAGTGCAAATGATATTATAAAATGACAATTTGTTAATCACTACTTTCACTTTCCCCCCACCACCTCTTCATCATAAAACCAAATACATTTAATAATAATTGTAGCATTTCCCTATACTCCATGCTCTTTTTTTTATCTTTTTTATTATACTTATACGTACCACTTCCTTCTTGGCCTCTGCTTTCATCTGCTCCACCAGAAGCTCCATGTGGATGCACTGGGCCTGAGCTTCAGCCTTGGCCTGACGAAGGGCATCTGCCTCAAGCTTCATGTGGTACAGTTCAGACATGGTGCGGTCCCGTGCACTAGAGGCGTCCCTCAACTCGGCAGCCAACAAAGATGACTGCTGCTGGTTGGCCTGCAGCTGCTCCTCTTTCTGCCGCAGTTGCTCCTTCAGTGCCTTCATGTCTCCCTGCCACAAACAAATATTTTGGGTAAAATATTTTCATTTCAATACAGTCATGAAAGATACATCATCAGATGTCATTACGGTTATTCTAGTCCTTCTTATGATAAATCTTCAAATACAAAATACTAATCAACTTAAATTAAACATTTCACATCATATTCTATTCATTTGTCACCTTTAACATAAAAAAAAAATTAATTTATACCATGGGGGAAACTTTGGCCATAGTCTCTCTGTACTGCTTCTCCTTCTCAGTGAGGCACGCCTGCAGGCGCCCCACCTCCTCTTTAAACTGGGCAATGGTGTTTTCCTTGTTTACATCCACAGACCTTAGCATCTGCAGCTCTGCACTCAGCTTAGTGTTCTCCAACTCTCGGTTTTTCAGGTGAATCTGGTGCATAAACAGACCCCCCCCGAACAAAGACGCAATAAAACATCAGCAAAGTTTCAAAAGACAGTTGTTTGTTTCTTGCCTCATTTATATACCAATCAAAATCATGTAGCAAAGTACACATTAGATCTCAGCTATTAAAATAAATGTTGCATGACCTCAATTACAAAACAGAGACTGAGATAGGCCCATAAAATTGTCCTTTTGTGACAGTCATAGCTTGTGATGGAGCAAGTTAAATTAGATATGGGTTTTTTGGCTTTATTTCTGTGGTGACGGTACTGTATTTGGCAGTCCCACTTCCTGCACAGTGCCCACCACAATAAAGACAAACACCAGACGAACCAGTAGACAGAATAAGGCATGCCCTGTTTAGCCTAAAAATTCCCACAGGGGTATGCAAAATAATCCTAGTAGCAGAAAGTGAAAAACAAGAAAGAAACAGAAAACGTTAAAGAGCTTCGCGTCTAATTTCTGTGAATCTAAAATGACAACAGTGCAAGGCTGTCTGCACGAAGGCAACCTTATAACCTTATGTGACAGTAAAGTACCTTGCTGACACAATTTGTTTATTTGGGTTTGATCTGTGTGTGAAAAAATACATAAACATAAACACGGGACAAGGGACGTGCCATTAGAGGAACGAGGAAAAGCATCAAAAACAACTTACAAAAGAAAAGCTCATTACCTTGTAGAGTTCCTTCTCGTCTTTCTCATTCTTAAGGTGTGATTCAAGAGCCTCCTTTTCTGTTGTTACTTTCTTCACTCGATCTTTAAGACTAATGAAAATGGAATAAAACTGTGAAGTTGCACTGTATTACATGTTTAAGCATCTGTGTTCACTTAATGTTTTGGTTATATGGACCAAAAATATTAATTCAGTAAATTTACAATAACATACCTGTCCAACTCAGTTTCTTTCTGAAGGCCCTTCTGTGTGACTCCAATCAGATCCTCCTCCAACTGTACAATTCTGGCTGTGGCCTCTTCCAGCCTCCTCTTAACCTCCTCTTTCTCCTCTGACAGGGCCTGGGAAGAATGCTGTACCTCCTGCAAAATATACATAAAATAAGATTGAATGATTTCTCTTGGAAATTTCATTAAGAATTTTAATATAAATGGCATATGACTATCTGTGCCAAGACCCTACAAGAATCGAAATATGTTTGTTTAATATTACAAAGTAGTACTTGCTTCAAAGTAGATAACCTTTCATCTCTGTCTTTAATTCTACACTTGTGGAAAATATGTGCAAGGCATAAAAAATGAAATACAAGCATAAATCAAAATGAACATCCTCGTTCCAAGCAGAGCTTCAGGCCCTGAAGATTACATTAAAAAAAAAAAACTTTTTTTTTTACAATATGTTTATAGGTGGAATTTTGAAAACTTTATATTAACACCACATAAAAAATCATATAAAAGTATAGTCATAAAATTAACAGCCACAAAATCTGTAATCATATTTATATCTGCAAACCTTTAAAAGCCAGCAGATTTATGTAAAAGAACGGCAAGATGAATTATTTCCGACAATGCTTTTAAGACTTGATGTTATGCAATAAAGAGTGGAATTACAACTTTGATAAAGCAGACGTTTATATTTGTCAGCATATGATTTACTCTTCAAGCATATCAACACTTTATATTGCTCTGCATATTTGGAATGCTTCACTAGGGGGTGCTGAGAGACTATTTGGCCATATGTAAAAAGGTCTGAATACCTTTAAGAAAGAAGGGCCAATCTTATGAATAAATGATCCCTGCATGTGCCACTAACTTAAAGTATGTTAAAGACGATATGTAAAAGACATAACTTTTACAATAGCAGGAATTATGACTTTCCCCTTCATACTTCTGGTACTACTAACTACCTTCAAAAACTGATTGAGCTTACTTGGGTCTCTTGTCTCAACTGAGCACAGGTCTCCTTCTCTTGCTCATACTCCTTCTGCAGATTCTCCTTCTCTGCTTCCAACTGCTCCTTCTCCTGTTGCAGCATGGCCATATTTTTGAGGAGCTCATCTTTTTCTCTTTGGGCTTCTTCCACCTTTTGCTATTAAAAAAAATTAAAATCAATAAGTTAAACGTGATATTTAGAAATGTATTTCTCACTGTGTTGCAATGTGTAAATAATGGAGGCATGACAGCAAAATAAAATCATTAATGCTTTTGGATTGAGTACTGCTACAGAAGTACACTATATGCTACCTCAAGAAAGCCAGCTTTGGTTGTGACGACCAGGATGTCAGAGTTGCATTCATCCTCAACGGTCAGTAATTCGTCCTCTGAAGGGCTGTTGGCCCGAAATTGGAACGGTGTGCTCGCCCCCCGGATCTCCCCTTTGTGGGTCACGTAACAAAACTGGTAGAACTCACCATCATCATTGGGCACATAATATCCTGAGGAAGAATGGCAATCAGTGAAAATAATACAGGACATAAATATTAATAAATTCCTCCACAAACTTCACCACAGCTTAACACTTCACTTACCGTAGCCTCCATTGTTTTCCCTAAGTCACAACTAGCTTAAAGTTAAAGAATAGCTGAGACTTGACAGTGATCTGAAACACACACTGCGTGTGTTTGAAGTTGTTAGTTTCAATCTAAAAAGTAAACCGAATATGTTTTTTTGCTCCACTTGCAACACTTTCCGTTCCTTTATGGAGAATGGTATTAAAATAAAAACACACATAAAGTAATATGCAGTTAACACCCGTACATATATATGTGGGGAAAGTGTAACATTTCATTGTATCAACTGATTCAGTCTCAAACTTTTAAGAATCCTCCACAGCCCGCTGATTTGTGGTTATTAAAAGGTTACAAAGTTATATACAACTATGGTATGATCTTACCCTGAAAGATCACCGTTCTGTTGACTGCGGTGCCTTCCACATAGTTCTCAGGGGGAGGTGACCACAAGAATGTGTAATAGTCCCTTGCTGTGCTCCAACCAACCTGTGAGACATTGTGGGGAATTTATTTAACCAAACATTCCAACCACATCAGTATAGGATAATAACAAAAAGTAACTGGGACACAACCTTCAATCTACACAGTGTAACTTCTAAAATATCTCAAACTGGATTATTGAGGTAACGATGGGCTTTTAAATCCCTGTTGCAATGGCAGTGTAGGAACATGTCTACTTTCTTATTTCTACTCTTAAGAAGAAATATTATCATCTTGCAACCACCTCCTGGTCACCGTGCGCATGTGGCCTGGCACTTGTCATGAACAAGCCAAACTGTGGAAATGCAGCTACAACTCACTTCTAACAGGAAGAGGAAAATAGGTGAAAATTTTATACATAGTCAACTTGAAAATGAAAACCAAAATGTAATTATATGTATTTTATGTGTTGTTAACTGATGTCTGATGAGGGGGAAGTGCAGAAAATACATCCATAACTTTAGACTTGTGCCATAAAAATGTCAAAGCAAATCAGTGTCACATTTAGCTGGCTGGTTTTTGGTGTGCACACACACAGGAGAACACATGCAACCACATCAAGCCCAGTAAAACCAGGCTTTTACACTAGGCTCTACCACAAAACATACTTTAAATCATGTTATGTGGCTGTCAAAACTTTTTTTAATATTCATGCAAGCAGATCATGAACTGGAGAGTTGAGACAGATATTACTTTTAGTTGAAGGTAGTTTTTTTCACTCTCTGGGCAATTTAATTTCTCACCTGTATGCAAACAGCTTAAATCTACAATGCTGTGTGTGTTCATCAGAGCCAGGATTGAAGGCGCTGGTGCTCCCAAAACCCCCAATTGTTACCAGTGCAGCTCAAGCTTCCAGCAGTTAAAAACAGGAAGCAATTAAAACGTGTGCCTAGTTAGGGAGTGTCATTACTGAAGGCTAGCCCTTACCAGTCCACTCATTAGAGCTGCAGAGGTGGTGGGAGAAAACTGAGAGGAACTTAAAGCCTACTGGTGTGTGTATAAATAGGAAAACACAGTGTTGGAGAACCCTAAAATATTTTAAATCAGTGACTTACATAGTCATCTAAGTTAAAAAAAAAAAATAAGATAAATGACAAGAATTAACATCACAGACTTCAGTATCAAGACAACATTTCAGTGACTTTCAATAAAGTCAGACAAAGACTTCTGTCAACACGAAAGCTGACCAAAGTCTTTTGGAATATTGCTGCAGGGGGTAATGTATTGTCAACGAGCCAGTCAGACTGCATAAATTCAGGAGTGAGTAATTCATGGATCACACAGAGAGACTGTGCTCAGAGACAAGTTAATTATAAAGCTGGGATTACTTTCTCCAAAGCATCACTGACAACCTGCCCCAACAATGATCCTCCATGAGCCAGAGCACTGCTCACACATCAGTGTGGTAATAGTAAAGAGTTGCCTAGAAGCTGACAAAAAACCTGTATATTTTCTCTTCATCATCTCTAACATATGCCATTCAATAAAATTTATCAATTTAAATATGACATTACACTGGCATGTTGGAGCATAGAATATAAATGTTTTGTAATGATTTAATCCTAACCAAAGTAGTCATAATTTACTGTCAAGTCACTTTTCAAACAAGTGAATAACCAAACATTTCTGGATATCAATTATTCTTACTTTAAAGTTTAATTACAGCAAGGATTAACACCCTAAAAACCCAAAAGTTGCTCAAAATGTTATATTTAATCATTTCTGCTATAAAAAACATCTTATGGAATTAAACTGATTTGTGTATGCCTCTAAATCTTTTTCTTAGTTTAGTGAGTGGGGATCAATAAATAGGTTAAATGGGCCACACCTTTGTCTTCACCTAACAGTAGCATCTATCTATTCATTTTCTATACCTATATATTCTAGTGCAGGGTCACAGGGTGCTGGAGCCTATCACCTGCTGGGTCAAGCTGGGCCAAATCCTGGCTGCTAATAGCTAGCACCTGTTTAATCAGTAGAGGATGGATGCTGCAGGTTGTACCCTCTCCCATGGCCCATGCCCAGTCTGGGCAGCTAGCATCTGCTTTCATCTGCTCTGACCTGTTCTCAGCCCAGATCCATTCCCAGAAAACTTCAGTGTGGGACATATGGTTGTCTGATTGCACCTTTCTAAGACTGTAGGTGGTGCTCACATTGAACTGGTTGCTGATTTTGTTAAAGATATTGTTTGTGTTTTGAAAATATGAACATATCAGTGAAGGGAAAAGCTCGATTGTTAGTAGAGGGGAATTTTAACTGATCATATCTGCAACCTGAAATCAGGTCATAGCATGTTATGTACACAAGAGAACATCCCTGAACAACCACAAAAACAGTCTGCTTTGACTGGTCTGTGAAAAGAAAAACAACACCTAACTTGATTCATTGTCGATATCTTTACATGAAAGAGACTGGCAAAAAATGGTTCATCTGTCAACACCAACAGAAAGATTTACACAATTATAATCTAGCACTCAGCATTTTCCAACAAAGCTTTGTGGTTTGAATGCTTTAGAAATTAGTGGTTTTAAGATCTGCCCTACCAGTTGGTGCCTACCTTGAGGCTATTCACAAAGCAATGAGGCATCAAGCTACAAGTGCGGAATCCAGTATTTTATCAGCCTCCAGAATACCTGACCCGCCTTGAGTAACCTAACATGACCTAATTCAAGTTAGGTTACCTAATTCATAATTGAGGTTACGAAAAATATTTGCATTTGAATGTTTAAAATACAAATAAGTCTGAAAAAGGGCTAGTGCCCGAAAAGTAACAATATTAAATAACTAAAGGAGCATTTCCTGGTGTGCAGACTTCACTCTTTTCTTAAAACCCAAATAACACATAATGAATTGCTGACATGAATTTTGCAACAGAGTAAAGATAAGGATTAAATTAATGTTCCCAATGAAACTAAAGTAATGTCTGAGAACTAATGGCAGTAAAGAACTAGAGGAGGTAAAATGACACAATCCTCACCATGATGTAAAGTTAGTTATGACCTGCACAATAAAATGAAACTATGCTCAATTTAATACCCATGCATTTTGCTGTCACGGCCTTACTTGGTCTGGTACGACTAGCAGTACAACCAGCTGGCTAAAGTTTTAAAGTTTTATTGTGTTACTCTTTAAGTATATTTCATCATTTCACTTTTATCTGAATTCTTCTGTTCTACCAAAAAAACTATTCACACAAGAAGTGACATTAACTCAAACAGAGAGACACAATTTTGTCGTTGTCTCCCCCCCCCCCCCGATTTGTTGTCATCTAATCTCACCATCTATCTCATCTCTGGCAGATAATAGCATGTTGGTTTAGAAGAACCTTGCTACACTTCAGACAAGTTTAAAATAAACTACTGCCACTGTACTAGATTTATTGTGCTCCTATAATGAGATCCATGTGGAACACAGGCTTGAGGTGGGGGCCAAAATGCTCCACTCCCTCTGCCAAGCTCATCTTTCAAATAAGCATGATAACAGCTAAACCCACCATGTCTCGGTTTTCCTCAGGACAGAATACTTTGTTCTTTTTAGCAAACTGACAATTATTTATGTCAGCAGTACAAAATTCTGAGGCAAGATGAAACGTGTTCTTCAGCTCAGATTAACAGCTTTCATATTGAGGTTGGATAGTCAAAAAGTCTTACATTGCACAAGGGAAAAAAACAGCAAAAGAACAAAACAATTAATACACATTAATCACACATAAAGATGCATGCTAAACTACTTATGCCACAACTGTGAATCAGTTATATTAATTTACATCATCTTAAATATTATGGAGAGACTTTCATGAATATGATCATTTACCTTAAATATTCCAACCCAGTCCTTTGGATGTGGCTTGATGAACTGTGTCAGGGTATAGTGACATTCCAGTGCAGCGTGGGGCATGTAACTCTTCCCCACATTCTGGAAGATGACGTGGGCAAAGTTTGACGTGTCCATGTTGTTGTTCAATAAAGTCCCACCAAGGAGCAGTGCCATAAATTATTCAGCAGTGGCTACACAGGGAGAGACAAGAATAAAATAATGACTTAACTGAAGATACCACTGCAATACTGCTGCTGACACAGAGTGGCAATCAGTGAAAAAGTGAGCCAATTTTGTATCATAAAACATTAACATTGTGAGGAATCAATGCTGTCAATTTCCACAATAGGATGTGTCACTGCAGCTAGCAATCAGTAACAAGGTTTATTAAATATTAGTAATAAAAGTTTTGAAATTTCACCATTCCAACATTTTTCATGCTATGGAAACCAATGGCTCTACACTGATGCCATGACAGAACACAACAAAGACATTAGAACCAACAAAATAGCGCAATTAAGTTATTATATTATACTTAACTACTGTAAACTCAGAGGATGGAGTAACTATTTTATATTGCTCTTGCACTAAATTCCAAGTGGAGAGTTGTGCTAACATTACAATGTTATGTTGGACAGTATGACAGCGGGACACTGAGATCAACAGTGAGTGGGCACTTTTGGTTTTATGAACTTACTAAAAAGCAAAAAACAACATAAAACACGTACAATGTCTAAAATCAAAGAACTGAATGAATACTTTGAAAATACAACTAATCTGAGAAATTGTGTTAACTATTTTCATACTGACATAGCTTTTGTAATCTGATCTGTTTGTTTTTATTGAAGAAAAAGTAGTTATGTCCACTTCTATAGGAATTTGAGGATATATTGGAGATAAATCAAGATGCATGGAAGCATTAACATCCGAATCATAATATGAAGTCAAACCAAAATGAGGAGAAGTTACGATTCCCACCATTTAACACCTGGTTAGTAACATTTTCAAATCAGTGCTAATATCACAGATTTCATCACATTAAATTAGATGTAACCTACATAACTTGAACATTGGTTTATAATTACACAAAATCTGTTTAAGTGTTAACATACCTGAAGGAATCTCTAAAAATCATTGCATATCAGCTTAAGTTATAGCCCCTCCTTCCTGGTTTCTTCTCCTTGGGACCCCCCCTTTAAATTCCTTAGGCTACCATACCACTCCCCTTTTGTGCAATTCTCCTGTAGGAGAGGTGGGTGCCATGCCATCCTTATCTAAACATTTCCTTATCCCAATTCATCTTATTGTTTCTTATACTTTTTGTGTGAATTTTTATTTCTATCATCAAAACAACATTTGTTTGTAACTGATGTGTCTATCCCAGCATACCAATGGTTGTGGAGAGATATTCCAGGTTCACGGTTCTTCGCTTAAATTTTGTTCGTATTGACTTGTATGGGTATTGGAACAGGCAGGTTTACACAGTGTTTGTTCTTTTTCTTTGTTGTTCTCAGGTATGTATAAATGAATGCAAGTGTACAATATGCGAGACACATATATTGCTTCAGCGTAGCAAACATCACCCTATTTGTACAATTCTCCTGTAGGAGAGGAACTGGAGCGAATAGATTTACATGGTGGTTTTTCTTTTTCTTTGTTGTTCTCAGCAAATAAACAGACTGTTTCTCCAAGAGATCACACTGTGTGCGGTAATTTAAAAACCAGCCCAGCGCAGAAACTCCCCAGTTAAAGGTGTAGAGTTGCATCTCAGTAATTTCAAGGTCATGAAAGGACGACTCTTATGACAAAAAAATTATCATATTTGATCTTGATTATTCAATTCGTAAAAGTAAAATTATAACAATGAGAAGTATATACATTATTGTATGTTGTTACTTAACCATTTATCCCATCAGTCATCAGATTTACTGTCATGATAACTAAGCAAATGCCACCAACCTACAATAAAACTGTGACTATGAATTTTGAAATTACATTTCTCTTTTTTGTCCCTCCTTTTTCAGGTGATTAACATTGCCTTTCAGCAGTCCTGCATATTTACTGGTTCCTGTTCCACTGGGGAGGACATGCTAATTTATTCAAAGTGAGGATGACTTGCTCCTTAGAACTTAGTCCTTTGGATATCCTACTTTAACACTAAATAGGATTTAAGTAATATGATTTTCCTAACTTGGTCACATTTTCCCAAATTATAATTGCAATTTAGAAAAAGTTATCAAATGGCCCCTGGGCCTGTGCTTTTAACACCCATCTGGAATCCCTCCATGTACTTAGGCACAACATACAAGTATTCTTACATACCATATTCTGTTATATTTACAAGTATTTAGCAAAACAACTTTACATTAAGTTATAATGGCACCGTGTCATCTCGAACATCTTGATTTAAATACGATACAACAAATAACACCACGTAATTAAGGCTGGTATGACTTTTATAACAGGAGGGATTTTCCATTTGGGCCTCAGCTGAATTTATTTTCTCGACGCAATTGGGCCTGAAACGAAAAATTATCCGAAACTCATAGGATCAGTAATCCACGGCAACTACAGAAGTTCCTCACTTGATTCACTCGATTGAATTAAAAACAATGATAAGAGTTAAAAGAAAATCGTTAAAATGACCCTCTGGTAAGTGCAAGTATGAGACAAGGCCTAAATAGAAAACAGTGATCATATCTGGCTAACTCAGCTATGGAGCTACCTAGCAAGCTAGCGTCAGCTACATGCTTTGAAAGACACATTACACATTAAACACAAGGTTAAATGGCGTGTGTTTCTAATAAATATTTAACTATTTAGCAAAATATTACCCTAAAGTGTTTGAGCTAGCGCGTTACGTTGTATAACGCTCTAAGTAAACACAGAAGATGTAGATTGACTGGAGACCAAAGCTATCAGCTGGAAGACAAGGTTATAGCTAACGTAAACAGTTCGAGACGGCGTATAACAAAGTACCTTCTGAATACAAGCCAAGCAGATCGAAATATTAACACTTGTATTCAGGATAACATTTATAATACAAACATTGAACATACCTTGTTGCCATGTTAAACAGCAAGTAAAATCCCAATTTATCATGGAAACAATTGTTGACGCAGTTCAGTGCTTTCCCGTGTCCTCTTCCTGGAATAATAACGTTACATCATTTCCGGAAGAAGTCTGTTTCAGAAAAATGTACACATATGATTACAATTTTATATTTACATGAAAGAAAATATCATTGGTAACCTCTTTTTCAAAAATATTTTTAGTTTTAATTAGTTAAATTTGAATGTTAACTTTCACCATTAATTATTACAAGTTAATACATAAGTAAAAGGGGATTTTACGTACAAAAGTTAACTAAAAATGGGGCATTGATTTGTATTGAAAAATCCTCAGCATATTATAATGAGTATATTTGAGTTAATAAATACTTTGTAAACAATTAAGAGGTAGCTTTTTTTATTTATTGCTACACTATATTTTTTGTAACAATTCTTTGTAGTTTTATTGAAAGGTATTAAGTATTTTTACACAGTTTACCGAAATAATTAACTCATTCTCCCCTTACTGCGAACAAATAACTCCAGTTTAGCGCATGGAGCATACCCATACATTGTACCCTGCTTCTCAGTGGCTGAAACTGGAGGGCCGTGCTGCTATAGTTTATCACCTGATTGGTTGGTGAAATTGTCAGTCACGTACGTACTTTTACGTCACACGTAAGGTCAAAAGAAAAGAAGCATGGCCGCTGTGTTGAGAGGGTCTCGGTACCTAGTGGGAAGGTGTCGCAAGCATGTTGACTTTGTATATGGTAAGTAGAATAAATTTAGATAGTTCACTCAATCTGCAAGTCTTCCTGTTCATTTTAGGGAGCCAAGCTGTTATTTGAATGCTTTTTGTGACATAAAAACACAGATTTTCCAGTGAAACGTCTACAGAAGTTTCAGTTCATTTTCGCCAGACTTGGTTAAGTTGTTGCTACAGGGTTACATCTCACTATTTATTGTTTAAGCAGGTTTTCTGTTCAAAGTGCACCTTGTTCACTGAATTGTTCACCAGAGCTACGTGTTTGTACCCTTTGCTGACATATATAAAACCCCGAATGTTAAAGAATGTTTTGTACATTTGTTCCTGTGTCCTATTTTGCCTTTTTTTTTCAAAATGCATTTAAGAACTAAAAAGGGCAGTAGTCCTTGAATCAGATTACTATAACACTATAGTAGCGCTTAAAAAGAATGCAGCGGTGCTTTTTAGTTAGGGAAGATTAAATCTATGTTAAAATTACCAGCGAGTGTATTTGTTTAAATGTAAAAATAACCTATAAATGTCTGATTTAAAGGCTACATATCTGTGAGCTATAATGTGTCTTAAGATTAACCAATTTTACGGTTCTATTATAGTCTCCACAAGGTCAATGGCCTCAAAGACACAGGTGGGGTTTGTTGGTCTGGGAAATATGGGAAACCCAATGGCAAAGAATTTGCTGAAGCATGGATACCCAGTAATTGCTACAGATGTGTTTCCTGAGTCCTGCAAAGAGGTGCAAGAGCTGGGTGCGCAGGTAGTACAAGCTTAATTTGCACACACATTTTTGGTTTTAAATTTCTTCTTGTTTTGCTTTGTTCTTTTCTAACACGGTTTTTTTGTGGGGGGGGGGGTGTTTCAGATTGTGGATAATCCTGCTGAAGTAGCAGATAAGGCTGATCGTATTATCACCATGCTCCCCTCCAGTCCCAATGTCATAGATGTGTACACCGGTCCCAATGGCATTCTCAAGTACACTTTCATTTCTTTGAGTATTTTCAAACTTTGAAATGTCATAGTATCTAGGATTTAACTAAACTATAATTCTCTTAACAGAAAAGTGAAGAAAGGCTCACTTCTAATTGACTCCAGCACCATTGACCCAGCTGTTTCAAAAGAGATGGCTGCTGCTGCTGAAAAAATGGGGGCAGTTTTTATGGATGCACCTGTGTCAGGAGGTAAAGTGTACATTTGTTTCCTTTATTTTTTCTGGGTTGTATAATAAATTCACAATTGCCTAAAGGTCAGGTTCTGATAGGAATGAACTTGTTTACTCTAGAGTCATATATATGAGCATGCTGAAAGTAAAAAATAAGAAGTAAAGCTTTTTATCCATTAGACCAGCACTTCTATTGGCATATTAAGTTCTTTTATGTGTGTAATGAAGTATGTTGGTCCAGCTTCATGCCATTTTTAATATCCATGAATTACTGTACATCACATCTGAGAGGTAGCATGCCCATGAACATTTCTGCATTGAGCAAAAGACAAAACTGCATTGGCTGAAATAAAATTTCAAAACTATAGGATATCAATGACTAATCCTTCTTCCTCAATGATTTATGTTTTTTACTTGCTTTTCCAATTGTATTCCATTAATGTCTGGTTCAGATAACAGGCACTCCTATCTAAAATACCCATATTCTAGATGTCTGCTGGCCACAATGTAAACACAAAACAAAAGCTTCCAGAGACTGAGTGACAGTAGCTAATGGGTTTCCAGTGTGGTCCTCTGTGAGGCTGCAGTTTGCAAGTAATTAACGCTTTTATATTTTATGCTAAAATGTTATTTATATCATAGTATCCATAGATATATGGTTGGAGAAAAATGGAGGATGTTAATGACTGGGCAACTAATTGGAAATTGGACAACTCTTGATGACAAAACATTCAAATTTGCAAAAGATAATTATCAGTGTTATGAGAGCTTGACGTACAGCTGATAAACCGTACCGTACCGTCCTCTTCCGCTTATCTGGGGTCGGGTCGCGGGGGCAGCAGCTTGAGCAGGGAAGCCCAGACT
>JAOXYM010000006.1:16053730-16080603 GCA_028567055.1 Leptatherina wallacei | reverse complement strand
ACATATATATATATATATATATATATATATATATATATATATATATATATATATATATATATATATATATGCATTTTCATATATGTATATGAAACTCATTCTCCCCTAAAATTCCACATTTGCCAGAGGTTTCCACATCAAGCCACTTGTTGTCTTTCTTTCTTTATCTTTAGCTTTCAAATTGTGCAAAAATGGTCCGGTGACTGGGAACTCTTTCACTCGTTCTGGAGCTAAAACAGACCTCATTGTGACATTGTAGTTAGTGATCAGGTGGTCCCATGTTTAAAGAGTTAATTCAGTTATAATCTGATACAAATTCTTTCATCTTTTCTATTTATGTGGATGTATTTAACGTCTTCACTTTACCCTCTGTGTAAGCGGTTTGTTGAGCACTGGGCCATAAAGTTGGATTATTTTCTAACTTCATCCAAAGAGCAAACCGCTGATAAAGGGGCAAAATCTCCAAATAAAACCTAAACCCAAGTTTTCTTTTAAATGCCAGCACGTGGGGCGTAAGAGATATACTGATATAGGACTAATGCTTATAGTTTCCACAGATCTAGAAATAAGATACTTTGTAACTTTTATTTGATACCCATTACAAAGGGTCCATTCATTTGTGTGTGTGTGTGTGTGTGTGTGTGTGTGTGTGTGTGTGTGTGTGTGTGTGTGTGTGTGTGCGTGTGTGTATGTGTGGTGGTGGTGGTGGTAAAAAGAGGGGGGTACGGAAAAGCTGATTTTTGACCTATCATGCCTGTTAGCACTGACGGAAACATGATTATCACTTGTTTTGATGCATTTAGATCGCACAAATGCCTTTTCACAAACGTGTCTGATTCTGTTATTCACCCAATGAAAGATGTTGAAACTAAAAAGCAGCCAGGTTCATTTAGACGTGCCATATAAATAAAGAGACGGAGAAACCTTAAATGACCTTAAATTAGTATTACAATTACTAATGAATGATCATTTTTTATATCATCTGGAGTTTTAATTCCAAAGATACTAACCCTGTTTAAATAAGTCTTTCTAAGTCAGTCTAAGGGATAAAAAAAAGGGTAAAACATTGGGTTCAAGTGGCTTTATATCGACCACCAGCCCCCTTGAAAACAACTTGAATGGCCTGTCATAAGCTAATAAGGGTCCTGGTGCCTTCCTTATACCGTGCATCCTGTGGAGCTCCCAGGAATTCCGCTTTTGATTGCTGCACATCCTCCCAGTTGCTCCAGTAACTTGGCCATAAAAGGCGGATTCGTCTGGAGCATTTGGAGTGTAGTGCAATAAAGTGTCTGAGACCAAGGTTATTAACTGTGACTTAAGGGGGCTGAAAAGCAACGGCTGAGAGCATTGAAACGTGTGTTCACGGACCCTTCCGTCGTCATTTGTTTCTGCATCTTACCGTGGTGGGAATGTTCGCTTCGTGTTGTGTGGCAGTGTGGGCCTGCTGTCCGTCTGTGCCCACTGGGTGGCGCTCCTCAGATCAATGTCATTGCCGTGAATTGTGATATAAAAGAAGTTTACCTCACCGATCACCTGCTTTGGAATATCTTTCCACCTCAGGATTTCAGTAAGGTAGGCACAGAAATATGATCATGTGCATTTTACTTCAAGGTTTTTTTTGTGTGTCCGTGATTTAAGAGAATATCTTCCCTGATCATCTCCACCTGAAAGGCACAAATCTGCAGGCGCTGTTTCTCATGTAATGTTATGATTTAATGAAAGCATTATTGAAAGGTCACCAGAAGAATTGTTGCAACAAAGATATATGTTTCTTTGATTTTCATATTCAGGATTCTTGGATTGCAGTTTTAAAGTCTTTATTGAATCTTTAACATTATAAAGTTTCTTCCTAATTTAGTAACATTCAGTTTGATTTGCACCAAATACAGATCAAAAAACAAAATAATAGAGAGAGAGAGATTGAGAAGGAAATTTTAGGTTGTCCAATGCTGCTTTTTAACTTTGATACCATTTGTTGCATCCGTGTATGTGCGTAGGCTACGCCTGCGTGCATTAGAGTCCATGCTGTCAAAGACAAAACTGAACCATTTGATACGAGTGGATTATAATTCAACACAATATTTCCTCAAAAATTAAATTAATAAAAAAACTTCTCATAAAATGTCATGTTTTATGTGAATCGTGATATAAGGCGATGATGAACAAGATAAAAGAACAGCAGACGTACTGCGCTGAAACATGACAGGGGAATAATCCGGTGGGGTTAATGGATATTTTCATTCTTTGCTGCGAGACATGCTGCAGGTTTGACGCCATATAAAATGGCTGTTCATAAACTGTGGCTCTGATTTCTAGACTTTATGACTCCACAGTTAAAATGAGATAGACGTGACCGATGTTGTATTTAAGGGTAAATCCCATCTTCGGAGGCAATTTTTGGCTGACCTAAATCTGCATGCCTGTGTTATCAAAACCAACTTCCGTTGCCGTGTTTTCTTCCTATGAAGCAAACATGGATATTTCTGCTTTTCTTTTTCTTCTTGCTTTCTAAACAGCAGTATTCCCAGAAAAAGCGTTTGTTTTTATTGGTTTTCTGATGGCAAAGGGCTAATACTCAGTTTGATAGAACTTGCACTGAAATTCCACATTATGGAAACATTTGAAATTGACGAGATGACCAGCTTGCACATTCAGATCCGTGCAACCAGTGCAAGAAATCTGATAAATATCAAAACCAAAAATAAATGTAACTATTCATGTAATTATCATTTAGGCTTTTTATTCTATATCTATTTAAGAATATTTCTTCAAAAACATACGCACCCTTCAATTTCAAGCCCAAAACTATTGAAGCATAATTAAAGATGTTCAGTCCTCTATCAAATAAATAATAAATGCGAGGAGAGGGAATGAGAAGTGGAATCTTCAAATTAGATTCACTAGATTACCAAAAAGAAAAAAATACTTCATGTGTTTATTAGCATTTGATTTTTTGTGAGTAGTGTTTGTTTTTTTTAACAGGTCGTGTGTTAAGTTCGTGAGGAAATTCATACAAATTCCCGCTGGCTCTTTAAAGACACAATATAAACAAGTTCTAATCTAATCCATTCCGTAATACACAAACTCCCTGTCAGTCTTGCCAGTATTAGGCGATCATTAAGTAAATGTTGCTCCAGGGCATTGTTTAGTCGTAGTGTACCCACTTGTCCCCTTTATAAATGCTCAGCGCCTTTGCTGTAAAGATTGTTTGGACGCAGTCATGGCATCTGCTCCCACAATATCAACACCACAATGGCCTAAGCTCCATGGCCCTGGCACAAGTGATTTTGCTTGGAATGTGCAGCTAACAGTACGTATACTGGGTCCGTGTAACTATCATCTTAAAACAAAAGTCCACGATGGTCCTCAGAGCAGCACAATGAAGGTTGAGAGTCCCTTTATCAAAGTGCAACAGGGGACATTTTGGATCTCTGACTCCTGAGCTTCCTAGAGGCACCTCTGGAACTCTTCATTTTTACAGTGTTGTAAAACTGGCTGTAAAGCAATGCATTGTACATAATTGTGAGGGACAGCTTTCAACAACTGAGGTGTGAGACGGGGGGTTGTTGTCGTTACATTTGCAGAGGGACCTTCAGTACTTGTGGTCGGTGATCACTTTGAGGATTGCAAATTTTTCTAATTAAAACTGTGCAAAACCTACTTTCCTCTCAGAGTTTTCTCTTCACTTGGCCTAAAACAAAATATGTGACACAGTGGAGTTGGCTGCTCGGACTGGGAGGAGTCTGAAGTCGCCTGGTGTTTTAATTGGCTGCAGACTTCAGTGAGAAGCGTGAGTATCAGTAATTATTCAGCAATGTTTTGCACAAGAAATGTCAGCCAGAAAGGGTTATCTTCATCCACCGTCAAATTACACCACAACGATGTCATGTTCCAACAACCAAGCTGGAAATTCATTTTTCGTGGACTCCTTAATCAACGTGAGAACCGACAGCGGTTCGTATTACCAAAGTAACAGTCTGTATTTGCCACCGGCGTCGGAATATTCATATGGACTCTCCGGTGGCTCTTGTTTCCCAGCGATCGGTAAGCGCAACGAGCCGACGACCCAAAGCGTGCTTCTCTCTTCTTCTCCCTATGTCCAGGGGATGGAAACGTGGCTGGAAACGTCGAGACCCTGCCGGGTGGAGCAGCCCAGCAGCCAGCATTTGGCTCAGTGTTCATTCTCACCGAGTATAAAAGAGGAGAGCGCATGTTGTCTCTATGAGTCTGACAAATGTCCTAAAGGGGCGACAGTAGATGAGATATCTTATTCGACGACATCATGCCCCGTTACCGGCAGCTCCGTGCCAGTCCCCGGTTACTTCCGCCTATCTCAGACATACACGACATCAAGCCTTTATCACGATGTCCAGCCAGACATGAATCATTTTACTCTGCAACGGGCTGCCCGCTTGGATGGACAACCCTCCCAGTCGCCAGCTGCCTCTGCGGAACCGGAGCACAGGGAGAACCACGAGGAGGCGCCTGTCTCTGCGCCGTGCGCCTCGACCAGAGAAGAGGACAGTCGACTTTCCTCGGAAAGGTCATCCTCTCCAGAATCAGCTAAGACATGCAGGGCGGAATGTACAGAAAAGCCCATAAAAGGTGAAGAACTGACAGCAATTGCAGAATCATGATTACCTTTATAGAAAGGTTAGGAAGAGTGCTGCTTTAGTAATACAGGTCTATCATTGTTTGGGATGAGGTAAAATTGCCCAAGTTTTAACCAATCAGAGCCAATGATCAGAGCAGTAGCGCTTTCTAAATGGAATCAGGCCTCTTTAGTTGTGCTTTGTTTAAAAATAATTTAAACAGGCTCAGTTATTATTATTATTATTATTATTATTATTATTATTATTATTATTATTATTATTATTATTATTATTATTATTATACTGGGGGAAATATAAGGTTAAATAACTAAACATGTGATTATTGCTCTCGATCATCGCATGAAACGCCAAGTGAAGCTAATCTGTCCTGTTTACAATTTCATTTGAGTAATCCCTCATCAAAGATGTTAGGCCTCGTCATAATTGTACAAGACTGCAAACATGGGTTTTAAGTACGAATGAATGTGCAGATGGCCACTGACTTCTGTGATTACAGTTGCTAAACTGGGCAAATACCAGTTTCTGTCACCTATCTGTGCGTTGAAGGTTGACGATTATATGGATAAAAAATAGACATGCTGTCAGCCTGCATTTCACGGTTGTGCAGTAGATGTTAGCTCAAATATTAAAATGCATGGACTAAATAGTTGTTTTGAAAAGTTTTTGTGGAAATTTTGGAAACGCTTTTATAGTTTAATTTCTAACATTCAAGCAGAATTTATTATGATATTTGTCACATTTCTTTTCATTGATACTTTGGGTCAATTTGATTGTAGGAGATGTGAAAATGGAAAGTACGGCCAACTGGCTCACAGCTAAGAGCGGCAGAAAGAAGCGCTGTCCCTACACCAAGCACCAGACTCTGGAGCTGGAGAAGGAGTTTCTCTTCAACATGTACTTGACAAGAGAGCGTCGTCTGGAGATCAGCCGCAGCGTGCATCTCACTGACAGGCAAGTCAAAATCTGGTTCCAGAACAGGAGGATGAAACTAAAAAAAATGAGCCGGGAGAACAGGATCCGAGAGCTCTCTACCAGCTTCAGTTTCTCGTGAGATTGTCACCAAAGACTCCCTCCTCCACCAGGCAAGGACGCCTGTGCAGAGCCCCAACCCAGCTGTGAGAATGTTCATGGAAAACAGGACACTACTGCTAACTTATTGATTGATAGTTTTTTTGTTTGTTTTCACGCCTGATTTATTTAGTCGTGGACTTGTATTTATACATTGTTGCATTTCAAATGTTCAGAATGTGACCACAGTGTTTGAGAGCCTCAGTCTTGTACATAATGTATATTCATTCTGAGTGAACCATTGGAATTTGCATGCTGGATTCGCCATTGGAATACTTGTGTTACAGTTACACTTAGGCCTTTATGTGACAGCTAATGAGCCCCAAGAGGTGTGGTGAATATTTGCACATTTTGTTGGTCAGATAAATAAAACCATCCCTATAACTGCAGACGTCAAATGTTGCTTGCAGACTTGGAGCTGTGTGGTGTTTACATCCTAAAGCTGGCACAGGTACAAGTGCAAATGCCTGCGTGATCACACTTTGTACGCAGTAAATATTATTGCAGTTGTTAGAGGTGATGTCCTCCGTAGTTTAGGTCTGTAATAGATGTGTGAGGGCTGCCAACACGTTGCTGCTTCTTCTCCCTATAAGCTCAGACTCAAATGTTACACAGAAACATGAGAAGGGAAGTGATTTCTTTCATTATTATTTCATTCAGATGTTTTTAGTTTGTGAAAACACCCATCGTTGATGCAAAAAAACGAAAACTCTTGTGTAGTACAGCTTGAAAACTGTTGCATCTAAAATTAAAATGTGGTTTCCTTAAACCAATTCTTTTTGAGTTTTGTTTTCTACAAACTTTATGCTGCAGATTAATTGTATTGATACATTACACCTTTATCTGAAAAACAAAACAAAGATCAGACTGCGTGATTTAGTCATGTTATTGGGATCTGTCTATTATTCTTATTTTTTTAAATAGTTTAACACGAAACCGCCTTCATTACCTCAGTAAATAAAACTAATCACAAAAATCAAATCATGTTTGACTGCATTCATTTATAATTTGACGGAGATTGCTTAAACATAATTGCAATTTTAGTGAGACAAGGTGCTTGATATTTTCTTATTCTTTTCTCCCTTCATGTCAGTTTTTAAGTATGGAATTAATATGACGCCTCAATAAAGAAAAATGCAAGCTGTGAAATGGAAGCTTGTATAAGTCCAGCAGAACAGGACAGGACAGACAAGGCCTCGGTTATGATCATTGCAGTCTGCCAGTTGCCTCAAAAACGCCGGATGCGTCTGCTTACTCCAGAAAAAAGGACACAAAGGCTAAGCTTTATTGGTGATATTTAGCTTAGACAGCCAGGTTGTAACCTTAAGAAAAACAACCCAATTGCCCGTGATAAAAAAGGACCGTTATATAGCACCCAAATAACTTCACCCCGCTTCCCGTTTCAAATTGCCTTCAAAGTGGACCTACCCTTGCAGACAGAGCTATGTGCGTCCCTTAGGTACTGCAAAACCCAATGATCATTTAATGACATCTCACTTCTTTTGACAAAACAAAATTAGGCGTAGGCTGTATCTTGAATTAAGTATATCAACCAGTAGAACCAGAATTTTTTTCTTATCAAAGTGAAAGCTTAATAGATGGAGCTCATTATCGCGCGCTTTTTATTTACGCAATTAAACAACTCCATTAATTTGCGCACCTTTTATGTGAAGACATTGTTTGATAATTTCCCCTAAAATACGCTTTCACTGCATTAATGGCCTTGCCCCCATATACAACAAAGCCTCTATTGCACTAAAATGAAATATCTGAATAAAAATCACACCGTTTATTGCTTATAAAAGAACACATTTGCCAATAAAGGTGCGAGAACGTGCTATTAAAATATGGAGGGGAAAATGGTAGCCATTTAGCTGAGCAGTATAGGCTGATTTATTATTTATTGTTCTGTCCCACGGTCACGTGTTTGGGGCGCCCTATCCAGTCTTGGACAAGGTTCAATTTACTGGACGCACTCAACTCCTTGGTGGTGCACGGAAGCAGCACCTTATACCATGCAATGAAACCGTTATTTCATTGAATTTTTTTCTCACGCAACATTTCACGACTGTAGCGCGCTAATTTCCAAATCCCGTTTTTTAAATGTCCTTTTTACCCCCTGCCATGTCGACGGTGGGAACAAGCTACTATGTTGACTCGCACATTCTTCCAGAGCAGGAAGATATGGCACCGAGGTACCCATCAGCTGCAGGGGTGGAGCAGGCAGCGGTCCCCGAATATGGCGGACAGGAGTCGTGCCCTTTGCAGCAAAAATCTTCCATTTTTGGTGGATCTTGGAGTACCATATCGGCCCACACTCCAAACGCAGCCACTCCGACTTATATCCATCACCATTACACAAGTGGAGACAACGATGGTATGTTTACGCGCTCCTGGACTTTGGATCCGGTGTCTGCGTCCTTGTGTTTAACAGGATTACCGTCCACAGCCATGCATTATGAGGTAAAACACGAACCCCTGATGGCGAATGCTGAATGTACGACCTTAGAAACACACACTCCTCTTTTGTCTGACATTGAAAACGGAGCGTCCCTTGCTGAGATTCCCTGCGAAACCTCTTTAACTTCTAAAGCCGCTGAAGAGAAGCAGATAGCAGAGGGAAAAACTGATTCAAGTAAGCAATGCAGTTTTTTTTTCTGTGGTCACGTTTTGGACAAATTTAGATGGGAAAAATAATAATGTAATTACATGAAAATGACGGTAAATACAATGGATGTTAATCTTGCTTAATATTTTGGCTCAGAAATGTTTTCTTTTAAAGAAATTGAAAGTATATATGTACACCTTTTTTATTTTAACCTTTAAATGGCAATTTATAAGTAAAAACGTAAATATTTTCATGGAAGATGATTTCTTATTTAGACTACTTGTTACTTATTACCGATACAGGCCATTACTTATTAAAATCCCTAAATACTAAAATAAATATGTAAAATAAATACGGTAAAAAAAAATCTAATAATCTTATTTCGAGATTATGAACTAATTGTGTCATGATCTCATTTTCCAGACAACCCATCATCCAACTGGCTTCATGCAAAGCCCACCAGAAAAAAGCGTTGCCCGTACACGAAGCATCAAATTCTGGAACTGGAAAAGGAATTTCTCTTTAACATGTACCTCCCCCGGGATCGTAGATATGAAGTAGCGAGACTCCTGAATTTGACCGAAAGGCAGGTAAAAATCTGGTTTCAGAACCGCAGGATGAAGATGAAGAAAGACAACAAAGAAAGACGGAGAGACAACTAGCCTTTTGGATGGATGATGCTTTAGAGCCTGCAGAGGAGGGGAATAGTCTCAATTTGTCACACGTGTTGTTGTAAATTGGTGTTGTTAAAACATTATTGGACTTTTTTCTATTTCCAGGGTTTCATGTTTGTGAGAGAACAAAGTGTCTCGTGATGATTTTAAATGTCTTGTATTTTGCGCACATGCTTAACTATTGTCATTTGTTATATGCACGAAATGTATCCTTGACTACCTGAATGTTCCTCAGCTACCTATTAACATGGTTTAAATGATTGTTTTTGCAGCCTTACATGTTTGTTTGTTTTTTAAATATGTTAGGAATTAATGCATTTGTGGAAACACTGCGCACACTTGAAATACCTCATCATTCCTTATTTCCATAGGAAAATAAAGAGTAGTTTGTATAGCACATAAGAAGTTATGTGGTATTAATTTTTAAAAATGGGAAAATAATATTTATTTCTATAGATTTATAAAAGATTTAGGCTAGGTGGTAATACACAAGATTAAACTTAAGAAGCATCGTTTCTGAAAATGTTCGTGTAAGTTAAACTTATTCTTCTATTTGTTGTTTTGAGTAACAAGTAACAAAGTAACATCAAATACAAGTAACAAATAGTTACTTGTATTTGATGTTCTGCAATATAAGTGCAGAACATCAAACAAAACTAGCTATCATTTTAGTGGTGATAAGAATTTTCTGGGTGAGCTTGCTTGTTCAGGTATATTTTGACTGGTAAGTTGGGGGTAAAGGGGAGGACATAATACACGAATTCAGAATATTCAATTCAACAAAAATTTAAAAAATAAATGAAGGATTGTATAGAAATGAAGACAGGGGCAGCCCCCATTTTATAAACATCATGTCTAAGTTAATGTTTCGGAGACATAAAACAGCGAGAACACGTTAAAGCAATTTATTCATTTTTCAACTTATTAATTTAATTCACGTCTATTTGCAGGTATTTGTTGTGAAGGCTTTGCCTTTTTAACCCTAACCTTTTGCCCCACGAACTATACTAGCTGCCCTCTGCAATCAAACCGCAATCGCAGCCTAAACTGTTTATAAGGTGCAAAAACAGCAAAGCATCTGGAGGCTCAGTGGCAGCAGTCAAACAGCATTTCTGATTAGGCTCCAGCAAACGGTCAAATGTGTATATTGCTGGAAGAGGGACAAGCCTGAAGCAGGGGGACAACACACACACACTCACACATTCATAGGAGGGTTTGAGGATACTACAGCAGTGCAGATGGGTCTGTCTTCTAATGACTTTACAGCCGTCTACCATCAATTAGATGTCTCTGAGTAGGATCATCCGTTTGTTGTTTTTGTCGCAGCAGGGCAACAATTCGCAAACTCAAACTGTCTTCCAAATTAGTATAAATCATTTTAGCTCTGAAAAACTATAATTTCTAAATGAAATAAACGCCTACGTGAAAGTAACAAGTTAAGAACTTGGAAAAGAACAGTCACCAGCCATTTTTCTGGTTTAATTTCTGAATTGTGCTCATTGCTGCTGCTGTGCCCTGCCAACCAGCAGGTGGAAGCAGCGGCTCATTTAAACGTCATGCTGAATGATGCATTCAGGGTCCACTAAGACCACTCCCTTCTGAATGCAGACTTCCACTATAGTCGTTATATATCAAAATCCTGCTTTGTGTTCTCTTAGACTGTTTCATTTTATAATCAGTATATCCATTTCCTTGATCTTTGAAGAATTTTACCCCATTCTCACTTTTTTAAAAACCCTATTAAAACATACGAAGATAAACCAACCCTTTTTTTATTTTTATTTTTATTTTTTATAAATATATTATTTAAAGCTTTGGTAATCACATTATCAAACATGCTCTACCTACAGATAAATTGTAATAAATTGGTCCACGGATCATGGTCAGAAGCAAATTTCTCCATATGGATTTGCATCGATCTGAATGCAGCTGCAAGATATAAAGGTATTAAAAGCTTTAGAGATATTCAGGAGCCTTTTCTCACCTTGCACTCACCAACCTCACGCCCCCCCCCCCCCCCCCCCCCCCCCCCCCCCCCCCCCCCCCCCCCCCCCCCCCCCCCCGCGCCTCTCCCTCTTGCCCAAAAAGGTTGTCCACATGTGGTGCCTGAATTCTCTAATTCCTTTGTGGGTAAAACTAAAAGGATATTTTAAAGACAGCTGACATCCCTCTTTGCCAAAAACATAAATAGTGGTCTTACTCCATCGGCATAAAACAGTGTTGCGCATTTGTGGCATTCCTGTCTGATCCCCCTGAATGTTACACACTGGATATCTTGTATGCAAGCAACCACACGAGGAGCCATGCAGCAGAAAAACAGAAAGTTGCTAGGAAGTTGTTTGCGGAGACCTTTTATGACCCCTATACATCACACCTTCTGACACCAGCAGTGACACAAGAGGCCACTTTGCAGGAGAAGCTCAGGGGAGGAAAATCGGTTACACCCCTCACTGCCACAATCTATTGCTTCAGATGAATCTCAAAAGTGGATGTGAATGATGTGGTTTCCTCTGTTTTATCAGTTGTTGAAACATTTAGCACATTTAGCCAAAGTACCAGCGTGGTGACCACAATGTTGATAACTCAGACTGATGCAAGTTTTGAGCTTTATTGAAAAAGTTATGTCAGTTTACGCCCGTCAAACATTTTCTGCATCACATTTCATCAACCTGAACAATATTTATGATTATATTGGCAGCTATTTTACAATTTAAAATTAAAAAATAAAATAAAAAAATAAACCCATGCTAATGTATATTACTGCTTTGGACTTCCCCAGCTGGATAACAGATAACAAATCTAAAAGAGGCCAGCATGGTCAAATGAAATAGCGTATTAATTACTCCCCAAGTCGTGTGGTGTGCCAATACTTTTAATAGGGTTTTTTTTTCTTTTTTTTTACCCCCAGATCATTTCACTGTGAATGGCCAACAACCTGTTCTATACTTTTAGCATCATCATAACTATTTGGTGTGAGTTTTTAGCAGCACGAGAAAATCCTAAATTGAATATAAGTGGCAACCAGTGTGCATAGCGTGCTATTTTTATGCACTGCCATTACACGTTGGTGAGACAGAACTGGCACACAGGCCAGCTGTCCATTTAAGCGGGTTATATTTTAGAAGTGGGAGATATTGTTTAAGCAGGGAATATTAATTAGCATACATATTTATTATACATAAATATAATTTATTCATTTTCTGTCATCTCCAAAATCAATTTTCTTTAAAAGAGAGAGACAAAAAAAAAAACTGAATCAACCGACCATATCCGCAATGGCTTTTTAAGCTTGTCACAACATTTTCATACAAAATTGTTTGATTTGCAGGCCTAGAATGCGCTGGGGTGTTTGTCAAATCATCCCATGAACCCTGGAGGCTCAATAAATAAGATCGTAATGTGAATATTCTGTCTTTGTTTCCAGGACACACATAAACACACAGACACACATGCAGGCTCGGCACTGAATGTATTTTCCAGGAGGATATGAACGTAACCCCCCCCCCCATTTTCCCTCCCATGGTGAGAATACGATACAATAATGTAATGCGATATAATACAGCTTTACTGACAAAAACAAAATGAAGCAAACTTCACTTCTCTTGCTAATTTCCAAATACCATATTAACTTAACTGCGCAAACAGCATTCTATCTATCATATAATTTTATATAATACAAATACAGCAAAAGTGTATCTAAGTTATGTAAATGAGATATCTCGTGAACTTGAAAACATACACAAAAAAAGTGTATTTGTTTAGTTTTGGCCTGGTAAAATGTTTGCACGTCATATTCACTTCATGAAAACAACATCTGCGTAAATGTGAGCTGTCCAAACCACTTCGTCTGTGGTCGCAGGTTTGTTGGACCGCTTGCCTCCCAGATGTCTCTATCCTGACGTCTCAGAACAGACGGGAATCGTGTCGCTCCTGGTTCATCCAGACAACGTCCTCTTGTCAACGTTCGTTCACAACATACAGCAAAATCCGGTTTCATGATGTCAAAAGTCTGAGCAAGAAGAGAGTTGATAAACATAATGTTACAGGGTGAAATTTTCAAGTCTCAGCCTGCTGTTAATGTATTGTATTATACTAATGTATTATGTATTTTCTCCAAGAAGGCTCTCTGTTCTACATTGTTCTGTTCCTATTCCTGTGCAGATCCAACCCTGTGTAACTAATAAAAATCTTCAACTTTGAATGAAAAGATAGATTGAATTAATAAACAATTCTATGGAGAAATAAAAACCTCTGGACAGAAATTAATTAGATTCATTTAAACATTTGATAAGGATTTAAATGCAGCTCTTGCTTCTCCATTTTAACCTATGCTATAGGCGGAGGTTGGGTACCTTTTTTTAAATGACTCGTCTCATATTCAGGATATATTCTGACAACACAATGTAAGCAAGCACTCCAAATAGCATTGGAATTATTTCTAAAGATAATTATTTCTACAGGGTGAAACGGAATGGAAGGTACAGCAGTGAATGGGATCTGTGCTGAATGCCAACACCCACTCACCTTAGCAAACAATTGATCCTCCTAAAAGCTGCCCCGTTCGTTTCTATAGCCTTGATATAAGTCCATTCCTCTCCTCTGTTTTTTTCTGTCCCATTAAGGTCCTTTTTTGCAATCGAAAAAAGGACTTTGTCTATAAAAGCCGCTGTGAATTTCTTATCTAATTTAAAATGAATGTGCAAAGGTGCAATGCGCAAATGTCTGTGCCTCTCATCCATTCTTTAAGAGAAGTCTCGACATTTCTGAGATGAAAACTCAAAGCTGTGGAGAGTGAGGTTGCCCTCTCCCAGGCTACATATGATCTAACAGTGTTAGAAGGTTTAAACGTGTTCTTAGGGAGGCTAGGAGCTGTCAGACCTTTAGGCTAGAAAGATTGATCACACGCAGCCTAGCATGCTCTTTGTTTAGAGCCTTAGCAATAAACAGCCATCAGATCCCCACCTTTCCCGAGCTTCACAATGCAGTGGTAAATAATTTTTACTTTCAGTTACGCTACAACCTAGAATTATAAAGTGTATGCTCTGGGTCAATATTATTTCTATTGGCTAGGTAAAATAAAATAAATGAAAATAGATGTAAAGCATGGAGATATAAACCGTTAAACGGTGACAAATGTTAAATAACTCAGCTACCACCTCACATTTACTGTAAATTTCCTTTCTTTTTCCCCCATCTGATTTCCTGAGAAGACTTTAGATAGCCAGTTAACCATATCAAACAAATAGCTCCACAAGCGTATAATATGAGTTCAGATAATGCTGACATGCAAAATCACACTAAAATATGATATGAATCTCTCTGGGTCTGTCTCTGTATATGTTGGGGGAAGGGTGGACATGTCGTTGGATGTGTCTGCATGGTGAAGCTATCCTCTCAGAGAGAATCTTCAAGAAACACTCAAGATGTATGCCTTGAATACTGATATGCACTCCGTGCGTCCTTAGACACTCAAGAAAATTCTCTTTTGGGCGCACAGTGTACATGGACGGGGGAAAAACGCACGGTTTTAGTGCGTTTTGGGTGTGTGTTTGGGGAGCTTGAGTGGTTTGGAGGGGGCAGTCAGTCAACTAACTGCACCCCCTTTTCAAAAGGGGAAAAAAGTGTAAATAAAGCAACCCTGCCCCCGGAATGAGGCGTTACCCCTCAGACTTTTTCGATCAATCACAGGGGACAGTGGCTTCTTTTGATAAAAACCCCAAATTGTCATTGGGCAGATGCAATCATGTGACAAGCAGCACGGTCTAATTCCAACCATGTCCTCATGAAAGCAATACTTGTGGCATAGAGGTCTTGAAACGACTATAACCAGTTAAGTCGTTTATGAAAATAAACTGCTTATTAATTTTTGATCACTCCTGCCCCCCCTCTGAATCCGCGCGCTTCCAAGACAAGAAGAAGGAGATGAATTACGAATTTGGGCGAGAAAGCGGTTTTATCAACAGCCAGCCGTCGCTCGCTGAGTGCCTGACATCTTTCACTAACCCTGTCGGTGATGCATTTCAAAGTTCATCAATCAAGAGCTCAGCGCTTTCACAGTCGACACTGATTCCTCCTCCTTTTGAGCAAACCATCCCCGGCCTGAGCCCGAGCATCCACCCACGCAACAGCCGCTCAAAGCAGGCTCTGAAAGGCTGCAGCCCGCTACAGGCAGTGTCTCTACCCCCGGAATACCCGTGGATGAAGGAGAAGAAAAGCATCAAGAGGACCCAGTCTGCTACTGCTGCTTCTTCAGCTGCTGCAACGACGACGACTGACTCCTCACCTCACTACTTCTCCCCCCAAGGCAAGACGTGATGATTAATAACCTCCATGTAAAAGGCTCCTCATTGTCTGAGGATTCCCCTCGGCAAAGAGCAACATCCTGGGCCTTGTACAACGTGGGCGTCTCTTTAAGCCAATATAGGATTTTTGATTTAAGCTTGCTTAATCTCATCAAGTATCGCACTGACTTGTGATTCAGTGTAAGAGTGTTAATGTTTGACAGTAATAGAGAGTGATAGATTATTCTTACACGGGCCAGCAGCTGGCATGTTCATTAATCTTCAGCATCCGTCCTGTCCTGTCTACCCAGACCCATCATATTCAGCCTGGGCCCATAAATCTTACCAGTCCTGGCGCTTGCTTGCCACAAGTTTCACCCCACAGAGCTTATTTTGCCCCTCACTCATCTGTGTTGCTGTTTTATTTCTGATCACTAACCTTTCTGTGATTAAAAAAAAAAGAAGAAGCAGAAAATCAATATTTGCTTTGTTCATTTTATTTAGGTTCTCCTGAGATACCAGAGAGTGCTGTTGGCGGTGTAGGGGCTTCCAGGAGGCTGAGGACTGCGTACACCAACACTCAACTTCTGGAGCTGGAAAAGGAGTTTCATTTTAATAAATACCTGTGCAGACCCAGGCGAGTGGAAATAGCAGCGCTGTTGGATTTAACAGAGAAGCAGGTGAAAGTGTGGTTTCAGAACAGACGGATGAAACATAAAAGACAGACCCACTGCAAGGAAAACCGGGACAGTGAGGGGAAGTACGCATGCCTGGATGACGGGCCAGAGGATGAGTTTGAGCAGGCGGTGGATAGCAACGCAGCCGCATCGCTCCTTCAGAGGGAAAGGTATTTCCACCAAAATACCCTGACTTCACAACAATGTCAAAATGGACACAATGGGGACAGCCATAGCCTAACTGTTACCCCTTTGACCAGCAATGAGAAAAATCTGAAACATTTTCCAAACCCGGCACCCACTGTTCCAATCTGCGTGTCAACAATAGGCCAGGACAATGATAGCTCCTCCGGCCTGGACGCCTCCTTGCAGGATTTCCAAGTTTTCTCCCCCACGTCTTCTTTCTCACCAAGTATGTCGGATTCAACACAGAGTCCTCTGCCTTTGCCATCCGAAACTTTTGACCTTTTTTCAGAAACGCTTACAACAATGGACCTGCAAAACCTCAGCTTCTGAAATGACATCTTTGATCTTATTAAGACTGTTATTTTCAGTAATTTCAATGTAAAGCGAAATTTAGTGCTCTGACAAAGAAGGTAAGTTACAGCGAAAAAACAAAACTATTAATTTGCCTATTTGTGGATTTTATTCCAGTAGACTTTGAGGGGGGCATTTATTTTTTTATATCGATTTCAACTAAGTCCAATATTTTTCTTGAAATAAAACTTTACATCAACTGAAATCAGTTTTGCTTTTTGGTCTTATTTCACTGTAGGACTACAGATAATTCTAAATATTGCTTAAATATTTATACATAATTTAGAAAAATATGTATATAAAATAATTTAAGAAAAATACATTCTTGAGAATTAAGAAAAGAAGAATCTAAGATATTTGGTATCAATATGATATTTCTATATTTAATAATTAGTCAGAATGAATTATGAAATACAATGAAATACAAATCAAATTTCACATAATTGTTTTTCATAATTTTGGATGTCATTGATTTTCCCCCCAGTTGTGTTGTCCCTATCTGGATGAATAAAAATACATTTAGAGCCTGAAAAATAACAGAAAAAAAGAGAAGACATTTGTAAGAATTGCCTGCTTGGAATCCCAGGCCAAAAGCTGTGACTTCTTGGCATTCTCATTAAATTTTATTGCCTATAAAACTCACAGGACTGAGGGTGCTTGTTTATAGCCTGAGCCGAAATGTAATTCTATCTGTTTGAATTAAGAATCGCGACTCGCAGCGTTGTGGCTGTCAAAACTTTTATGATTTGAAGCTTTGCAGGATTCATTCAGGAAAGCAGAAGCAAGACATTGTTTTTAAGCTGACATATAAATTCACATGATTTTTAAATTGAACGACTTTTGTAACCACAAAACAAATTGATTGAGTGGTGAAATATCCCACTTAGGTGAATATAGCCTTATTTGTTCCACATGGTCAATCATTTTTTAAAAGAGGTGAAAAAAATAAATAAATAACAACAGTTGCTTCTTATATAGCCCATCATTAAAGGATTCATTGAAGGAATTCTTTCATCCGACCAGTTGATACTCGACCCTCCATTATAGACCCTCCAGAGCGGAAGCCGTTGTTTTCGCGAGTGATAGTTCACATTATTTAACGTTCAGGGAAATTGCTCAGTGAAGAAACAAAGCTATTTATTCAGGAATTACATGATTAACAATCACACCGATTATACTGAAAAGTGTCTCTTTTGCTCATTTCTAAGCTCGATGTCCATTGTGCTGCTTGTGCTCAGGGCTTTTCGTCTTGTGTGCAACACTGTGAATCTGTCCACTACATGGAAACAAAGGGCAACAAATTGATAGCAATGCTCCGAATCAGCAGCAACGAAATATCAGCACAACAGAGCCTCAAAGCAATAATAAAGTTGTGATGTGATGAACTGCTCTCACTGAATGTGGTTCTGAGTGATGCTAATTGTACATTAGCCTAATTGAAAACAAAGCACGGAGCAGTATGGGCCTCATATAAAACATAGGATGTTGTTGATACCACTGAGGTCAACGTATATTGAGCCACACTGTCAGTATTATAATGTTTACAAGATGAACTAATTGTAAATAAATATCAGACTGTGGCCTGGCCATTTATGAATCCCAAACTCTTTTCTCCATTTTGCAACAGTAAACAACTGTTAATCATTTCAGTTGTATTATTAATTAGAGTCCATTTTCAGAATGTTTGGTTTTATTGTTTAAATAGCTTTGCTGGGTCTAAGCACCACACCATGATTAACACAGTAATTGGATTACAAATTTATTATGTGTGTGATGAAAGGGAAAGGGAGCCATCAAACAGAGTTTCTGCAATGTCAAGCAAGATGAAGCTTTATGAGAAACTGGATACAACTATGTGCCAGTGGATCCCCCTGTTTTTGCACAAACAAACATGCACACACACAGAGGTCAGAGGTCCAGCTGGCTCTCCACTCCTCTCAAAGTTGGGAGGAACTAGTGCCAGGTCAGGAGGGGGTCAGGTTTTAAAGGACCACATGGGCTCATAAAAAATGCATTGGCAACTAAACCGGAAGTGACGTCAGAAAATGCTTGCAGTCGCAACCATGAAGGGACGATGTGATGGAAGGGCAGGAATGTACACTTGTTCATAGGACCAGAAATTCCTAATGTGAGTTTTAAAAATGATGAATACAGATATCTATCCAGTAGGAATGCTTAAAACAATTCTGCTTCACATCATCTTTCATATGATCTCGTCCTCTGAAGTGAATAAAACATCTCCACAGTGAGTCTGTGTCTGCAGCATGGACAGTGTGAAACACTTGTAGCTACAGTAAAATCTGAAATAGTTCACAGAACTGCTCTGAGCTTTCTGTCATTTCTCCACAACAAGCTATGAAGTTCAAAGGCTCATCATCTTAGCCTGGATTGGGTGATAGTGCCTGTCAAAAGATGACAAATGAATAACTGACATCTTTATAAACAATATGAAACAGGCTACTTTATCTTAGATAGCTATAGCACTGGCTTGACTTGATGAAAGGAGGGAGTCTTTATTTTCTCATGTCATCATTGCAGTGGTTTCATCCGATGGGATTATTTGTCAAAAGATATGCAAATGATTTTCCCCAATATCTAAACAAGTGCAGAACTATTTGCATAAAGAGTGATGGAGTTGGCACAACAACAGAAACGCGTTGGAGCAACTGACTCCTCAACTATTAATGATCGGCCTTGACATATTCATAAACTCAAATTGCTTGCATCGTTGTTTAAAAAAAAAGAGACCCCTATAATGTGTCAAGAAGTGAGCACACTTAAATTGCAAAGAAATATGATCTTGAATCAATTAAAATTATGATCAAGACTTTAAAAGCGGACATTACTATTCTGTGAAGACCCGCAGCTTCATTAAAACATCAGCTCCCTGTCTACCAAGGCAATGAAAAAAAATTAATAAACGTCAGTGTGAAGCCAGAATGAAAGCCGTGCAGGTTGGACTGTTCGTCTTGCAGCAGAACTGTGTTTGGTCACTGATAAATAATTAGCAGACTGACTTCCGTATCACTGAGCCTGGGCTGCTTCCGTATCATGAGAAGTTTGTCTGGTCTCACGGTCCATTGCTTAAGGCAATATCCTCAACTTTACAATGCCCGCGATTCCCGAGGAGTTAACGACGCTCATTTCAGGTAACACTGATACGTTAAGATCTGTTTTTACATTGCTCTGATTTCTGGGTTCTTTTATTCTTTCTGTTACTTACAGCACTTGAGATCGTATTTTACAAAAGAGGAAGAAGCACACATTCACTCCGCTATGGATGAAGGCATTTCTTCCTTCTTTTTTGCCAGATCAAGTACAGCAACCCATTAACAGCTCAGTGTTGTCCATAAATTTTGCTCACATCTGCTGCTAGATATCAGTCAAGGAGAAATTTGACGTCCAAGCTAAGCTGCTGCATTTTCTGTGTTATTGTGCTTTGAGATAACCACATCACTCAACATGCATTAATGTTTCACCTGGTATGTTGTTTAGATTTGGAGAATTTCCTCTATGATGGATTGAAAGGGGAAAATTTAAGCAAGAAGGCAAAAGAGAGGAAGGAAACCTTCATTAAACGTATCAAAGAAGTTAAACAAAGGTACTTTATGCACTTTACTTAAAACATTTCCCGTTCTGAGTTGTACATGTTTCACTTAATCATCAAAGCTTTGCTGCCTGTTTTAAAGCTGTTTATACACATTTATTGTCTCCCCAATAGTTTCCCACAAGATTTCAAGGACAAACGTAAGTGTTACTCTTTATTTTTGTTGAATGATTCAGCAGATCTACAACTGTTACTCCTCAGGCTCCTAACTTGGGGGTTCAAAACTTGCACAACAGGTCATGACATACAGTAGATGTAAGGGGGTCACTATCAAACCACAACTAAAAGAATAAAAATCATACAATACAAAATGACATGTAAAAGGAAGATTCGAACTGATGAATTGCCTACCCCTCCTAGATACACACAACATGTCGGGAACCACTGTATTACACCACAGCCTGTACATTACCATTATTTCACTCATGTGTGTTCTCCAGTAGGTGGAGATGATTCAGATGATGAGGAAGAAGTTGACAGCAACAACGATGGAGGGTCACTGCAGTCAGAGCGCACAGACAAGGATGATGATGGATGTGAAGGTAAGCCACAAGCCCTTAGCAGACATCCAGAGTGGAACTGGTAACTGCTCACAAGCTTTAGTTTTAACACTGGGGAAAGGGGCATGAAAATAAACAAATCTGTGTCAGCTCCTTGGAGAAAGTGACTTTGAGTGGCACAATGAGGGAGACATTCCAACTGTAACTTGGCAACATACTTGGGAAGCAATTTGGGGGCACAACTGCTACCCTCCCATCACTTCCCTCACGCCACCCCTTGGACAGTCAGAGCATATTTTATTGCTCTCAGCCATTAGTCTGGAGGGTGAAAGTTACAACTACGGCTGCAGGTTGGAAATAAACATTATACAACAGCTTAATTCCAATGTGCACCATCATAGCTATCTAAGCAAAATGTTATGTTTACTTTATTAAGTAAAGTATCAGGTAAATCCTTGGTGATTACGTGACTGGAGTTTATGGGCTGTGAGCAGCTGCCAGTTTTATGGCTGCTCTTTCACACAAAACAACTTTGACACAGCATTTGGACATTTGCATCGAAGTTGCACGCTGCAAGGGAAACCTCCTCCACTAAGAAATAAAACATTCCTGAGTAGAGCCTCTTTGACTTTTGCAGTTAATTATTATCAAATAAACAAATAGATGATGGGAAAGCTTGACCTGAAACCCATCTGGACATGTTTGACTTTTTTTTTTAAAGTATCCTTTTCACTTGAAGTTTTGAAGATGAGTTTAGTTGTATTTATGTTTGGATTTTCTTAACTCTTCTTCCAGGTACCCAACAGTCACCACCTATGCCAGCTCAAGACCTCACTTCTGTTTTTAAGGCTGGATATCTTGAGAAGCGCAGAAAAGGTTGGTGCTCTGCTGATTAAAATCCACATTTTGGAGAGAGCATTTTACCTTACATTTTAACATTAACAGACAATAACAGACAGCTTCACAGAGAGGCATGCACGATACAAAATAACATTGTTCTTCAGGGCTTTTTTTTGCTATATATATATATATATATATATATATATATATATAAATAAAAACATGTTCCGTCTCCAGATTTAATGTAGTTTTTTTTTTTAATGCACAGATCACAGCTTTTTTGGCACTGAGTGGCAGAAGAGATGGTGTGCTCTGAGCCATCATACCTTCTACTATTATGGCAGTGAGAAAGGTATATTACATTTTTCACATTTCTTCATAGTATGTACAATATATCACAAATTGCCGGAGAAAATCTCCATGGCAGAATGACTTCTTTTCGTATTTGAATCATCAGTGATGTTTTTCTTTTCTGTAACCAGACAAGCAGCAAAAGGGTGAGTTCTGTATCATTGGGTACTCTGTCAAAATGAACAGCACTCTGCGGAAAGACTCAAAGAAAGACTGCTGCTTTGAAATTTCTGCTCCTGACAAACGAGTCTATCAGGTATATGTTTCTGTATTATATCTTTCAGTTGTTACTCGACTGATTTTAACCCATGATACCAAAATATGCTTCATATGTACCAAGTCTTAAGATGTGTTGCACGGTTTATCTTTATTTGGATCATTCATTTTGCTCCCCATGGGATCAACCCAGCCTGCATATTTTAAAAAGTCTAAATCAGTGTCTCTAACATTCATGCTCTTCCATGCGGAACGTTTTACTATGCATAAATTCAGTATTATTTGTTTATGCTAATTAATACATGTCAAACTGAACACTTCACTGACTGCAGTTTTCATTTCTTTCCCCTTCACCACAGTTTTGTGCGTCATCAGTGAAAGAGGCGGATGAATGGGTGAAACAGATAGACTTTGTTTTGAAAGGTATGGATTTTTCCAGCCATAAAAAAAAAAAGCTTTATTAGGCTTTTTAAAAAATCTGAAGTACCAACTTTTATTACTTCTGTAAGAGTTTGGCTGAGTTGGGCATAAATCTGCATTTTTATATTTGTGTTATGCATGAGACAGATTTATGTTCCCTCTTTTTTTGTAGATATGACAGGCATCATCCCAGAAGAAGACGATGAAGAACAGGAGTTGTACGATGATGTTGAAACTGTTACAGCTTTAACATCAACTGAGCCGGGTGAAGAAATCTATGAAGTACTCCCAGGTTCGTTCTTATTCTGTTCCAATCTCTATCAAATATTTGACAAGTCTCGTTTTCATATGATTTACTTTTTTCCAAATTCAAATGGTTTATTTTTCTGGCTATCAGGAAGTGTAAACCACACAAAATAATGCATCAGTATTATGTTTCTCCAGAGGAAGACATGCCCACTCCAGCAAAACCTCCTCCAAAGGTTGAGCCATCATACAAACCTGCTCCTCCTCTTGCAGGTACACAACCTTGACATTTTTGTGTCTGCCTTCAAGAAGACAAGTCTGTCACTTGCATATTTTGTAAATTAGATTACAATAATTTTAACCACTGATGCAGAAGATAAAAGAGACTGATTAACAAATGATGATTGTGACTGAGCAAAAATAAACCCGCCAAAGTCACAGTTCAGAAGAAGTGACTTCTAGAGGAAGTTCCTGAGACAACTGAAAGTTAACAGAACTGGAAATAACTGCCCAAGCTGACCAACTTCCTTTTTACGATTAATGGTGCGCTGTTACTCTTTGCAACAGAAATATTTATGTCTCTTTCTACTGCATATATGAATAAAAAACACCAAAATCAAAAGGGCTGCAGCTATAGATCCTGAAGTGTAAACAGCAGCTACCAATACTCAATAGAACAAAGCTACAGTATAATTGTTTACATATGTAATGCATTTTTCTTTGTGCAGTCCTTTGTGAGTAAAACATTGCCAGAAGCCTGTTAAAAACCTGCACAGAATAAGTAGCTTATCAAGCTTGGAAAGGGAACAAAGCTACTGTGTTGCACATTTTACCATTAAATCCTGCTGTAGGCTCTGCACTGCCTCCTGTTGCATCAACTCTGTACTAACAATAACAGAGCTGTACATTTTATATGATAACTGTTGGAACAAAATAAGCTGTTGTCACCTTATTCCCCCTTTTCTCCATCCAGTTGATAAGAGCACAGACTACCAGAACTACTACCAGGGCTTGTGGGACTGTATGGGGGGCCTCCCAGATGAGCTGTCCTTCACACGTGGAGATGCCATCTACATCCTGAGCAAAGTACGTACATATACTCCTTGGTTTGTAATCAACTTCTCTACAACTATTAATAGTCTGGCAACAAGCTAGATGTATATGAACCTTGAGAAGGCAGCAACTTTATTTATAGTGTTTACTAGAAACAACAAGATCAAATTTTTGTGCTTGACTTGGCAAAGCTGTCAAAAAAGTTGTCTTTCTTCACAGACTTTAACTGTAAGAAGCACTTTACCATTTTTTCCAACAAATTATTCAAATACATCAGTTCTTGCTCAACGTGGCTCTTACAGTGTGGTTTGAAGAACCCTGCTTGTTGGAAATTAAATGTTTTCCTTTTTAAATGTTTTCATGGTGTACAAATCCATCTCTTGTACAAATGTTTAAGATGAGGTTTGCAGTCAGAATGAGTTGTTTCGAGGCCCTCTGAGGAACTGACTATTCAGATTCATTACCGGCAGCACCTGGCCTGCTGCCTGAGGTGGACGGCTGCTGGTCAAAAGCAGACTGGGCAGAATTCTTTCTGTGGCACTATGATGGGGATTAGTTGTGTCACAACGGAAACTGTTTTAGTGCTGTTGGCCGGGGCTGAGCTTAGCTGGCACACAGCGCCATTCCATCACTTCCATCTGGACTGTTTCAGCACAGAATCGCTGCTGCCATGCCAGGCGCTGAGTAGCCCAGAGCCCACACACCTCTCAGACATCTCTCTCACCTCGCCAAATAGGAATGTGTGTTCTCAGGAAACCCAGGCTTATCATTCAGAGCAGGTGAGGACGTGTGGTGGACGCACAATTTCCGAGGCTTGTCAGCTCAGCAACGGTGGGAGAACTGAGGGGCCGTTCAGTACCTTTATTATGCAACTAGACAGGAGCCTTTTTGTACTTAGCTGGTTCATGTGAACTCCAGAGTGAATTTTGTTGTGATACATTTAACAAGCTGTTTTTGAACATTGGTCTGAAAATAAATGGAGAGATTTAGCACTTTTGTAAATGCATGTCTAAATCTGTGATTTGTTATGAGAAAAAGGGTGAAATGTACTCCATCTAGACAGGATATATTTCCTGTCTGTTTGGTTTCTATAGAGCATGGAGTCAACTGGGACACATTGCTGTCAACTGGCCAGGTCTCTTTTTAAAATTCAAGTCTGCCATCTAGTGGCACCAAAAAGTAAATAAGACTTTTGTCATTGCTTCAGAACTTTCCTACATGGAGGGTATTATTCATAGGTACAACAAGAAAATACTTTTAAGTTGGTTGCATAATCCTAAAGTGCAAAACATGAAAGGATAATGGAAAATTGTCTATAACTTGTTGATACCAGAAATTAATGAAGGAAGCCTTTTGCTGAGTTGTCAAAGAAGATATTGTATTTTGTCAGTCCCACAAATAGCAGAAAGTTCAATAGAAAACATCTGGTTTCAAAAATCAGAATCATTGAATTAATTCTCTGCAGGCTAATCAGCTGATAGTTACTTCAGCACTAATGGAGAGGCACAAATGCACAAGGCAGACAAACCTATAAATGCTCATTGACCAAATGCCTGTTTATTGCTCCTTCTTGGTGTGTGGAAAAGGACCAAGAATCAAGTTGCCCTTTCACTCAGACTGGGAGTGCCATTAGCTGAAACCTTGGTGTTGGGGGTTGTGGCCTGCTGCGAGGGCAATGACCATAAAACCTGTCTGGACTGCCGCAGCCAGCTGCAGCTAAAGGCACAGCCGTCTCCTTCCCTCCTCCTCTATTCTCCTTTCTCCCTCTTCCATGCATCCCTCCCCCATTCCACGGCTCAGAAAAAGGTGTGGTGTTACAACTGCGAGACCCCCCACTCAGGACCTGGGTGCCGAATATAAGGCTTGATTGAGGGGAGGGCGTGTTGTCCGAATATGCTGCATGCCCTATTGTTGCACATTCACACATCCCCCCAATATAAATTCTCAGAACACAATGTTACTACACTGTTTCCAATACCTTAACACATCTTCAAAACCAATGTAACAGGAGCTTTTTATGCATCACAAGTAATTAAATTACAGTTGCATAATTTAAGCCAGCTTAAGGTGTTTGTGTTAATGTGTGTGTTGTCACAGTGTGCAAGGCCATTACTCGTCTAAATATATAGTAATGTTCTCTTGTTCTGTCCAGCAGTCACTCAAGCATAACTTATTTGTCAGCTAGCCAACTACACAATGAGGCGTTGCCGTTTTCAAAGGCTAGTGGCAGGAAGTCATAATGTTCACAGACCCACACTCACCCTCACACACACACGCACATACACTCATGCACACAAGCACACACTTGCACACGTTTCTTGTCAGCCAGTTTTATAATCCTACAGGGGTATGAGAATAAATGTCCTTTTCATCATTTGAGACATTAATGAAATGGACATTTTCTGTTTTGTTATTTTTTCCTAATATATTAATAGTAGGTTTATATGGTTCATTAGCTATTACCTCTCTTAATTGTTTTGACTTTTTACTGTGCTTATTTGTTATTTAATTCTCACACTGAGGTTGTGACACTGACAGTAATTCATGCAAATCTTTATCTGACACAGTGAGTGGTCCATCAACCAGATGCTTGTGCTAGTGTTAGCCCATACTGTTGTTCTGATCTCCTTATTTGTAGCTCTGCTGCATGCATATGCATCTATTACTTTGACTTGGGAATAACCAGAACACAGATGTGGAACCCTCTTGTTCCTGAGTTCTGACTTGAATTGCTGCACAGGTTCTCCTTCTTTCAGTGTTGTCAGAATGGGATCTCCAGTGTTGATTCATGTCCTGGAAGGACTTTGATGTGAGGTCAGGTTGTCCTCCATGGAAAAGACGGAAGTTTATTCTCTCCTTTTCTCACATCTTTCTTCACTGTATCCTCCCATGCCAACATGCTGACCACCATTTTGAGCTATTCCTTGTCGAGCTGAGACGGATTTATGTGTGATATGCTCTGTGTACAATAAAGTTGTTGTTTTTTTGGGGGGGGCGGGTGGTTGCGGATGGGAGGAAAGAGTCTGTAATCTTAAAACTGGCAGCAGGTAGAGAGAGAATACAGACATCAGGAAGTGTAAAGCTGTTGATGAGACATAGATGGAGAGATAGATAGATAGATAGATAGATAGATAGATAGATAGATAGATAGATAGATAGATAGATAGATGCTTTTATTGATC
>JAOXYM010000006.1:16037087-16053630 GCA_028567055.1 Leptatherina wallacei | reverse complement strand
AGATAGATAGATAGATAGATAGATAGATAGATGCTTTTATTGATCCCCTAAGGGAAATTGTGATGACTCAGCAGCAGCATAAAACCAAAGAAAGTACTATGTTGTAAAAACATGTAATAAAATATATAATTGAAAAAAAGAATTTAAAGGGCAGACTCTTGCCCTAGTCTGGTTGTAAAAGTCTTAACCGGATTACTTACTACTCACTGTGGTACCCCCGCCTAGTGTGGTTTAGACATGCTAGCTAGACTCTAGAAATGGCTTCAGACAGATTACTGAACAGGCCCAAGAAATAAAGGCCAGGGAAGGCTAAAGAAGTCTGGGCCCCTTATCTTATCTCAGCAAGATAATGTCTTCTCCAGAAAGAGGCAGAATGCAAAAAAGGGAAAAAACTATAATAAGGAAATGCAAAATTCAAACAGATAATTCAACAAAGAGATGTAAAATTACTACTAAGGCATGAAACAATTGATCATGATCAAAATGACCATAGGGGGATGCAGAAAGGTAGAACCAAAACAAACAAAAGGTGACAGAAAACATCAAATGTCAAAGTCAAGTGATACAAAAAGACAAAGCTCATCACATAAATACATAGCAAGACTTCAAATGGCTAAAAATATGACAGAAAAAGAGACAAAGCGTAACTCAAAATGTGACCAAATGAGCAAAAACAACCATAAGGTATTATAGTGCCATATAGAGACATAGAATGATAATAAAAAAAGAATAGGACCAGAATGGGACATAAAATGACAATGAAGAGGTTCAAAATGGCCTGCACTGGACACAAAGTTACTAAAACAAAAAACAAACATAATGAATATGAAAATAACTCAACTTGAAAGCAAAATTACAAAGAAGACATAAAAAAAGGCTGGTAAGGGATCCAAAATGAGACGTAAACAAAGAACCAAACAAGAGATTAAAAATGTACAAAATTAAATACAAAAGACTAAAACTGGACCAAAAAACAACCAGAGAGATGCAATGTGGTCGCAAAATGGTAAAAAAGTATGCAAAACCTCTGTAGATCACAGATCATCTACATCATTGGTAGGACCATGGGGTGCCTTTTATCCATTTATACCCAAGATGTGAATGAAGATTGCAAACAGCAGATATTAGATATCATTTGCTCTGTCATTGCTTATTGCTGGTTGTTATTATTGTAAGAAAGAGAGCTCAGTCTAATTAGTTTTTCCATGTGTCCGTTTCTTTTACCTTCAGGAGTACAACAGTTTTGGCTGGTGGGTCGGAGAGAAGAATGGAGCTATAGGTATCGTTCCCAAAGACTACCTGATGGAACTGTATGCTCTGTAAATAAACCCAGTTTAAGTCGCTCAGAAGTCATGCAAGTTCTATTGGTTTCACATGTCTGCAGACATGGAATAAATCCACTGTGTGTTCACTGGCATTCCTATTCTCCATTGTAAGAAACTGGTGATGAGATTAAAATGTTTTCATTTGACCAATAACTTTGAGTGTTTTTCTACCATTTTGCAGCATTCGTTTGTATTTATTTTCTTTTGAGGTTATATATTTACACCATTTTCATACATTGCTTTTGGGTAATTTGATGTTTTCAGATGGCTAAATAAAAATAATAAAAAAACAACACTTTTTTGTGGATTTTTTTGACTTGTTTAACTTTCTATTTAAACCACAAGATGGCAATGTAGTCCCTTAAGTAATCAAATTTGACTTCTGGAGCAGAGGACACAAATCTTGACAGGATGTTTACAGACCCAATTAACAATGGCAGCTAACATAAGAGAAGAGGGAGAGGTTAACGGCATAAATTAATTATAAAAATCTATGTGAAACATGTTCATTATATAATTTCAGTCTGAATGAAGAATTACATTGTTTGTCCTCTTTGATGCAGCGCAGTAAAGCCACTGCTGATATTAACCACATTAAAGCTGGCAGTATATGCACAGCTCCCTGGTTAAAATACTTTATTGTATTTATTTTAAAAGCTGAGTTTATTCATTTGGTCAGCACTTTTGTCCTGAGCTTCAAAGGGACTTCTTCTTTTTTTATTTTCTTTTTTTATGGCACCTGAGAGACTTTGCTGGGCTGAGGATCACGGCGTGGCAGATGGTAGGTTGTGCTGCATGCCTGAGTGAAATGGCTGAGGTGCACTAATAAGGCAGTCACCCACACAGATAGCAGGGGTGCTTATTGCCCTCTGAGGAGCTGTTTGACAGCAGGCGATGTGGCGTTAGCTGAGCAAGGACCCTTGAGGTTACATTCGTACTGTACATATCTTTTCAGTCTCCTCACTAAGATATCATAGTTGTGCAACAATTGTATACATCAGGGTAATGTATTCATTTTCACTTGGATATACAGACTATGTGGCCTTGTCAAGGCTTTTCCAAGGTTGGGGGGAAAATGGAAAGAAAAATACATTCATTAGCCAATAACTCACTGTATCTATTTTTTCTTCTTGCTCATGTCCCTCTGCTTTGTTCCTGCTGAGTGATGAGCCATAGTCGTCTGTCCTCTGGGTGACATTCAAAGCGAACATAAATCCTGCTGTTTATGTTATAGTGCAGAGATAAAGCTTGCCTACTAATTGGAGATGTAATATATAACTATAACTACTTATTGAATGTACAACATTGGATATACAGATGAAATGCTTTGTTTTAGGGCAGTACAATGAAATTTAAACAATGGGAAATTAAGCCACTGGGACGACAAATGACATTAATGACTATTTCAACCAAATTCTTTTCATTATGAAACAACAAACTGTGGATTTTAATACATAAGCAAATATTTCTTCACTGCTGACATAGTGTGGCAATTCCTTCCAAGGAGCCCACCTTTTAATATTTGGCAATGGGTCAGGTTTGTCAAAGGCAAGCAAGGCTAAATGCTACGTCTCATTTTTATGTGCCAATAAAGGATTTCCTTAATGGATGTCAACTTCACCCGCATCTCCTGTTAGATTTGGACAGCCATCTTCTCAGAATATACAGGTGCTTTTATTGCAATTTAACATCAAGATATAATGTTTCGAAGATAAGTGCCAGTGTGTCGTTAATCATCTGAGCACTAAATTACACTAATGATACCAGAATATCACTAATTAATACTTTTAACCATAAAGAGACACTTTCACCAGCCAAATATATATAGATTGAGCTGCTGAGTAATGTTAATAAATTTGGCTTTGCTGAAAAAGATGATGGAAATATAAAACAAATTTAACCCCTGAGGGATAAAAATCTGCTCCAGTAGTCATTTCATTCTGAAGGCTTACAGTTCAAATAAGGTAATGCTGACACAAGCTGCCAACTATAATATTTGTTAGTTTTAGTAAATTAGACAATAATCCTTCATACTTCATGATTTCTGCATTAATAATTACTGCCATTGTTTTATGCCATTGCATTTAAAATTGAAGAGGGTTAAAAGCTCCATCTATACCACTTTAGAGATGCAATCCTGATCAGGCTGTCAGCTGCTTCCACTGCTCTTTAACCAGGTCACTCAGCAGTAGGTCACTCACAGCTTCATAGAGAGTTTCTGTCAGGAATACCTCAACCTTATTTATGTGGTGTCCCCTGGCATTTTGCAGGAAATGTATCGCCTCTCCGACAGGATCTATGTCAGCATTCCATTAAAGCTCCCCTCCTGGTCTAAATCTCAAAATCCGAAATAGACACTTTTTAAATGCAAGTCACCCTTAATTGAGGTCAGTTTCTGTTAACATAACTCATGGTAGCAGACAAATTAAAGTTTCCTCAGCTGCCTTATGACATTGCAAGAAGACATGATGTATTTAAAGTGAAGGCTAACAACAGCCATGACAAGCTGTTTTAAAAATTCATATGTCTGCAATTTGAGGAGCAGATTTGTATTTATTTAGGTAATTTTTCAATGTGTAATATTATGAGGTGAAGACCAAGGTTAGTAGCGGGCCAATAAATATGGGTCTAAATGGGTAATTTATTACCAACACCATGCCCACTTTTCTCACATGTAATCAGAGTCTTCTCTCTTTTCCCAGCAGCCTGGGAGGTGCCTGATGTCAAGAGAGGACCTGTTGTGTCTGGAGCAGAAGACACAAGTTGCTCCAGGGTCTAAAAGTCAGTTTTTCTGGCCTCAGAAAGCAGGTTAGCAGCTTACGCCCCTTCACACACAGCTGATATTTTATACTAATGAAGCTGTTACTGCTGCAGATGGACTCGTCATCTCTCTCACACACTGTACACATCGGTGTTACAAATAGCTCATGTTCCAGGGTGTGAGGTTGGCAGTCCAGGCTGTCAGGAAGGGTAGAGCTATGTACTGACATGTCACTCAAAATAAATCAGGCTTATCAAAGTGACAGGTGTTTGTCCACCTGCTATAAACATCTCCCACACCTCACTCCTGCCCCATCTCTGCAGATTATTTATAAGGCTGCAGGTGGCGTAATCTGCCCCTGTTTACTCTCTTGCTGTGGCTCTAATATCAGGTCAGTGATCCACAGTTGATTTACAGTACTAGTTAGTGAGGTGAGTAATGACCCTGGATGGTTTGGGAGGATTGCTTGTAATCAGCGGAGGTCAGAGATACATGTGAAGTTCTAACTGTTAATTACAGCCCTCTGTAGGACTCACACCCTTATGCACTACAGCTGATCGTTTGCCAGTCCTGTGCAAATTGATCACTCCAGTCTCTTCTTTCTTGTCTTTTGCTGTCCTAAATTCAATGCCCCTGGTTGCAATGAGCCCACATTCATGGCGAAGTCCCATCTCAATGTCAACTCTGTAAATAGGTTCTTTTTGTAAGATAGCCCTCTGACAGAGGAAGTAAAGGTATGAGGGTTGAGTTACAAGAGCTTGCAGAGCTAAATGAGTCACTGGATAGCAGATTGTTGCCATCACTCCCATTTAATGTCAGCTTTGGTATGTCCAAGTGCAGGTCCTGCCAAGCTAACAGGCGCTAATTTAGTGTCTAGGCTACACATGGAGCTGCTCATCAGTACAAACTGACATAAAAACACCATCACTCTGCTGGATGCCACAGAGGACACTGTGGTAATGGTGTTCTCATATGTTTGATTACTAAATTTTCTTGCTTCATATTGGTATTTATAAAGTATTACAGTGGAGCATAATGTTTGTGAACTCTTGAATATTACTTTCTGCAGAAGTATGGCCCCAAGCATTAGCAACCTTGTAAACAGAGCCAAATTATATTATGTATACAAAAATATTCCACTTAGTGATTGAATTATTAAGGACAGGTGGAAAGGTATACAATATGACAAAAATATTGAAACTTGCTTAAAAGTATTTTGTAAATGGAATTTGCAAATTTATGTGCATAGGCAGCTGAAATTGTCATGTGACCCTCTTTAGACCCAGTTATGACCTGATATATCCATATTGTAAACTTATGCACTGTATATATAAATATATTCCCACATTTAGGCAAACCTCTGTTCAGAGCTTTAACAGAACATCAGACTTCCTGATTCAGCAGATCACATAATTTTATGTGTTGAATTCGACATAGATCTATAAGCGTGCCATGAATAATTATCATGCAAATTTAGGATACTCATTACATTTGTATTACAAGAGTAGCAGGTGGGGTAATTTGAGTCATTTGTGCCTATATGCAGACATTGGGATGATGGACTGCGTCTGGAAAAGACAAGCTGAGCCGGTCAGTGGATCTACCGCACAGTAAGGAGGATTTAGGCTCATCATAAAAGATTTCTCCTTTCCTCTTATTTCACTTGGACATTTTTATGTTTTTTTTATTTTCTACCTCATTGCAGCCGTGAGCTGCCTGCTGATTTACACACATTGGCAGTGAAGCTCAGAGGCCTCTAGAGATGGTGCCCTCTACCCCTCCACCCCCCCCCCCTTTGTTCCTCAGCCCTCTGTTGCCTTCTCAGTGCCACAGCTGGCAGCGCCTTCATTCTGGGTATGACCAAAGTGCTCTCCCTCTACTCATTCCTCATCTCTAACAAGACATGAGTCTGGAGGGACTGGATCTTGTGACACACAGAGGGCAACGTTCCCCTATCCTGAGACCCAAATTCATATAACGAAGTGCAAATGTTCATCATATCTGTGTCTGAGCCTGTCCTATGCCATGTTTACACAGTAATAAAACAGCCAGTGGCATAGACAGAAAGGTATCTCTCAGTGCTCATACTTCAATGAAAATTCCTATACACTTAATGAGAGCTTGTTACAGACACTAAGAACATAAAACATATTCCCTTATAAGAATCATTGTATTGATTAATGAGCATTTATTGAAATATGAATATAATATGCAGACATGCTACCTTAACCCTTTGCCCTTCCTTCTCATCCACCCATTTTTGGTCTCACATGCCAAAGGAAACATCTTTACACACTATATTATTTCAGGAAATTATGAAATCAGTTTCCTTTTCCCCCCTCAGGCCCATGTGTTCAAGGCACAAGAGCTGGTTTCACACTGATCAGCTCTGATTGCATGGGATAGGAAGCTGTTGCTCGCCTTGATACAGTGATCACGTCCCAGTAATTGCTACATCCACACACCAAAAGGCGAGAGCATGTGGAGGGAGAATAGCATGTATAGTTATGCATAACTGAAGATAGGTAAGGCTGCTGGGTTTGATGGATGGCTGATAGCTCTTATGTTAGCTCATATACATCAGTGGTATTTGAGAAACAAATAAAAAATATTTTAGCCTAGAGGAAAAAGATTATTCATTTATTTGTTCATTTTTTATTACCAAATTGAGGCAGGAAAAAGGTTTCGGCTTCTGAGCACACAAATGAAAAGATGCAGGCACACACAGCTACAGGGTTGTGGAATTTTTAGTGGCCCTCAGTAAATCAATGTCAGGTATTGGCATGAAGTATCAAGGAGTTTATTATCAACACTTCAGTTAATTCAAGGCTCCCACAGTAATTTTCTTTTCATGAATGTGGTCGTATTCCTATATAATAAGCTGCACATCAATATCACCAGCTAGTGCTATTATAATATCACAAGTGTTGGTGTATAATTCTGGAATCATTTCTTTAGGAATCATACCCTATCTGTTGCCATGACAGCCAAATTTGTCTGATATTGACTCATCTTGGTTCTGCAGAGTTGCAGTCACAGAGATTTAATATCTCCAATGGTGCTGAGCTGCTATTGCTACTAATGGATTCTGTATAATGTGGCACTTAAAATGCATGAGCAGCCTCTGATTTATCTGTAATTTGCCTCTACTGGAGCATATCTCCCTCAATGCCTACCTTTGTTTTTCAATTCTCCAAAGGAAATCCTCGTTGGGATTTTATATTGTTACATGTTTGACAATTTGCTTTTTATCAAATGCTAAAACTGACTTTTGGTTTTTGTGACTTTACAAATGGATGCATCGAAAGATCATGACTACATGGACATGACACAGGATTTATTTTAAGCTATTGAGGCAGACAAATATGCATATTTGGTCAGTTATGCCTCTCCAGAAGGGACACATTTTTCTTTATCAGATTTTTTTGTTTTTTGATGTATTGAGCAATAATTATGTCAGTCATTTTAAACAGAGCATTTGTAGATATAATGAATAGCTAGCTTCATCTATGAGAATTGAACAATTTCACTAAGTAACTATATTTTCAGTTCTTTTAGGAGTCATCCAACACACAACATGAAGCTGTTTGTTCAAATGGGTTTGAGGTTTTCAGTGTTGTTTTGGCTGCACTGACAAGCGAGGGTACAGTAGCTCAAAGTTAACAGCCACTGGACCAGTCCCAGACCATTAAAAGAAGAGTCAATATTCTCGGACAGGTCGGATTTAAACCAGCAATGTTTAAACGTTTCAATCCACCAGACTGTTAGAAATAAACAATGATTCACTGCTGCAAAGGTCTGTTACATAATGCTAAGCCATGTGAGAGGAACTGAGGCATGTGTGAAACATTTTTCATATCATATTCAAAGGTCTTTCAAAGGTTTTCATATAACATTTTTAATTTATTTTCAGACTGTTCCTTGTGCCTGACCATTTATAGATGAGGTTTTTTTTGTTGCTTGTTAAGCCTTTTAACACTGAGTTGTACTTGATGTATTGTACCATTCAAGCACAAAAAGGCACTTAACTCAAGGGATGAACCAGTTTTGTGTCAACACATAACAGACAACTTAGCAGAGAACCAATTTTAAAATGTATCTTTGGGAGTTTTGTTCCAACCAGCCTGTTGCAAAGACACCAACAAGGTGATAGGTGATCTATCAGCCAAGAGCTATCAGCCAAAAACTTGGTATATCACAGCATGATGTGCTATGTTTTCTTAAAACATTAGAGGAAACTGGGCAGGTGGAGTACAAAAAAGGGAGAAGTTGTTGGCCTAAATACTATTTACAGCAGATGAGCAGTGCCTGAAAGAAATGTCCTTAAGAAAAGAGAAAAAGGACCTGACACAGAACCTGATGGATCTGAACCTTCAGTGGATCCATCTAATGAATCCTCGTCAGAAATGGTCTCCATGGAATGATTCAAGATTCAAAGACTTTATTGTCACATACTCAGCAGTTACATGAAGCAATCACTGGCAGTGAAATTATTGCGTCTCTGGTCCCAGTAACACTGCTACATAAGAATGATGGCTGTCAAAGATGGCTGTCAAGAAGCAATTCTTAACTAAGGGAAACGGGTAGAAAAGTCTGAGTTATGCCAGTTGTACAATAACTAGACTAAAAATCAATGGCAACAGGTCTTATGGAGTAATGAATTATTCCCTGAGCCCAGACCTCAACATTATTGAAGCAGTGTGGGTTCATTTTGACAAAGAATGGAACAAAACATAACCAACATCTACAGAAGAGCTTTGAAAAGTCCTTCAGTCTGCTGAGCTATTCCTAAAGACTAGGTAAAGGAATTACAAGAAAGTTTGTCTAAGACAGTTCAAACTGTATTGAAGAATAAAAGTGTTCATACCAAATATTGACTTTAAGCTTTAAATTGTACAAACTCTGACCTTGATTGAATTGACCAAAAATATCCACAATGTTTAAAGGTACACTCTGTGAGATTTACTGACATTTAGTTGTAAAGATGGGCATAGAAATTACTTCAAATGGACGGTGGCTGTCAGTGGCCCAAATTTTTCCAGAGATAATTGTGTTTTACTCTGCCAGGGGGTCCAGTTGCTACAGATAACTACTTCAAAATTGTGTACATGTGTACTGTCAAAAACCTGGTTCCGCATGGTGATGCTTTAGTTAGTGATTTCATTACACATGCATGGGTTTTTTCTGCTTTTTTCCAAACCATTCACATTAAGTTAATTGGTGATGCTTAACTGAATGCATGGGTAAGTTATTTAATCTGTGTTGATCCTGTGATGGGCAACTTGCAATTGAATAGGATAAAGAAGGTAAATACATTAATTCTTTTCAACTTCTCCTTGTGCCTCAAAATTAAGTATGTCTCAGCAACTGCTGTCCTTGCACCTCAAAAGTATTTTCATGGCTTTAGTACAATAGGTCTGACTAACTCTACCAGAATGGACCAACCACTATTCTAAAATCATACTCTCTTGTATTTCATTTATAATGGCGGAGAAGAACCCTGTTTAACATAATGGTCTACAATATCCCATCGCAGCCCAGTCAGATTGATGTCTGGTATTATGAAGGCTAAAATTACATTATTCACATTGTTTTAATCCTTACACATTTTGATCACCATTCATATCTGATGAGTGGAGGCATTTCCCTCTCCTAACAGCACAGATATGTAACATAAATTAATTACTCAGAATTGCTTTGCTTTGCATAAAAACACTTAACACAGAAAAACCATACTAGATCTTCTCACTTTAGAGTAGACAGGAGAAGCTTTTGCACCCAGCTGTAAACATTTGGACTAAATACAATTAGATGTAATCAAAATTCTTCTAATACATCACCTTGTACTAAAATTATCAAAGAACAATTAGATTTTTAGACTGAAAGAGAAAATGATCGTGACTGAGAAATATAAATTATATGGCTTTTATGTGCATACATATAAAATGCAATTACTTAAACATCCTGGGGTCAATTCAAAATCCAAATAAAACAAATCTTACACTGCAGCACTATATTTGAAAGTGCACAATACTCTGCTTTACACTTCAAGATCTAACAAAGGTGATGTCTGCTCAGCATTAGCATATCCAAATGCATACAGGCACATATCAACACCCTGACCTCTTTAGGAAAGATGCCCCAACTCCACTTTGAGTGAGCTTCCATCCATCCAAACTGTCCACCTTGGACCCAGTCAAAGGGAGAGTGGGTCTAAGGTGACGTCAGCTCTCTGTTCATTGTAGCATAAGGCAATTTTCTGTTCCTGTTCTTAATTTCTAATGAACCACTTAGCTTCTGCAGAGAGAAACAGATACTCCAATTAGCTGCACATATATAGTAGTTTGCCTTCACTCAGTTTAGTGGTCATTACTTCTGTGTAAGTATGGTAAGTATGGCCCACACTGGGAGCACACATGTGTATTAACACAACGAGAGAAATGAACAATAAACAAGGCTCATCCTAACACAAAGTGAGGGAGATAGTTAGAAAAGGGTGGCTTGCCACTGCAGCTGGCAGTTTGCTCAGCAGGGAGCAATGTAGTCCGTCTACCTGGTGGCCCTTTCAGACAGGAGCGAGTCCATTGGGATCTCACTGGACCTCCTACCAGCAACATGTGACAGGGAGGCTGTATGAAGACTCTGGAGACACCCTATTACACATGTCATACTGCTAAGCACTGTGGTGGCTACCGGATGACAAGCTTCCCTCACTGCACATTTTATTAGGAGTGAGACCCACAGAAAGACACATTAGGCTGTTGTTGTTTGAGATATTACACTGTTGTCTGCACATATTAGGCCAGGTTTACAATATGAATACATGAAATTCACAATGTTTCTGTAAAATTTGTTTGTGAAGCAAATATAGCCAGCTACAGCAAGTTTTCACAAGATAAGGAAATATACAAACTGTGACAACACTGCCACCTTCAGGCAAGTTTTTGTTACAACCTTCGTGCTAAATAGACAATACTAATATATGAAAGCTATGCAAAAGGGACACATACAAATGTGTCTGTTTTTAGCAACTATACACTGTAGCCAAAAAGTAAAATATAACATGGTAAAAGATAGCTTTTTCTTGAGACACATCTAAAAAAAAAGACTCCAGCCTTCTTGTACGAAGGTGACGTTTTTATGTAGAACCAATCGAGCAGCTGAGCATCTCCTCCTGGCTGGTCCCTGTGAGATCAACTGAAGCTGTTCTCTTAGCTTTACTTATTGCCAAACCGTAAATCTTGTGCTCTGGATTTCTACATTCAGGACTGGAACAACACATACAAGAACAGAGATTTATGAGATTAGTTAATGAGGCAGAGGGATATTTCCTGATCTAATAATCCATTATACAGCAGATTTTATACTCAACATATGGGTTTTTGAAAAAACTGATCTCTTTTGGTGTGAAATTTCCCCAAAAGGACTGGGTAAAATACAGTGTTACAATACCTATCTGAGTCAGAGTCACAGGACATGCTGACGTCCCTCCGTAGGTCTTTGTCTGAGTGGAATCTCCTCAGACCACTGCGCTGGACAGCCTGAACAACAGAGTAGGTGGTCCTTCCAGCAACACAGGCCTCTATATTGGACACACTGAGTTGTGACTGCAGGAAAAGGTGCAGGCAGCTGTCAGACAGCAGCAGAGGACTCTGAAGGATTCTGTAAATTGGGACAATAAACATATAAAGGTCATAGAATGCAGTTTTATCATATTGCTGCTAGATGTGAAAGCAATAGTTACAGTATATGGTGTTGAATAGGTGGGAACTAGCGCAGCCGCATACTGTTATGTTTGTGATGTGGTATGTCAAAGTGCATAACTGTATTGATTTCTGGGATATATCTCACTGTTCTAAAAATTTCTGGAGTCCTTTCATCCGCTCAGTAATCTGCTGTGCGTTGTTTAGACTAAAGAAGGGGTTTTTGGGGGGCAGCTCTGGAAGCTGTACCCTGCAAAAAAACAAAACAAAGCAAAAACAAAGCTGACAGGAACCATTTAACAGACTGCATTTTGTGAATTTGTCATTTCAAAGCCCAGGGAATGCACTTACATTAGCATTGAATTTCTCTGCAGTTTCTGTCTGAGCCATACAAACTCACTGTACCTTCTCCTCACACTCGAGATCTTCTTGGTAAAACAGACACTGTCGGTCTAAAACAGAATACACCATTGCAACACAGACATTACAATGAGATGCAGAAATGAAAGTAACTGTCTTTATTCTATTGTTATACTTACATGTAGACAAATTTCATAGTCTATGTAGGCATGCCAGAAATCATTTTTTTGTATCCGTGGGTCACGTACCCAGACACTGATGACCTGCTGCATGGAGAAGGCAGGAGAGACACTGAACTAAATCCACTGTTATGAAAAAAGGGGAAGGTTTTTATTGGTAAATATGAGGAAGTGGAATGACAAAAGCTATAAAAAAAAAATTGCCAGGATTGGAAAATCACACGGAAAATCCTCTCTTGCTCAGAATGAAAAGTTGAATTGTTTTTAAGACTGTCTACAGTTTAAAGTGCCTGAATTTAAAGAACAGCTTCAAACCTACCCGAGTATTTTCAGTTTCTTCTCTCATAATCCAAAATGCCTTAAGGCTGAATCCAAGTAACCTAATATTAGACAGGAAATGCTGTGTTCAGCACTGAGGTTGTCCCTTTTCTTTTCAATTTTACCGTTCAAGAGCAAAGGTTTAAAAATAAGGTCACAAGACTGACATAAGCTCCTCCTCATAACTGTCAAATAAAACCTACAAAACACCTTGTTTACAGCCGGCCATTTAAAAAAATTATCTAAACACCTCTAAAGCTGATCAGTTTGTTTCAGTGCTCATGTGATCAAAATTAATCAAAAGTGTCACAAAAGTTTTCCTTTATTCAGACTTCACAGATCCATGGTCAATAGTTACAGCAGTTCAGTAGCAGGTGTGTTTCAAGAGGTTTAAGGTTCAGCTGAGTGTCCCAAAACAGTCATGGGAGATATGTAGTCATGACAGTGCCATGAGGATACTAGTATCAAGTACATGAAGCTGTGTAATTTCAATGCCCTGTGTAAATGAACGGTCTTATCTAAAGTGCTACATTTAACAATAGTTTTCTAGGTTATAGGCTCTTTTCAACAGTTGTAAATCTCAATAGATTTACTTTAGAAACATGATGTTCAGTAATTCTACCAGGACTTTCCTTTGGATAAAAACACCAAATAACTGAATTAGTTTTTAAAAGTTATAATCAAACAAAGGAGGAGAAATAAACAAGGAAATTTTCTGTTGGGAAACCCCCCCTCCCCCTTTTAACATTTTACAACAACCACAAGGGTCAAACAGAGATACAGTGGAAAAACAAAACAAAAAAAACCCTAAACACCACTCACAATAAAGGTTTGAAACAGCAGGTCAACAATTTTCAGCTCATAACAAAAGCTTCAGGGACGTAGCACTGATGCTGTGCTAAAACAGAAAATAAAGCACACGCCAACTAAACAGCCCTCCCAGTGTGAATTACTTGTTGCTAAAAAGGATTAAAAAACTAAATATCTTGAAACCAAAACATATCCACAGTGATTGAGTCTGCTACATGACACAAGAAAAAGCTGCAACAGGTTAGTCTGACCTCAGATCAGCTGCTCTGCACTAAAGTTAGTTTGATCCTCCATCTCTATGTCCTCGACAGCAAAGTGACCTATAATGAGCACCACAGGGCTGAGAGCACTTAGAGTCCATCCCTGCTGAGGATTTGGCACCTGCCAGAATCTGAAACTACCTGCAGCGGGACGTGATTTCACACAGTGTGCCTCAAATGACAGCTGATGGAGGACACTTGATGGAGGTTAAACTAAGCCTCAGGTAAGAATGCAGCTGTTTATCAGTTCTCCTCTGCAAACAGCCAACACAACACCTTTTTAAATTTTTTTTTTTTTTTTTTTTACTGCTCCTCATCTTCACAGTGCCAGGTCAGCTTCTGCTCGTAGAAGTCGATGACGACCTGGGGACATCTGGCGCTCGCTTCACTGGCTGGCAGCAGGGCGACATCATCAGAGTTTTTCCTGCAGGACAAAAAAGCACAAGGGAGGGAAAATACTGTTATGATCTCCCACTCTTCAACAGCAGCGCACATTCAACTTATTTAGACACCAGTAGGCCTATATATGTATATATACTGCACACATATTGAGCATTAATATCCAAAATATTGAGCATAATATATAATGAGCATTACATATCCAAAATATTGTGGAACCCACAAAAATATATCAAATCAAGTTCCAAAATATTTTATATAAATATTTCCAACATTGTAATTATTTTCAGCTTTCAGAAGACAAGAGCCACGCACAAAAAATTAAACAGACAAAAACACAATTGCGTTTACTTAAGGTACCAATGAGGGCTTATACAGTGTAGATGAGCCTCTCTGAATAACACTGAATTACATTACAGTCGAAAGTTTAAGTTTTCATAGTAAACAAGTATAGTAAATTCTGTTATAGTCCAAAGTCCACACGTCCTTTGTGTTTCTAAAAATAAGCACATTATCAAAAAAGAACTCTGGATTTCCTTCACAGTGACCTTTGGCTTCTTGACGATCTCTGAACTAATCTATCTCTACTTTCTGTTGAAAATCATGTTTGTTGTACAGATAATCAGCGACACAGAACTTTCTGACTTCTTAATTTTTGGACTTGGAACTACATAAGAAGTCCATTAAAGGATTGTAGATCAAATTGGTTCAAGTTAACACCAACACATACCAAACTGAGTTCATGTGACACAAGGAACAGGGACAAAAAATTACTTTTAATTAACCTGAAGCACAACACCAGGAAAGCACCAAATTTAACAATGAAAAAGTTTTCCCCAAATCAGGGGTGTCTGCACAGACCTGAAAATGACTGAACACTGAAACTCGTCAGCCAACATGATTGAAACTGAAAGCTTTTGGTCAAGAAAAAAAAAGGGAGAAGTTTCCAAAGAAAAGTCACATCATGCATGTGGGATCATTTTGAAGAAGATTTTAGGCCAAAGGTACTTTGCCCATGTTCTAAATAATATTTATGTACAACTGCTATGATGTCTCCCACTCAGGTTTTAGACAGAACCACAGAACTGAAACTGCTCTGACCAAAGTCATTAATGACATATGTTTGAATACAGACAGTGGAAATATGTCAGTCTTAGTTTTACTGGACCTCAGTGCTGCATTTGATACACTTGACCACCATATAAAATATATTACTCAGACGACTAGAGACCTGGGTGGGCTTCTCTGACACGGTATTAAACTGCTTCAAAACATACTTAAAGAACAGGAAGTTCTTTGTGTCAGTAGGCAACTTTACATCTGAGCAGACAAGAATTACATGTGGAGTTCCCCAAGTTTCCATCCTGGGGCTTCTTCCGTTTAACATCTACATACTCCCACTGGCACAGGTAATAAAGAACAACAAAGTTAGTTACCATACCTTTATCAACCTAGTATTTATTATTATTTCTGACGATGCTAGCTCTGTAACTCCTCTCTTGCATCGCACTTATATTGTACATTTATATTTACGTAATGTTGCCCAAATTCTCCACTTTTATATTTTTGGGTTTTTACTATTTATAATCTTTTTATGTATAATTTGTATTGTGTATGTCACGTGGTACTATTTGTCTCACCTTTATCTGTCATGCAGCTGTATCTGTATTGTATCCAAAGACAAATTTCCCTTTGTGGGACAATAAAGTTTATTTTACTTTACTTTTTTACTTTATAGCTATGGAGACGACACACAGATTTATATTACAATGTCTTCAATAGACTGGGGCCCAGTACAGGCTCTTGGATATGCATTGAGGAAATTAACTTTCTTCAGTTGAACAAAAACAAAACTGAGGTGATTGTAGGCCTGTCGCAATAAGCAATAAGTCAATTAATCGCAAGGTAAGAAAAAATAAGAGCAATAAGTTTGCTGGCTGCAATAACTTTTTCATTCTCCCTCACCTTGAAAAGTGATCTCTCGTGTCCTACACGACAGCCCCATGGTCTCGTACGATACCACAGAGTATACCATGGTATATTTTTGTTGCCACTTTTCTTCCGGTTCCATTAAAAATGCTTTTTTACAAATTAAAGTTTATTGATCTTTGAAAGGGTGTATCTGCATTATTATGGCATTATCCTTATATCAGTTGAAAATGGTCTCAAAATGACATTATTGCTTAGTGCAATATTATCGTTTATCGCAATAATTTCTGAGACAATTAATTGCCTAAAAAAATTGTTATCATGACAGGCCTAGGTGATTGTCTTTGGAGCCGAAGAGAAGCGATTAAAGGTCACCACTGAGCTTCATTCTATACATCTAAAAACCACCGACCATGCCAGAAATCTGGGTGTAGTGATGGACTCGGACCTAAATTTTGAAAAACATATTAAGGGAATCACAAAGTCTGCCTACTATCAC
>JAOXYM010000006.1:16006800-16017182 GCA_028567055.1 Leptatherina wallacei | reverse complement strand
CCCCAGCACACCACAGCATAAAAAAGAGCGCTGGCAACCACAGACTGGTGGAAGATCTGCAGCAGTTTTCTGCAGGGTTTAAAGGCTGCCAGCGTCCTCAGGAAATACAATCTCCTCTGCCCCCTCCTGTAAAGATGGTCACAGTTCACTGACCAGTCCAGTTTGTCGTCCAGCTGCAGACCTATTGAAGTCATTGGACTAATACATGCTAGTCCAATATACTCAAAAACTGATATCAGAGTTCTAGTGTTGTATTATAAGAAATAAATACACACTATGAAATAAATTATCATGAGATGAACAAAGCTGTTTCTGGTATGTTAGCATTACTATTGAGAGTATGTATTAATATTTATAGTCTACTTCACACTATTACATTAGCAGAGCAATCTAGTTTCTAAAAATGGATACAGGACATTTCCTGTAGATTTACAAAGCAGCAGTAAAGAGCTATCTCATTACTGTGATTATGTTTACTTGCACAGTATTTACAAGCCTCAGTGTAATTCATTCTCAGAGGATATGGTGGGTTGTTTGGTTTATATTCTCAGCCTGTCTTATAAGAAATGACTCAGGGAAACTAGGTGTATAAAAAGGTTATTAAGCTTTAGGCATGTTTCTTCAGGGTGTTTGTTTTTCATCCCTGATCTGCATTTTTGTGAACGTGTACCTATAGTACAGTATGTCAAATTGAATAGGAATGAAAGACTCCATTTCTGTATGTAAGGGAGATGAAACAGAAAAAAACAACAGAGAAGAGAAATGGGGAGAGAGAGAGATCAAAGACCTTGGCAGAGCCAAGCCCTGTATCAAAAATGAGGTTGGAAGGCTCTCCCTCCTCTCTCCATCCGCTTCTCCCCTGATCATCAACCCTGAGGAGAATAAACTCAATCCATGTTAAATTATAGATTAAGGCCCAGCTCTGGCTATGGCTCGGCAGCTGGCGGCTGCATGCTCATCGAGCTGCGCTGAGTTTTACACATTACTGCTGCTACTGTTGCCTCACCTCACCGCCTTATTAAAATCAACATCAAACATTCTCCACAGATGAATAACAGATTTCAAAAGAGCCTGTATGAATATGTAAGAATTCTCCCTACGCTATGCTCTCTGTGAGGCTGAAGCTGTGTTTTGTTGCTTTGTCATTGTATTTAACTATGGTATGACTATTAGGTTCCAACTTTTTCCAGCTACTAGTATTTTTAATTACTTGATAATATGCTTTGAAAAGTGCCAATTAACATTTTATGTGTTTTATCTAATGAAAGGAATTAAAAAAGAAACAAGAATTATTTTTTTTTGCTGCACTGTTATTTAGCTATCCCAAGGAGATGTTGCAATCACAGAAAAACAGAGCATAAGAACTTGATATGCTATCTAATTCTGCCAGTAAATTGTATTAATTTATAGAGTACACAGATCAGCCACATTATTATGACCACTGACAGCTGAAATGAATAACATAATGCAAAGTTCAGCAGGGAAAATCTCCATTCTGGCTTTCACTTGGACACTACTTTGACACTTGTGACCTTTATGTTTCTGTTAACCAGCCACTCCTTGACCAGTCTCTCCCAGCAGGGTTGTAGTAGACCCTGGAAAAACTATTTAGAAAAGACTCAAAAAGCCCAAAAAAGAGTCTGTGCTCTTACTCTGCCTCTAAATTCCCCAGATATTAATCTGATGGGATCTGATGACATCTGCAGAAAAACAAGTCCATTCTCCACAAAGACACTCCACCACCCACCAGGTCAAAAATGCTTTTGAAAATGTCCTTGTGCTAGACATTCCAAGACACCCCTGTAGTTATAGGTCATCTGTGTATGTCTTGATCTTATGTTTTCTAAGATCAAGAATGGCAAAGAAAAACATAATATGTCTTTTTGGGAAATACATATTTTTGCAGTCAGGTTTGAGAAATCTTACCCAACTTTTCCACAAGAATATCTAAATTAATCTGGTATTGTCTATGTTTTGTTTTTTTTACCAACAACTCAGGTTTCTTTTTTTCAGTGCAGCATTGGAATTGTATATACAAGATTCATATTGCGGGCTGCATTGTGGTGTGTGATTAGCACCGCTGCCTCACAGCGAGAAGGCTCGGATTGAGAGGGGATCGAACAGTGGCCTTTCTGTGCGGAGTTTGCATGTTCTCCACGTGTATGCTTGACTTCTCTCCAGGTACTCTGGCTTCCTCCCACAGACCAAAGGCATGCATGATAGGTTAACTCACTCTAAATTCTCCCTAGGTGTGAGTGTGAATGGTTTTTGTCTCTCTGTGTTGGTCCTGTGACAGACTGGCGACCTGTCCAGGGTGTACCCTGCCTCTTGCCTGCTAATTGCTGGGACACCCTGACTGATTCAGCAAAGAAACACAAGAAGACATTATCGGAGGAAGAGAGGAGAAAAAAAGGAAAAAGGGAAAGTGCAAAAGATAAGACAAGAGTTAAGATAAGACTGGCTTTTTCTCCATCCTTTTACTGGCTGGAGAGAGCTCACACTAGGCCTACAGGTAGGATGCAAGATGGATGCCAAATTAACAGTTAATAGCAGCACACTGAGAAAATCTGGTAAAGTTCTGTAGTGTGTCTTTGAAGTCTGGAGTTTAACATTCAGTTGTGGCCATCTTGAGTTATTTTGTGCCAGAGGTGACCATAATTGGAAGAAAAAGAGAAGAGCAGTTGATTATCAGCTAAAACATTGCCTCGGTAAACAAATAAAATTGCAAATAAAATTTGTGTTATCTCTGATGTCAGCTGGAATACTCAATGGCTCTTCTTACATATTATCTCTTCTCAGAGCTCTCTCTAGCTCCTATTAAAAGTTAGTCCAATATTAACTCTTGAATCATAGCTTGCACTGTTTCTTTCTTTTCTGCTCTTCCTTGGGTGAATCAGCTGGTGTATTTTCAAAAAAGGCCAGTGTGTTTATTTCCAGTTTCTAGCATTTGGCAAGGTGTTGTAAAGTGAAATGCAACAATAAAGTGATGCACTGGGACAAAAAAAGTTGTTAAGTGCGGTTTCTCAACCCCGGGATGCTGCTGTGCAATGTCGGCTCCAGAAATCTACATAATAAATGTCTGTGCCATCAAAACGATTCAGAAACACTGAGTTGTAAAGTCATAGAGTTATGTTGTACTGCTTAAAAAAAACAAAAACAAAAAACTGCTACAACAATAATTTCCCTGTAAGAGGGATAAATAAAGTATTTTTCATTTCATTTCATTTCATATCATTTCATTTCATTTCATTTCATTATGCAGTGTAAGATGAGATTAATTTTTGTTTTGGGTGAACACAAGTTTAATTCGTTTGGACTATATCATGCTACTGGTATAGTGGAGAGGAGGAGTGATACAGTTGAGACTGAAGAATACACTCTCAATGTTTGAGTAGAAGAAGAGTTAACCACATTCTGTTGTGACCGGGTCCAAGCTAAAAATAAAGCAGCATTTTGTGTTCAGGCAGAATTTGTCCAGAAATATTTCTCGAACCCACAACCCGAGTTCTGTTAATAGCTAACGCTGAGGACACATCTAGCATTACAACAGCATAATTGTCTGTTGAAAAGAAAAAGTCTCATCCAGAAATGACAGAAAAACAAAACAAAAAAACAACAGCTGTGAATCATAACAATATGCATGTGTCTTAAATAATTTTGACCGGTTTCCACTTGATGTTTGTCAGTCAGTCTTTAAAACATGTTGGTTAACCCAGTCAGTCACACTAGCAAACACAGTCTTTAAGGCCTGATATCTATATACAGTAATTGTGAAATCATTATCAATAAAAAGAGGACCACCATCACACTGATTAGTGGTTCATTTATCTAGCAATGGGTTGTGTAACAAATCTGTCTTAAGTATTATGAAAGATGTTGATACTTTTTGAACGAAAATCCATTCAAGTTGGAAATATTTTGGAGGTGGTGCCTCAGGCTATCAATGAGGTAGTGGGTAATGCTAAGAATTACCAACCTGATTTACATAAAGATTTATGAGTATTTTTTCTTGACACACCAACCTTGATAGATTTTTATATATTAGTAAAAGTGTCTGATTTTTTTTAAACAAATGTAATGTAATGTGTTAGTTACCATGGAACAGCATTTTATTCACAAAACTGGCAGAGGCCGAATTAATACTTGCCTCTTTTCTATTTAACATGAAACATCTTTTTCTCATTTGTAAGAATTTATTTTGCATGAAAAACAATAAACATATAATGTTGGTAAAGTTTGTCTTGGAAAATAGAAAGTTACATTTGTTCTCATCAACAACAGTGCAGCAACAATACAGTATACAGCACAGAGTAGTATGTCTGTTGCAAAACTTGCATGCAAAGCAAATCTCTTAGGGCAGTTGAAGGCATCAAGATGTTCAATGTCAACTTCAAACATGCAGTTTTAACATAATCAGCATGCATCAGCAAACAAATGTATTCCATATTAACAAATTCTTCACTTTGAAAAGTTATTTTTACAAACTGTACATACACAATATTGAACAACTTTCTGAAGGCATAGTCAAGTCTTTCTTCTTACTCAGAGTGAGACAAACTCTTGGATGTATTCACGCTGCGGATATAGTGAACAATAACATTAGTCATTGCTCACGACATGAGGCTTTCCTAACAATAACAATAACAATGACATTTACAGCACGTGACAACATTTAAAGCCTGAGTAAAGCTGAAATAAATGTGCTTTGTGAGTTTATCACATTGCAGAAAAATGCATTATCAACAACCCAGCCAAACATTCAAGTACATGAAATTAGTTTTAAAATCATTAAAATGATTTGCAGTGTTCTTTGCTCTGAGATGTTGGGGGAGTTTCTGTTGAGGATGCCAATGGACAGATTTTAGACCAGCCTAAATGAACCTCGGTAATGAGACGACCAAAATGGAGCATATCTCAATAGAAACAAACTGCTTAAATATGAAATTACAAATGCACATTGTAGTTAATAAATATATAGGTTTCCTTTCAGCTCTTACTTATCCAAATTATTAAAGTGTGCAACTCACATTTCAATGTCCTGTTGTAATGTGTCTGAGATCTAAGCAAGTGTAGTAGACTTGCAGTAGATGGAGAGAGTCATTCCAGCTATAATTAACTGTGGAAGTAATGCATCTGTTATTCCAAGCTGTCTCTGGTGAAAGTTTGCAAAACTGTTGAGTGAAAAATGGGAATGAGAAGTTGGTGATGATCCTCAACCATGGCTCTATAAAAAAAAAAAAACACTCCACTAAGCATCCGCTGGCCATAGTAAAGCCTATGACATTTTGTGGTTTCTGAGTTGCCCTCCTTGGTGTGGCACTAGGTGTTCACACAAGTAATCCATTATGATTATTGAAATTATTAACTTAACCCTTCAATCCACTGAGCAGGAATCTGATTCTCTGAGCTGGTGCCTAGTTACTTTGCAATGCCACATTTCAACTTCACTTTTCAAAATTTAATCCAGTTCTACTTCATATCATTATTTATCTGAAATTATGATTAGCTTTCCAAGTTCTACAAATTTCAACATCCAGAGTAGATGCATTTCCATGTTGAAGGTAGTTAACCTTCAAATGCTTGTCAAGCATGGTTAGGTATTTTGAGACTAATGCCCTGTTGTTTTAGGGGCAGAGGCAGCAATTGGTTTCCTGAAATTCCCTCTTGCTGCACCATGGAGCCCTGATTTCAGACCAGCCCCAAAAATCCTGAAATGAAAAATGTATTTAAAAAAAGTTTAAGAGTCATTCTTTTAATATTTTTCAAGCGACTGTTGTTTCAACCATAAAAAAGGATTCCATTTAAATCTTTGAATTTACTCAAATGGGACTTTAAAATGCAGAGAAGCAGAATAGATCTGATTCAATCTGAACAAACACACAAAAAAAAATTGACTCAGGTGGGTGAAAAAAATATTGTATGTTGCAAAAATATTCTGTAAGTTTATGTAAGTGGAGTGAGAAACTTTGTACCTCACAAAGCAATGTCAAATTTATTTGTATTCACCTAGTGATCAATTTTCAATACATTTATAGGTAATGACACATACACAAACAGGTTAGAGGTTTTGGATTCAGTTACTGCAACCCCCACCCCCCTCATTTTTCTGTCAAAAAATAAGATATACTACTGATATGACATACATGCAGTTCACAGAACAAGTTGACTGACAACTTAGTTAATCAACAAAACACAAAAATAATGCCATGCTGCCAAAAATCTGTAACTAAGTTAAGACAGCCTGTCTTTAAACATTCAGGAACAAGATCATGCTCCAGTCTACATTCATGATAGCAATTTATGTGACATGTCACAGTGATTCCTTTTGTTTTGTGAAGGCATTCCAATGGGCTTGCAATTTTTGAGACAGTCTCAATAAAAACATTACATTAGTTAGTGGCCCTCTTTGGTCTCAGCAGTCTCCTCATCTTAAAGATAAAACACTTTCAGATGTATACATACAGACGGGAACACTATCCTTTAAACAGAGTTTGACCAATGGGATTTCATCCCGCTCCTGAGTTTAACACAGTGATGCTTGGGAGAAGCAATAGGCTCAATTGAAGAAATTTGTATTTCATTTACCAGTTAATATGGAGTAATGCCAGTGTTAGAAAATCACAGGGCATTTTAAGAGTCCCATGTGTGCCATTCAGTGGATCAACCTACTTTACACTTCCCTGCTGTAAAACCATCTTTACTTCCTTCCTGTTATGTTTCCAGCTGTTGCTGCTATATCATCACAGGACTCTTTGTTTGCCCTGCGCCTCAGATCCTCACTGCACTCAGACTTTGACCCGAACGGGGTGTTTTCAACTGGCTTCACTTTGTCCATGCACTCCAACCGTTTATTGCTTTCTGCGTTGGCACAGAACTCAGTATTCTGACCTGGTTCAGCGCTCTGACTGGACACTGAGGCTCTGCGTGTCTGCTGGTAAGATAAACAGAGTTCCTGCCACTTCACTCGATTGGCATCTATCCCATCCACCATTGGCTGTAGCTTCCTGTTGAGCTTCAGCAGTGCCTGTGAGACACACAGCAAAGTAAATGAGTGATGATTTAATTATTGGTCTTTTTGTTCCTCAAAATGAGCCCTAAATGTAGAGTTTTAGTCGTCAAGGGTTTACTACCTGATACAGGGGTTTACAGATCCCATCAATCCATTCTAGCTGTAAGGCAGGTAGTTCATCTTTGCGATTCCGGTCAAAGATGGCCTGAAGGAAGATGATAACCTTCTATCATCTATGACCAAAACTTCCATCACAATAATATGACATATGCCTGGGCTTAAATATACTATTTTTCCTTCAGGGATGATTTTAACTGAGTATGAAAAAAGACATAAAGGAAGGACAGAAATCTTTATTACTTACTGCTGGGGTTAACTTAAGTTCAGACCTTTCCCTGTCCCCTTGTTCAAAGAATTCACTCGTCACCAGCTCTGCAACCTGCAGATATAAATGAAAAACAATCACTACTTAACTTTTTTACTCATAAATAAAGCATCATTTTGATATTACAACTGGCTAAGCTTGATTAGATTGTTTCGTTTTGGTGTTATTGTAAGTGTGCTGTTCTGAATATGGGTCATGCTGACTGAAAACTGTGTTGCTAATGTTCAGAAAAGAAGTGCCCTGATGTGCGAAAAAAAATATTAAACTAAACCCCTACTAAAACCTAAGACGAAACAACACACAACGATATTTTAAAAGCAAACAAACAGAAAATCCAACAACATTTGAATAACATCTTAGAAAACAAACTGAAAATATTTTACAACACACAACAATGCAATAACCACAATTGTACTTAAACACACTTTTGTGAAATTATATATTTTCCTGTTTTATTACATTTGTGTTGTATTTTTCTGGATTTTCATTCAACATTTTCGGTTTTGTTGAAATTTGTGGAATCACAGATTTGTGGTCTTTTTTGCATAGTTGTAGTCATTTTCTCGTTGTCATTCTTTTATTACTAGGTTTTGTGAAATATTTATGTATTTTTTCTTTTTTGTCAGTGTGCATCTTATTTTTGTCTTGTTTGTTTGTTTGTTTGTTTTTACCCAGTGGGCAAAATAGCAAGAAAGGGGGAATGGGATGGAAGCCTTTTTAAGCTTTGCAAATAAATCAAACACTTTTCTGTGTCCAACTCAAAGTAAGTAGATTAGTGAGCTAAGTGGATTACCAAGCCAACTGGGCTTTACTGGGTGACTTCTGGCAAATCAAACTAACTTAATTGAAGTTTATCTACAGAGCTTTAGGAGTTGTACCTCTGTTGTCCATGCAGAGACGTAGATGGGATACATCTTAACAAAGAAACTCTTTCTTTTTCTAATTTGCAGAAAATTAATGTAATTTTGCTCTTTTACAGCTAAAATTCCCAAGAAACAACAATGCTATGGGACCTATTTGATTGAATCTATCCACCAGCTATCTTTACCTCCTCTTCAAAAGAAATGGGTGTATTACAAGAACACACATGAATTACCTATGGAGCATGAATACAAACATTCGTCATGACCACAGTGTAGCACATGCCTATCACAAGCTTTTCTAAGAGTTGAATAAAGGCAATTGGACTTGTGTTTCTTGAAGATATTTCACCTCTCATCTGAAAGGCTTCTTCAATTCTAACCAGTTGGGAAGTTTCAGCTTATAAGTATAATGAAAGTGTTTGTTTGTAAGGGCAATGCACATTTATGAACGTACAACGTGGACGTAAATATGCCGGATTTAGCAGGGTGCTAATTTCCATCTGCAGTCCCATAGAGGAAACACATAACATCAACAGTAATGCAATATTATAAATAAGAATACAATAACAACAATAACAATAAAACAGTTTAAGAGACTAAGACAGAGTACAATACATAAAACCTGTTTTAAAGTCCATGTAATAAAGAGCTAGTGTCCAAAGTGCTATTCAAGACAGAATCTGTCATAAAATTATTTAAAAAAAAAAGGTAATGTACATATAGTATACAGCAATACATGAATATATTGTATGGTCACATAGTGTCACTGACTCATCTGACCAATCTGTGGGTCATTTAGCTCATTATTTTGGTCACAGTTTAGGTCACAGGGTTAGGGTTAGGGAATCAATGTATATCAATCAGGGGATCATAGTTAGTGCATCAATCATTCACCCAGTGTGTGAATGTTTGTGAAACTGGTGGGTTAGGTTCAAGGCTGCATTGTAGGTGCTGGAAAAGTGATATTAAAGGGATATCTGATGCCACCTCCTGTGTTCAAAGATGGATTTTACATTTTGACTTAGGGAGCTTCCTTGATACCTTTCTCAAACCATTTGCACTTTCTGTCCAAAATAAGAACATTACTGTCCTCAAAAGAGTGTCCTTCACCCTTGAGATGCAGATAAATCTATTTAAACAAAATAGAAGTCCAGTTGCCTTTATTCAAGTTCTTATAATTACCATGACCTGAATGACCGAGAATCTAGAATAACATAAACCCATCATCCTTTGTTGGAAAGTAGCAAAACTTTGTGGTTTAAGTTTATAACTATAACTACAGTCTGACTATAGAAATCATGGCTCAAACCTGCTTGGATATCTTCCAAGGACGAGTGACAGCTCCCAAATCACACGCTGTCATCAGCATAGACCTGTCAATGATATTAAAGCTCAGTACTACTTCCATTCTGCTTTTCACAGTCAAACTGATTTTGTTTTATTCAGGACAAATATTGACACCTGAGAGCTTCTCTATGTCCTTCATCTGTCCAGCTGAATTCTCCAGACAGTACATGCTCAAAGAATTTGGTTCTGCGCCTTTTAATTCAAAGAGACAGTCAAGCACATTGAAAATGTTATGGTTAACAGAAATACACTGGAAGACTTTTTCTTGAGCCCCATATTTCTAACATAAGAGAGATATGAATGTTAACTCTTCCAATTACTTGGAAAGATTTATTCAACAATCTGTACAACAATGTTCTGTTTTACCAGTCTTAAACTAGAGAAAGACAACTTACTCAAAGTACAAAGTAAGGTCTGTGGAGAGAATCGCCTGCTTTAATAGTTGCATCATGTTGCTGTATTCTTTAGAGCTGAGGTTTGCAAAGATATTGTGGCCCTGCAAAAGAAAAAACAATAGCACACAGTATAAGTATACACATCAAAGCAGGCAAGGATTAGTAAAAAGAGGCTAAAATGTCCCTTTAAACCCACTGCATTGGTAAAGTCATTACTCACCGTCAAATGAAGCTCCTATTTGCAATTTTAATTAGCAATGTGTATGGTCTTTCTCTGTCCTCTGCTAAAAGAAATCAATGCAGAACACTGCTAGTGATCAAACTGATGTACACCTGAGACAAAGCACCCCCCCCCCCTGATGAAACTAGTGGTTACTGGTGTT
>JAOXYM010000006.1:15977590-15992875 GCA_028567055.1 Leptatherina wallacei | reverse complement strand
TAGATAGATAGATAGATAGATAGATAGATAGATAGATAGATAGATAGATAGATAGATAGATAGATAGATAGAGTGGCTGCACATGTACAGTCCAGCTCTGACCATCTTACTATCTTGCCTTATGAACAGCTCTGAATAACTCAAGGGCGCTTGGCTCCCAGCTAGCAGATTGTGACTGAATAGATGGAGAAGGAATATGAAAGCAGTCAAAGAAAAATATTTTGCCACAGTGTTGCATGCAACTGAAGAAACATTCTTCTAACAGATGTGGTTTTCATCCAAATATTATTAATTTATAAACATTTTGTAGACACAAAACACACACGTGTTTTACCTTAAAGCCAATCTCACACACCCACACAGTCCCTGCACCTTTGTGGTCTTTATTTACAGGTGTTTTTTCAGTCTTTGGAAACATGAAATTAATTTAATATTCTCCAGAGCTTTGAAAAGCAAGTTCACAGGTTCTGCATTAATTCTTTAGTTCTCAGCTCTCAGAAATATATGTCTCCTTGAGCTTCTTCAGGGAGCCTGTAGTCCACCAATAAGGCAACAATGGACTGCTAACTGGGTCGTTTTCGCAGCTGGGTCCACTAACCATCAGAGATATGCTGGTGAACAGTTTCTCACAGATAAAACAGGCTCTGATAAAGACTTAAACCATCATTACAATATATTACCTTTACAATACCTCAAAAAAGTAGAATTCATTCACCAAATTTCTTTTGGGTAACATAAGGAAAAGCTTATGCAAATAGCTTTCCTGTGGCCATATATGGGGACTTTTTTCATTTTGTTTAATTTGCTTGCATTATATAAAATGAACCTGATAAAAACAACTTGCTAAAGTCCATTTAGTGCAGCAAACCTGAAGCTGGGTAGAGGTTATATTTTAGGAGAGTTAGTTGAGAAATCACTTTCTGAAAGTGTTTTACAGGTTACTGAGGTATGAGGGAAATTATGAAAGGTAAGTAGCAGGTTAAGCTATATCCTGTTGGTGTGTTAAATCTTGTATGGGTTAACCATCAGTTTGCATCTGTGCAATAACTTAATACTAGGGAAATCACTGCAGGCTGTGGCGCATTTGTAATGCAGCAGTAGGAAATGTAATCCGTAGAGCGCCGGCTCTGCTGGGGCAGAGCAGAGTAATTGGTTAGTGGACTTAGCTTAGGCTGCTTGATAGGACTTGGGTGTTTTGCTTTGGACAAGGTCTCTTGAGAATCCTAATTAAAAAGCAGAATGCAGAATATGGGTCTTGTAAGCGAACAAACAAGGCAAACTTTGCTGCTTGGAAAGCAGTCTATGTCATCTCCAGGGAGAGGCAGCTGGATTGATTATTTGTGCTGGTGCAGTTTTCAAGATTCTGATTATTTAAAGAGTGAGAAGTATATCAGGTGTGTTGACCCTTTGAAAGCCTCAAAATTGATAATTTCTGTAACATTTTCCTGTTTTTTGAAGAGACTTTTCATATGAATGTGCCACACATCCACACAAACCCGGTGTTTCAATCTACAGATTAGGATCCAGCTGCATTTACATCTGAATTAAATTCAAAATAGTGGTTTTAGGGTCATTGTCAATAGAATAGGATCAAATCATGATAAAACAGTGTAGCCCCTGCTGCATTTTTAGTTTGAAAACGTTTATATCCAACATATCACCCTCAAACAAATCTATATTAATAGCTAGGACACCAAAATATGTATCAAGACAATGAAATATTATGTGACTATACAATTATTTTAAAAACTTGGGCTTTGAGTGGATATGTAAATGTTTAAAATCTTAGATTTCCACCCTGGAATAATTGTCTTAATACACAAAATTCCTTCAAACAAGGTTTGAGAATCAATACAAAACTGAGTCCTTTGAAATGTGAATTGGAAACTGGCCAGAAGCTTCTTTTTCAAAATAGGTTGTTTTATGTTAATTTTAGTCACTTTTTACTCTTTGATCTCTAGTTGCATGATTGTACTTTGCATCAAAGGCAAGTACTATAAGAAAGTAATGACACACTAGTAGCACCATGGACAGCTCACATTCCAGCCTTTACTCAACTTGAGTGGTGAGTATACTTTGAAAACATAATTTGTAATCATTGAAAACAGAATGATTGTCTGCTGGAGTTTAAGCTTACATCGGATGAATATCTTTGAACAGGTCTTATGACATTCACTAAGGTACAGAGGCAGTATCTCTCTTACCTTTCTATACAGCTCAGGAATGGAGAGAACGAAATATGACCACCTGCAACCAAATACCGGTCGTACACAGCTTGCATCTGGTTTCAGCACGTGTTAGCCAGAGCCAGCTAGATTTTCATTCTACCTTATGCCTAGCTGTATGAGTGCACTAAGCTGTGAACGTGAAATATTATCAGATCCACACTTGATAGCTGAATGACAGACATCCAAAACCGTGATTTTGTGCTTCTACGACAGCTAAGAAAGTCAAATAATATGAATTATCCACACGCCCTGAGGCCTACATTACAGATAATAAAATTAATAATATATACATGCTTTCTTCATATCACGCTGCTCCTTGGAAACATGAGATGTGTGAGTTTTTTTGTTGGTTCAAGTCTTCAAAGGCACTTTTGTTAACACTCTGTGTGCTGTGGGCCAGATTGTGTGTCACTAGAGTGCATCCTATTGTTTACCACCGTCATTCAGGTTGCCCTAGGAGTTTCAACCCACTTCACTGAATGCAAGAAAAGTAGAAGAAGCCCTGTTTGGTCAGAAACAGCTTTAGAATTTCAATTTTTTATCTGGAGCAAGACAATTGCCTGCAACAGGAGAATGAAATAGCCTTCTCTGGAATTTCCTTCCTCCCAGCTAAGTGAGTATGATTGCTTGTTTTGTGATAAATGTGTTTTGCTGTATTGTATAATTATGTCATGTTGATCTTGAAGGGTTTATATAGAAAACTTGTTAGTATTTTTGGTTTCTTCAACAATCTGGTTTATTTCTCTGTATGTATTTCTTCTGCACAATTTTCTCTTCAGAGTTATATCCCTTCTTCACCCTTCTTCATTTTGAGTAAGCTCTCCAGCAACTACACAGAGTCGAAATCTTCAATAACCCACTGCTTCTCGGCTGATTTAAATGGAAATCATCTCTGGGGCTATGGAGGAACCATACCCAAGTAAGTGTAGAAATGTTCTTCATGGAGAAATCGTTGGAGAATCAATAATAGATGTAGTATAATGATATCTCATTGCTTCACATTTACAGAAATATCAGCAGTCAACAACAACACCACGGGCAGGAAGAAAAGTAATGTTCGTCTCAACGACCAACTGTAGGTAGACATTCATTTATTTCAGTTCAGTGACGATAAAGTTACTGATCTCATTTATGAGGCCTTTGTGCATGATGAATCTATAGTAATATGTAATCTCTTTTTCTTCTCAGTATACCAAAACCAACTGACATAAATGTAGCGTGAGTACATTTTTTTGTCATGATATTAACAGAATTTACACTTTTTATGTGCAATGTCCTTGTATGTATGGCTGTCTTTTCTTGAATTTGCACTGACTTTCACTCAACCTTATTTCTATTGAATAATTTTTTTCCAGGGAGAAAATGATAAAGATTTGCACTTTAAAAGAGCATCCCTATTCATCTCACATCCCTCGGGTTGCAATGTTCCCATCCTTTCACTCCCCGGATGACCCGGAAACGGGAGTCAGAGCTGCTTCCCAACCTTTCGCCAACCTCATCCCAAAAAGAGCACCTGATGTGATTGTCCTTAGCAAAACTATCGGTAAGATATATTGTCGAAGATGGGGACAAACAGCTTGCAGGCATGTCAAAAAAGAAATATTATCAGCAAAAACATACATACATCAAGTGATTTTTACAGAAATTGTGCATGTTTTGTAATATTTTTACACTGAGTTATCTATTTTTTTGTCCCAATTTAGTCAAAGCTTTTCTTATTTTCAGAATTTTGTATGTCTTTACATCCCATTTGGAACCATTTTTGTATAATTTTGGTCAGTATCAAATTTTTGTCCCTCTTTGCGGCTATTTTTGTGTAAATTTTGTAATCCTTTGGTGGTATTTTGTATGCCACTGTGCACATATGTGCTGAAATTTTGTCTCTATTTGGTCATTTTAGGTCCCTCTGGGGTAAATTTACTTGTCATTTTGGCTGCATTGTAACGTGTTTGGTCACACTTTTGTTCACACGCAATTTCTGTCTCATTCTGTTAATTGGTATCTTTGTAAACAATGTACATTTCTTTGTGATCAATTTTGTGTCTTATGATGATTTTGTTTATCCATGTTCACAGGTTCCCCATACAGACATGAGACCTTAGAAACACCAGTGAAAACCATGAAAAAAGCTGTTTCTTGGACAGGAGAAAATGGCTTCTTGGACGTGAGTAATCAAGACAGAAAGTAAAAAATGTCATTTATAAAAAGGTCAAACAAGAAATAACTAGCCTTTTGTCACTCTCCTTTAGCATACAAAACCATTAAAAGGAGAGAACCAAGTTTTCTACCCCACTCCTCCAAAGGTCATACTGCCCAACCCTAAACTTCGTGATTGGGATTTGACATTATCACAACGGACAAGCAACATGCTGAAAAATTTGGAGAGAACACTCTGGATCACTTCTTATCAAATGCATTATACAGGTGAGAAGTCTGACAGATATTTGAAGAAACCTGGGGGGGGGGGGGACACATTGATCAGTTTTACAGTTTTTAATGCATGAGAAGTCGTGTGTAGAGCTATTTTGTAAAACCACAAATGATCAAGTGATTCTCATTTTATGATTATGAAGATAATTATTGGTGATGTGGCCTAATGTATGATATTGTTTTAAGGATCAGGGCCAGCAAATCCTTTGAAGATAGACAATTTCCAGGAAAAAATAAGTAACCTCACTGGAAAAAATGCACACCCTTCACCATTGGTAAATTACATGTTGTATTTTAACAGTAATATTTACTATATGAAACACTGATGCAAATCATTTTCCCTGCAGCGAGAAAGGTCCTACCCTATGTTTGTTCCCTCTAAATCAAAACAAGCATGTGGAATGAGGCAAGGAAGGAAAGTGGATAGGAGCACCTGCAGTCCCACTGCTGCTGGGCTCCAGAATATGTCTTCAATCTCAAACCAAATGACTATTTCAGCAGTTATGAACCAGCATAGGCCACAAGAGATCACAGCTACCCGTGAGGCACCAGTTTCAAGCCAAATGGGTTTCAGCCAGTCACAAAACAGATCTTACTCTACAGAAGTGCAGCACACTGAGCAGTCCCAGGACACTTTAAGCAAACAGCAAGGTCAGAGTAAAAGCTCAGTATATGAGGACAAACAGAGAGAAAATGGCAAAGTCCGGTTTGATGAAACTCTCATGACAGAATCTAAGTCACAGAGCAACAAAGAAGCTAATGCTGCTCAGATCTCCATCACAGCGCAACGCTTGGACTTGAACAACCAGCCATATTTTCACACAAATGTCAATAGAGAGAGGAGTCCTATGACGTTGCATGCAAAGGATCTATCAGCTGGCAAAGAAGAGAATCTAAAAGTGGGAAATCCACCTGCAATCAGAGGCCGAACAAGTGCTGAATCCCATGTTGGGTTGCTATCTGAGCAGCAAGTTGTGACAGACAGAAGAGAGCATCTACATGGCTTTTCTAATTCCTGTATCCTGCCCCGGCCCCCTGTTCTGCCAGGCATTCACTCAGTAGATAGAGCTGGGTCTGTGGATAGAGCCAGCAAAGCCCTCAGCCTTCTGGGACTTCAACATTCATTCAGTAAATCGGAGGCACATCGAAACTTCAACAACTCCATAACTCATGCTGTTGTGGACCTGAGGGACAATGTTGTCAGTGGGAAAAAACACAACTTCTATGGGATTAATTGCCACTATATCCGTGGATAACTTCGACATGAACTTCTTATGCATTCTATTTTATTCTGAGGGTAATCAAATCCAAAGATCAGACACTTGAATTCCCTTCTTTGAATTTGAATATTTCAATAAATGTACAAAATAGTTTAGGAAAGTTATACCTTTGACATACACCAATGAATATTCACATTAACTTTCAAGTCATAAGGAAGAAAAGGCACTGGCAAGCCTTCTTTAAACCTTCTTGGAGTTGTTAGTTGTCCAGGAGAGATCCTGCTTTGGGACCCCAGGAATTTGAAGCTGGACATATGATTCACTGTCACACTTTTGATATGGATAGGTGGGTGTGCATCACCTTTTCTCCTGACGTTTAAGATGTGTTCCTTTGTCTTCTTCATCGTTGAGCTGTAGGTTGTTCACGTCACACAACATAGCCAGGCAGTCCACCTCTTCCCAGTAAGCTGACTCATCGTTATCCTTGATGAGGCCAATCACTGTTGTGTCAAAATTCATACAAACTTGATAATGGTATTAGAACCATGTATACGTCTGCAGTCATGCTCAAAGAGAGAATAGAGTAATGGACACATCATACAGCCTTCAGTGGTACCCCGGTGTTTAGTGAAGGTGGAGGAGCAGTGAACATGTTGCGGCCTGTTGGTCAGAAAGTCCAATATCCAGTTTGTAGAGCATGTTTGTATTTTACTAGGGATTGGCATCTGTCTGGCCATTTTGCAGAGTTATCCAATTTCTCCAGAGAATCTCTTGATGTCACTCATGGTGATCATTTGCTTTTTGGTTCCTAACTGATTAAATGGTAAATGGACTGTACTTGTATAGCACTTTTCTAGTCAAGTGACCACTCAAAGCGCTTTGACACTCCATATCTCATTCACCCATTCACACATTCATACAGCACCTATATTGGATCATATTTGGTGCTTGGTGTAAGCCTTCATACACCCGATAGGCACATCGGGAGGCAGTGTAGGGTTCAATGTCTTGCCCAAGGACACTTTGACATGTCGTCAAGGGAATCGAACCGCCAACCTCCTGATTAGTAGATGACAGCTCTATCCACTTGAGCTACTGCCGATTAGGACCTTTCATTCCTGATTACTCAGTTTGGCGGACTGTCAGAAGTAGAAAGTTGGTTTGTGTTACCAGGGCCTCCACGTCTATCTGCCAGGTTTAAGGACATTCAAATCATCCTAGAATTTTTTTGTATGCTTACCATGATCTGTGTCTTCACACATTCATGTTTCACAGGTCTTCAGACAACTATCTCAACCTCACAGTTTAAAGCTTTTTCAAGGTGTACAAACTCTTTTTGGCCTTATAATCTGTATTTCTATTCATTTTTTTTACATGTATCAATAAATCACTGAAAGTTCAGTATATACACGGCCACTTTATTACTGTAGTTGCATGTTAACACAAATAGTTAATCCGCAAATCACATGGCAGCAACTCAGTGCATTTAGGCATGTAGACATGGTCAAGACAACTTGCTGAAGTTCAAAGCAAGCATCAGAATGAGGAGGAAAGGCCATTTAAGTGACTTTGAATGTGGTATGGTTCTTAGTGCTGGAAGGGCTGGTCTGAGTATTTCAGAAACTGCTGATCTCACTTTATTTTACACACAACAATCTCTTTGGTTTACAGGGAATGGTCCTAAAAAGAGATTATTTAGTGAGCAGCAGCTGTGTGAGTGAAAATATCTTGTTGACGAGGTCAAGAGAGAAAGGGCATACTGGTTATAGATGATAGAAAGGCAATATTAACTCAAATAACCACCAAGTTACAACCAAGTAATGGAGAATGCCATCTCTGAATGCACATGTCAAACCTTGAAGCAAATGGGCCACAGCAACAGACCACACTAGGTAGTACCACTCCTCTTAGATAAGAACAGGAAAGTGAGGCTAAAATTCACAAAGGTTCACCAAAACTGGACAATAAAAAATGTAAAAAATTTTGCCTGGCCTGACAACTTGCAATTCCAGATGCCACATTTACAAAGTAGGTTTGGAATTAGGAATTAATAACCTGAAAGCATGGATGCATCCTACCTCGTATCAACGGTTCAGGCTGCTGGTGGTGTGTACTGGTGTAGAAGATATTTTCTTGGCACAGTTTGGGCCCTATTACCCCCGAGGATCGTTTAAATGCCACAAGCTACCTGAGTATTGTTACTGACCATATCCATCCCTTTATGACCACAGAGTATCAATAGTCTGATGGCTACTTCCAGCAGGATAGTGCACCATGACACAAAGCTCAAATCATCTCAAACTTGTTTCTTGAACATGATAATGAGTTCAGTGTACTCCAATGGTCCCCACACAGGGAGATTTGCATCATGGATGAGCAACAATTATGTAACAACAGTGTGATACTATCATATCAATATGGACCAAAATCTCGGAGGAACACCTCATAAAACTTGTGCCATGAAAAATGAAGGCAGTTCTGAAAACAAAAGGTGGTCCAACCCAGTACCACCAAGGTGTAGCATAGAAAGTGCCTGGTGGATGTGTTTTCTGCAGGGGAAAAGTGTAGTAAAATGGTTGAGACTGATTTTTTCCCGTTTCAGACGAAAAGTACACCAAAACTGAGTGTACCTTTAGAGAATTGTGCTGCTTGTGTTATGGAATCCAAATTATTGTATTACAGATACTGCAGTAACCTTCCAGCTTGCCTCGGTGAAAGAAAAGAGGAAAAAAGCTCTTTTGCTATAATCTGTTGCTGCCAGGCAGACTTGTCTGAAAAGTTTCTTTTTCTTTTTTCCATCCTTTGTGACAGAAAGTCCTTGAGCAGCAAGCCTGCAGCCTTGAATCATTGTAACTTTGATGGGTGGGAAAAAAACACAAAACACATAATGGCTTTCACAGCAAAATGGACATTTGACGTTTCTTGCTGAATACTGCAGAAAATCTCAATTTGTCAAGTTATTTCCTCTGAATTCTCTCTTAAGGAAAGGCAAGCCAAAACTGCTTCTTGTTGCTGGGTTATATTGTTTTGTGTAATTTAGCTCTTGTGCACCTAAATCTTATCTGAAGGGCCAACTCTTCAAGGATAAACGATCAACCTACACATATTGCTCATTCAAGGTTTTATTTATACACTTCTGCTTATTCACACATATTCAGCATGCTGGTATTTTATTTATTAAATGTAGTTACATAATTTCTTCAACCACATTATCTCACGACCGCCACTAAAATGCAGTAATGCCGGTATTCATCCGGCAGGTGGAAGTATATCACCACTTTCTGTTATTCTCCATTCTGACTTTTTCTTGTTAAGTAGCTAAACAGTCTTCTTTCTTGTGTTTCAGTCCTGTTGTAAAAAAGGATAAGGATATTAGAATATCATTTGACGTATTGTAATTTCTTAGAAAAAATAATCTCGGAATAAAATGTATCCGAAAATAAACAATAGGCTCAGTTAAAGACTAAAATTACATAACTGGCTTGAAAGACAGGGTTTTTTCCCCCCTACCGCTTGTCCTTGCTTTTGGGGTCCTCCTGCAACATCACGGAAAACCTGCTGTCAATGACACAAACCCCACCCCTTTGAGGTAACGTCGAGCTATAAAGGTGCATTTTAATTGGAGGTCGTTTCAGCCAGTCACGCTGCATCACCCTCCTCCGTGCAGAGGTGGAGAAATTGATGCTCCCAAAACCTTCAGAGTGCTGCATGTCTGTGCATGTTGTACGGGAGTAAGTGAGGCTCTGTGTTACACTGTCATTTCCACTTGAACTGATCCTCATTGGTTGTAGATAAATATCTCTTCTCAGATTCTTTCTATCTCTACCTCGAGGTGAGTGCTTTGTTTTTCTTTTGCTTGCTATGTTCTGTTGTCTTTGACTCATTTTTACAATGACAAAAGCGAAGTAGCTATTCTTTACCTTTACTTTTAGGAATTAGTAGTGTTGGCTGCATCGATCAAGGGCATCTTAAATTAATTTTGAAGCAAAACATTTCACAGCAGTTAAACGGTAAAATCTAGCGTTAACTGTAAAGCTTCAAAGTTATACAAACCAACAATAAAGTGTTTTTATGGCAAAGAAAAGCGTAGACAACAATGGTCTAAAAGCTGGCAGCGAGTTTTCCGAACAGCAGAAATTTTTTGGACATCGTATGTGATTCAGATAATACAGTAGATCGTTTCTGTCTCCATGGTAACTTTAAAACCCCTACTCTTCCTTTAGAAAAGTGAATTCAAGTGTTGGAGGGTAGTCTACTGTTTATATAAACCTAACATACAGTAATAAGGAGACTGTTTGAGTGTCAGCATCTCTCATGCTGAGTGGATGTAGGTGTGTGTGATAGTGAGCACAGATTTAATCAGGGTTTGAGCTCAGCGTGTCATGCTTACCAAACAGCGTTTGAAGCAAAACAGGATTAAGGATTATTTCACATTGTTTCTTTTAATGCACAGACTTCAGATGATGATCATAAACATGCTGTCATTGAGTTTGGGGGTAGTTTTAGAACTTGTGACACAACTGTTTGTTCTTCAGAGGAGAGGTAATTGTGTTTCTTACACAGTGTCCTTTCAGCTCTCATAGGTGTTGTGTCAACAGAGCAACAAGGGCATTTTTTTAGGTGTTGCTTGAGTTAAACCTTTTCAAACATCTCTGTGAAGCTATTTGATGAGTTGGAGTGAAAAGTGTGAGTGGTGGGCATGCCCTTCCTCAGTCATATGCAGGTGAAGGATAAAGTCTAGGTCTTCATGGAAAAAAAGTTTTGATGCTGACATTTTTAAAAGGCTGGAGTGGAGATGTTTGCGGTAACACTTGATACTTGGGGCCTTGTTAAGCTGAGCATATGAATTCCCTTTCCTTTTTCACTGTCACAGCTGTTTTCTCTGGGGACTGTGGTTTGTTTAGGCCAATTTGCCACTCCTCTTGGGGTTTTTATGTTCCTATCACATCACATTCATGTCACAATTAAACACAGTGAAACTGTGCAAAAGAGGAATTGATCAAATTTGTGGAATGCAGCAGCTGAAGAGAGAAAAAACAACCTCAACATATTTGTCTGGGTAGTAATAGCAGCTTTAGGACATGGCACCGCATGAGGTGACCTCCAGAGTAGTTTAACTGAATGTTTACATGCTCAAAGCAATCTATTAGTTTCTACTGTAATCACCATTTATTTTTGTCCTGGTCTTTACATCACTGTTTTTGCAGCTTTCTAGGTCACCTGCTGTGCCTTGTGCTCATCCTGTAATGTCATATTGCAGATTACTGCACACATAGTCAGCTCAGTACACTGATATACCAGTCAATAATTCTCATGCACTCATTAACGCAACATAGATAGTAATGGCTGTAGTATTGAGCTGGTCACTTTCATTGGTCCAAACACAGCATCATAAATCATACAAAGACCTGTGCATCGCGGCAGAGTTTATGCTTATGAGAAGTCCTCTCTGAATATCCAACAAACAACAAGTGACTAATGTAGAAAATAGCTAAAGAAGCAGCAAAGCAGACATGCATGGACAGCATGAGAGAAGTGTTCATTCTCTTTGAGCATGGCAAGTAGGCCTCTGTAAATGATGTATGCAGTTTCAAATAGGAAGACGTGAGTGTGGTTTGATGTAAAGAAGCTACATTTATGGATCATGCCAGCTTTGTAAGTTTAGTTTCAAGATAAAAACAATTTGAGCCGTTTGAACCATTTAGTGTGAAATAACAAAAAATACAAGAATTAAACTTGTAAATATTTCTTTTCATTTTACTGTTTTCCAAATGAATGATATGGGCTTTCAACGGCAGGCTGTCTTGTGTCTCGTGTCTTGAACCTCTTCCAGGCATCAAAACGACTATAAGAAGCTCAAAGGCTGATTTCATAACCCCCCTTAGATACTGCCAGATATCTGCATGAAATTTTAACGATGGTGGCTCCAGCAGATACTTTTAACTTAAAAACAATAGTACACTCATAGAGCAAAGACATGTTTTTGCTAAAGTCCTTAATGCAATCCTGGTCATTTTTTGCTTTGGTGGAATTAATTATTAAATATTTCACCATTTCAAAGAATGAAATTTCTTATATTCTGAGATAATGTAAGATTTATGTCTTGACACAATTTTCATCTCATCTTATTATCTGGAGAAATACTAGTAAAGTTTTTGTTCTGTTGACGAATTGTCCCATTGATAATTGCAATGAACACTGCCATTTTAAGACTTTGACTTTATAAAATCTCAGAAGTGCAATTGGGTTATTTGAAAGAGTTATGAATTTCAATTCTTAAGAATTTTAGACACGTTTCATTTTGATAGAATTACAAATAAACCTTTCTCTAATAAAACAAGTAAAATAAAAGGCCTACACATTTTTTGAACTAGGGTGCAGAAAATCGATCTTTGTTCACATTTTTAGTCTCTCCTCTATCAAATCAATCCAAAAATGTATTTACACAGTGCTTTGTAATAAAGCCCATTCAGGTACCTCCAAAATCTTAAAATGGAATTATGCAGTCGTAAGCAAGAACACCTTTTTGCCTTGAGACGTGGTCAAACTGAGACACAGAGAGCTGATGAGACGAGGCAGAAGCAGTGTAAACCGAAATGACAGCATAACATTTCTCAGCATTTTTTTTTCTGTCAGTGTTGATTAGTTGCTGTTAAAAAGTGAAGTACTCAAGAACCCTGCTGTTTATTCTGACCTCATGTTGGCTGAAATGTTGGAGACACACTTTAATAAATGCACATAAAACACAGTGAACCGTATTGAAGTTTTTCTTATGAGAAGTTCACATATGAACAAATCTGCCACAATAATCACATTCTGGTACTTTGTTTTCTGAGTAAAAACGTGTAAAATCTGTAACATTACTTTCAGCGGTGCTGTGTTTTCATTGCCGGTCAGTAAATGTTAGCATGCTACAGCCCAAACTAAGGCCAAAACATCATGATGTTAGTGTGGTCTCTATGTTAGCTTGCTGATTAATGAAGCACTTAGCTCAAAGCAAAGCTCGTGGATCTCAAGGACAGCATTACAGGGCGGCTTGTTTGGCCGTGGAAACTTACTCTTTCAGTTGCTTTAATGTAAGCAAAAGTTAATTTTAGACCATTAAGACAGCAATTTCTCAGCACATTTCCCTCACGATGTGAATCTAATGCGGGTTTTTACATTTAGCCAGAAAAAAAAAAGTCTGCACACCATATGGTGAACATTTGATTTGAGGATTATACGATTTTCTCACTCTTAAGTACATTAGATAACAGAGGGAAAATGGGTCAACAAAACTTGACACATTGAAAACGAAGACCATATTAAAAGATAACTTTAACAGATCGCACTGCAAAGAAACTCTTACTGACAAATGCAGTCAGACCATAGAAACTCAAGCTTGTCAGAGTAGAAAATTCTGTTAATTTCTTAAGGAGTACCACAGTGCAGCTTCTGTTTTATTTTCCATTATATTCTTCATCAGAGACTGATTCATACTGGAGGCTCATCCATACAATGAGTTTGAGTTTTACTGATACAGCTCAGAGTTTAGGCTTGAAGTAAATCTCCCAAACTCCTCTCAGGCACACTGTTCATTTTTGTTTGACCATAAATGGAAAGTAATGGAAAACCATGCCATATCTAAATATATCTCCACTCGAAGGGCAAAGAGTTTGCTTGTGGCAGCGCAGATGTTCTTTATGCTTTTTGTGATTTTTTTCGTGTTTTTGGCCCCATGTATTCTCACGAGGGAATATTAGCATGTTGAGTTTTGGATCAAGATGAGGAAGGATGTTGAGATAGTGCTGTTGCATTCTGATTACTACAGGAGTGATCTTAAATTTTAAAAGCAACAACTAGTTTGCCAAGTTTATACATGTGGCACAACATGAAGAGCAGTTTGTTGCAGGAAATTTAGTGCCTTTGCGTGGGGGCGGTTTGTCTGCTCTTTGGTGAGTGAGCATTAAAGTAGACCACAGCTTCTCTGTGTCCTAATGAGCTGGTGTTGAGTTTTGAGGCTGTCAGGCTCCTCCACAGGGCCTATGTAACAAAAGAGAAGACCTGTTCTACAGTCAGGATTGACAACATAAAGAGACAAAGTGAGAGAAGATGGGGATTTTTTGGGGGGGGGGTTACATGTTGAGGATGTGGTTGTTAAACAGGATGCAATGTGGTGTTTGTAAGAACATAAGACATGACACGTCTCAGTTGTCTGACAATTGTTAACATGAATGAAGACACATTCCATTCTGCAGTGAGGTATAATGGAGGGAATGCATTTGTCTCCATCAGAACAAAACTCCAGAAACTTCCTCTCTAAGGGTCAATATGCTGAGTAGAGTATGCTTCAAACTCAATTTCAAGCTGATGAAAATGTACGATTAGAAATAGAGGAGGAAGCGGTCCGCACTTAGAGCTCAGCAGCATTGAGCCTGCTTTTTGGAGTGGTTCCCTCCGGCATTGGCAACCTTTCACCACGATGCCTTAAGCAGATCAGGAGCAGGCATTACCATCTGTGCATGTTTCAAACACATATGCACTGAGACTGTGGGCTAACATGACCCTGCTTGGTCAAGAGACATTCTAATGAACGTTTTGATCTATTTTGGGGATTAAGCCAGTTTGTGTCACTCCTCTTGGCTACTGGGGTGCTACCATGATGACCTGTGGCACTGTTGAAAGAATATACATTTTTAGAAATGAAATATCTTGACACTTCTGTGCAGCCATTGTTCTGCAAATGGATAATACTTACACTGCCTCAGTCTTCTTATAAATAGATAGATGGTAGAAGTTGTGGCTGGAGGTGATTAATTACTTCTTCTGATTAAAGCTAAAATGTTTCTGGCACTCTCCTCTGTTTCTCATACAGTTGTCTTTGTTATTCTCACCACAAGAACTCTTCCAGCTTGCATAGAAGCTGATTCAAAACCTCTCCTCTTTGACTGATTGCAGTTTCTTGAAGGACCTTACACAACTCCAGTCACAGTTTTTAATGACACAATCTAAGATATGTTGCATTCATATTTGAATTACTTGTCTTCTTCTCTTATGTTATTCTCAATCAAAGCCCAGCATGTTGTTTGTACTATCGCCACTTCACGAAGTGTTTGCATGCTGAAAACTCTGGTTTCACAATATAAGGATCAGACTGTGGATCAGTTTAAATCTAGACTGAAAACCCACCTTTTGTCCTCGGCCTTCAAATACCAGTAAAGTGCAGTTTTATCTTTGGCTTGTTAATATGATTTTGTTTTCTTATTCCTCCTGTTTTACCTATTTTATCTGTTTTATGTTTAATATGTGTTGAGTGGATTATTACACTTTAATATACATATATATATATACATATATATATATATATATATATATATATATATATATATAGATAGATAGATAGATAGATAGATAGATAGATAGATAGA
>JAOXYM010000006.1:15956148-15970050 GCA_028567055.1 Leptatherina wallacei | reverse complement strand
CGTAAATACCAAGGGTGGTTGATCCTGCAGGAGTAAAGGTTAGCTTGAGTTTACCAAACCATTAATAATTCCAATGATTTGTGTTTTCAGAGTCACTCGTAAATTGTTTGTGAGACTCCAGATTTGAGATCCTTTAGCAGATGGACAAAGAATGCTCTTCAAGGTCCAGTAGTCCATGGTGTCTGTCCCTTATCTGGTTCCTACCAGGGAATACGCAACACAAGACAAAAGAAAAAAATTTCCCTTGAATTATTTTCTCAGGTTCCCAGGTTTTCCCAGGGGTGATGAGTTCAAGCCCGACCTTTCTGTGTGGAGTTTTCATGTCCTCCCCATGTATGCGTGGGTTCTCTCTGGGTAATCCAGCTTCCCCCCACTGTCCAAGACATGCATGTTTGGATGATTGGTGTCTAAATTCTCCCTAGGAGTGACAGTGAGCATGACTGGTGGTTTGTACCTCTGTGTTGGCCCTGCGATGGACTGGAGACCTGTCCAGGGTTATTGTGCCTCTCGCCTAGTTATTGCTGGGTTAGGCAATTATTCCTGTCTTTTGACCCCCATAGCTGTTGCTGTACACATGACACATGCATTAGTTTGACCCCAGCAAAAGTCACAAGCTTACTCAGTTTCAATTACTCAGTTCTGATCATAAACTACTTGGGTTTATCATAATGATTTACACTGACTGTTCTCATGCGCCTACTCTTTCATACATTTATTTGTGTCTCTCAATCTATAATTATAGCAACAACCGTCCAGTGAAGCAAAAGCCCATAATCACTGTACCCTTCAACTGTAAACACAGCTACTGTGTAAACAAATACAGTTCTACTGTAAGCAAGGCTGATGAGTAGAGCTCTGACGTCTGACACTGCTGTCCCCTCAATGAAAGCTTGAAAAGTAGCGTTGTTACATAAGATGAAATGGCTGCCTGCAGGGTGACAGTGTTACTGACCGGCACATATCAGTGGAAAAAGGATGAATAAATAATACGAAATGGTAAGGGAGCTTTGGGTAGACAGATAGATAGATTACCTTTAGTGTGGTATAAATCACTGCTGTCTGTAGCTCACTCTGCTTCTACACATGCTCAGTTAATGGCATTTTGTATTAATTGAGCAGCAAAATGCACAAGACATACTGTACTGCTATCAGGCGCCTCTTTTAGTGTTTCAACCTCTTTGGTCTATAATGGATTCACTTTAGGCACATTGCTTTGTGAACCATATCCTGTGGTCCACAGACAGGGAATTGGTGCTGGCTTGGCCACAATGGAGGTTTCAGATGACCACACTTTTGTCTCTCTAACACGAGAGGCTGTGGCCATGATGTGGTGCAAAGCAGGCTGATGCAAAACGGGTAATGTAATTAACCTTGCTGCGACTTCATACGCTGCGTGTGGTGTGTCTTACTCAGTCCAAGACATAATGGTAGTAAGGATCGGCTCAGCACACTGGAATTTTTAGGAGCTTTCATCCCATGTTGTAGTCCTCATCAACAGATAAGTTACTAATGTAAAATGGTGCTTACAGATGCTACCATTTGGTAACTAAATCATAGATTTTTTTTTCTTCTTTTTTCTTTTTTTTTAGAAAATCACAAGCGGCATTTTACTCACTAGATAGTTGGATAATCATTTGTTATATTTACGGAGGATAGTTGAACTGTGACAATAAGAAGAATTAGTCAGTATGATCCAAAGAAGACATCACTGTGATTACATAATCACCCAAATGCAAAATGAGCTAAGGTCAATCTTGGTTTATACATAACTAATACTGTCTATTTACATGTATAAAACAGTTGAATTAAACAATCATTTCACTTTGTTTTCCATTGGAGCTCTTTTTATGACATCATCCATTGTGCCCCTTTCTCCACTAGGGTTTAATAGCCTTCGAATGGGAAATTAGTTACACCAACTATTTATCTTGAGACACTCTTATATATTCGTCAAAGTCAGTTAGGCTATATCAACATTACTTGTGTGTTTGCCGCAAAGCCAAACACTGTGGTTAATTTCTGTTAATAAAACTACAAAGCAAACAGAAATGGAGTCTTTATTCATATATTCATTGGAAAAAGGAGTTGGGATTAAACCGCTGGTTGAGTACCATTTGCATGTTCTGTACCAACATAAATTTACCCTAAGAGCCTGCATTTGTCTCATAGTCCAATGGCATGCATGTTAATTGGTTATTATAAATTGAGTATGAGTTTTAGCATGCATGGTTTTCTGCATGGACAAATATTTCTTCTGTCCAATTGAAACCAGTCTGATCAGTCTCAGTTCACATAGCCCACATCTGCCACATCGAACATTAGAAGAATCCATCCATCCATCCATCCATTTTCTGTACCGCTCAATCCATGCAGGGTCGCGGGTGGGCTGGAGCCTATCCCAGCAAGTATCAGGCGAGAGGCAGGGTACACCCTGGACAGGTCGCCAGTCTGTCGCAGGGCCCATTAGAAGAATCAATCCAGAGTATTTTCTGAGTGAAGTTGTTCAGTTATTTGACATGTGTTTTAAAAGCCAGTCAAATGAGAAACAAGTGCAAGCTATAAGAAAAGGCACAAGCTAGGTGGTGTAGCTTTTCTGAGGGTTTTGCTCTTGTGGCAAAGTGCAGACATGACATGTTCAGTTTGTGGTTGTGGCACAACATGACATCAGATTCTGTAAGCGTCAACGTTTCGTTCAAAGTTGTTATGAGATATGTGGATACATTTTTTAAAAGATATTGTGTACAATGAAAAACACCATAAAAATCTGCAGTCCAAATTTTTCTAGGCAACTATTTTGTAGATTAAACCTGAAAACAACTGAGTTTAGTCACTGAACTAGCTTAACAGTGTGGCAACAGCATTCATTCAGGAGACACCACAAGTAGGAGCAGAAATGTTCAAAACTGACAAGTGTTTCTCTCTTGTCTTGCTCTCATTTATAATTCCTGCACTGAAGTGGAAACCTATTCAGTACATGTAGCCAGGACCCACTGGCCTAAACTGGTCTATCACTGCAGTCCACATCTTTCTGAAAAAGAGTACAAACGGATGTCACTCCTGGTGTGAAAACCTCGTGAATCATGCTTTCATTATGATGTGAATTAGCAGTCCCAATCATTATTAACTGTTTATTCTAACAATAAGAGCTACCAAATGTCCCAGAGCTGGGTAGGAGGTTTAGCAAATATAAGTGTCACATTACCCCTTCATAACTTGGCTACTTTGTGTCATCCAACTTCCTCTCCTTGAGAACTGTTCTCTGGTTCAAACATGAATGCTTGATTTCCCCAGTATTATATCTGGCCAAAGCATTGCGTTGCAGAGTCAGTGCTGTAGTACGGTTAAGCCGATGCCGAAGCTATAAATGAGGACATCTACTACATTCATAGATCCCTGTTCAATGAATGAGGGAAAAGGTATAGAGTCCTACTCAAGCAATTTTAAGGCCACGAGAATTTGTTTTCATGTCAAAACATACATATGTACAATTTTGCGGAATGCAGGTGAGTTTCTAGGGGATTATTATTAACAGGTGGATAGTGATTTTAAAATAGATTTCAAAATAAATGTTGAAAGAGGAAGAGTTGTGATAAAAAAAAAAAGCTGTTGTGTGTCTCAAAGTCACACAGACAGTCATTTAACATCGCTATGATCTCTAGTCTAATGGCCCTCAAAGTAAGTATCATTGCATGTCGTCAGAAAAGATGAACTTATGACCTGCTGCTCGTTCCAGTGTGAAATATCAAGATATCCACAATAATAAGATATCCACAAACACACCCTCTGCCTGGTGATTGAACTATGACAAACTGCCACTCGCGCTGAATTAGTGAAAAGTAGTTTGATGTGCTGATCCAGTAGACCGAGCATGTAATGTTAATTAGACTGGGCGTGGTGCGGAAGTTGACTGAAGGCTGTCATTCCTTTAAGAAATCCAATTATTTTCACACTCTGTTGAGGTGATGATCTTACACTTAGCTGATTATCTCACATTTCACTGTTTCCTTACATCTGACACGTGCTTTTTATGTTCCTCATTACTGTGGTGTCATGTAGAGATATAAAGTCAAACCAACCACCACTGAGTGACATTTACTCAAACGCTGATCACATCTCTCTTGGGGAGGATTGTGTCTTGTTTAGAATGTCACATTGTTTGTTCTTTATGACAGTTTTTTGTGATAATATTTTACTTTGTTTCTTAGATGGAAATGATCTAATTAAATGTTGTTATGGGCCACATTTAAATGCCTATGAAAATGTCCACATTTTAATCAAAAGACAAAATGATTCCCATTTTAGCATGATAAATGACTTTGATAACTGTATTAGCCATTAATTAGTCTGTTAATTATTTAAACACTATCAAATTATTAAACACAAATGGGACACTTTAAAAACACAAGTATACCTAGTATAGGTAGTAGTCATGTACTTTTCCTTAAGTCTGTATACAATATGTCTCCCCATACTGTTGTGTTTATTTATTTTAAGTGGTTTGCTTTAGATTTCTTGGATTTTTAAATGTTTATAATCCATCACTGTATGAAAGGGTACAATATTAATTATTTAAACATGCAGTCTCTTCAGTAGCACTCTAATTTATATCCTGGAGTGTCAATGTTGTTTTCTGTTAAGAGTTATGTACAGCTTTTCTCATTACAGCCAAATTTCTGCTACATGAGGATGGAAAAACGAATCACTCTAAATAACCTAATGTATTTTTCAGTGAGCGCTGAAAGGCTTTAAGGAGGACCTTCCTATTCAAATTATCTTTCTGGCCACACTGTCTCCACATGGTCCCCTCTTTACTTTCTCTTTCCATGAACAGGAATGTCTCTTGTACTCCAGCTGTAGCCAACACTGGCCAGTCTGCAACAAGATGAGCTCAGAGGAGCGCAGCTCAGCCATGTCACAGAAGATCTCCTCGTTGTCACGCAGCAACAGCAGCTCCTCATCCAAGCATGACAGCCGACAGGTAACACTCATGTTGGACAGATCATTTCCCTGTGGTTACGTGCACGGCGAAGAATGAGGCTTAACTGTGTTTTTTCTTATTTACTATTATTATTATTATTAATATTATTATTATTATTATTATTAAAACATTTTTACAAATGTGAAAAATTTTAGTGCTGTGACTCAGTAAAAAAAAAAAAATCATGCAACAAATCCTCACTGAGGACATATTAGCATCATGTACAAACTGTTTTTGCATTTGCTTTGAGCATTTATCTGAAGGCAGCACACTCATTATTTTTTCATTACCCACATGGCATTTCCTTTTGGAAATGAAAGTGATTAAGTATCAAGACACAGGACAAAGTCATTTCTGGTTAATCGTTCTGAAGAAACAACAATTGCAGGAGTGGTACAACCATTCCCATTAGCAAAAGAAAAAAAGAAACAGAAAACACTTGCAACAAATAAATCTAGATTTGCAATTAAAAGGAACACATTTGTAGAAGTGGAAAATCCCAATCATGCTCTTACTCAGCTTCAACATATTGAGAAAGATGTGCTGTCAATTAACTCTGATTAGGCACCAGCATAGCTCAGTGTTGCAAATTGTTTTTTTGAGAAACTAGAGACATGCAACATCTACATATTTTCTCAAACAGTTGGATCTCAGAGCTCAGCCTGTGCTCCTTCATGTCCCAGTTCAGGTTGTTCTGGCATCTGATTCAAATCCTTTTTGAGTATGTTACTTTGGAGGTTTCTTTTCTCCTCAGCTGGTGGAAGGCCAGACCCAGGATTCATTGATGGTACTGCATATTTCACTTCAGTATCCCCCAGGAGGAACTAAAAACCAATGCTGGAGAGAAGGCTATCTGGAATATATTAAGCTCACGTCCTCTGTTTTATTTGTACCTGCTCACCTCCAGCATCCAGAGTGAAAATGTATTTATCCAGACACGTTAAATCCTCCTTTATGTCAGATACACATCATATTATAGCAGGACTCCTCAAAGCACATCAGTCCAGACCCAGCCCAACTTGTGTTATGAATTATAAAATGCTATTATCCTAAGTCTTTTTCAGAATTAATCCTCCATAAATGGGAAAATAAATTGTTTATAGTGTGAAATAGTGCCCTTGGATATTAGTCACGGCGATCTAGTGACAACAACTCTTTATATTCACCAACTTTTGCTGTCTCGCCTATTAAACGGTGTGTCTCGACCGTCTGTGAAAGCTAAACTGTGAACCTCTCCAAACAAGCAGGTGGGCATAAGCAGAGGGCTGCTATAAATGACAGGAACCAGTAGCCTATCAGTACACATGGGTTTGTAATGTTAGAGCCAATCAGAAGCAGAGTAGGGCGGGCATTTGTAACAACTTCTCCGCCAGCAAAACAAAACCAGTGTTCCGAAAGCTCTTTATGGACGCGTCATGAGAAAAGATGTCACTGTCAAAGTTCACCAAGAAGAGACCTTCTGGACTAAGACGGTTACAGCAGGACGTTTTGGACTGTTCTGACTGTTTTTTGACTTTGTATGTCACTTGAAGTTAAGAAGTTAAATTGAAAAATAATAGTGGTCAGGTGCTCATCTTTATATTGATTATTTTTCCTTTCTTGTCTGTCTTATCTGTGGTGAATTTAATTAATGTTAAGTATTTAAGTTGTTAGTTTATCATTGTCATAGTTACGTATGTTGTTTATACACGAAAGAAAATACAGTGAAAAGGTTAGATCAATAAATGTTTTTTGCAAATTTGCGGACCCCTGGCCTTGAATGGAGATATGGACCTTTGAAAAATAAGTTTGAGAACCCCTGTTCTATAGATTAGTGTTTTCTAAACTGGGGAATGGGCCCCCATGGGGACGCGGCAACAAGACAGTGGGGGTTGTATGGGATTAGGAAAATGTAGCAGAGGAGCTAATGTTTTGAAAACTCGGGCTCATGGAAGCACTCCAGAACATTTGGTGGCAGTAGTGCAACACACACACATACACACACACACACACATATATATATATATATATATATATATATATATATGAGAGGATGAGTGATGAGATTTAGCTGGGTACCTGGCAACCATGCACCTGAGCCTACACAAGAAACACTGAAAGAAAGAAGGGCATGGGCAGAGGTCACAACAATTACTTCAGTGTTTTATTTATTTATCTAAATATGTTATCACACTTGCTTTTTAAGGACACAGCTCAGTCTCCCCAGATAACCATCTTGAGGTGCAGCAGGAGATACAGGATGTTAGACAAGTTTTAAAAGATTGTAGTGTACAGTTTTCTTATGCTCAGGGCTATTCCAATGACTAAAACTGCTTTCTTGGCACTGCATTGGCAAGTATATTTTGACCTTGGAGAAAAGTGCACAGGCAGTATGTGACAGTAATGACTCACTGTGTGACTATGTCAGAGGAGGGAGCCGTGACGAGTGTTGGGGAGACTGAAAGATCAGCCCACAAGCTGTGCCCTTGTCTTTTCCTCATCCCCTTTATTTCAGATGGGCTCACCTTCAGCATTCAGCTTGTCTGGCTGATAGGGTTTTGTCGAGCCAGAACTGTTAAACTGGAACAGTCAGGGACACGCTGAGGCAACAAACTGTAAGTCACCTCAAACCTCTGCCAAAGATCCAAAATCTCTCGGGATTGCTATGGCATGAACACCATCACTGTTTTTGTAGATAATTTTATGACATTAAAGGGATCATTTTAAAATACTGCAAATATCAGCATAATTAATTTAAATAAACAATGGTTATACTTTATAGTTATGTGATTAACTGATTAAAAAGTTTACATAAACACTAAAAATGATTTCCAAAAGTCCAAGGTGATGTAAAATTGTGATTGGCCAACTGATTAATGAGGCAGTTGTTTCCACACTAATTTAAACTGAAAAAATATAAACAAAAAATGATGCAGTATTCTCTGTATCCAAAAATATCTAATATAAACTTCTCTTAAGTGTTTATGAAGCCTTCCTGGAAATCTCAATGCTCCAGTACAAAGACTGCACTGTAGATAAATTCATGATGAAATATCATCTTAATCTCGCATTTGCAGGGGATTTGGACTTGACCGTTCCAATCTCAGTTAGAAAATGTTTATTGCATAAAAGCGAGATGAGATGGGTAAGCAAATTTTTGAAAATGGGACCATGAGGTGAAAGTGTAAATAACCACACTAGACACCTAACTTTATAGGGCTGCAGCATTGACAGTCTGATCTCCTGTTCTCAGAGCCTCCCACTGACAGGCAGATAATAGATGGAAATGATGCTGCAGATCTTCACTGCAACTGCAGCCACAAATTCCAGCATGGTTTTAACTGCCACCTTTTAATGCCACCTTCTGTGTGGCTAATTTGATTCATTTGCATAACTAAACCATCTGGAAACTATCTCAGAGATCTCACAAACCATATATACTGTACCTGCAGGACAGCTGGGAAATAGTGGAAGGCCTTCGTGGAGGATTCAGCAGTGTTCTTGAGCCCCAGAAACAGGAGGGATACATGCTGAAAAGGAGGAAGTGGCCTATGAAGGGTTGGCACAAGGTATGATGAAACCTTTGCAAGGTCCTGAAATGACCTGTGTGATATTACACTTGATATATTACACTTGATAGACGTCATGACATATTTTAAGCTGTGACAGCTGTCAATTCAATTTGCCAGCTTTCGTCAACACTTTCCAGGTTCTCTTTACAAACCTGCTGACATGACTCATTTGAGTTTTAAACTAATTGAATGGGCTTGTGCGGGAGATGCAGGAGAGTTACACATGACCTGCGTGAGTGCCTGTTTACACTCTGTCTGAAAGCTTTTCCTGGATAATAATGCTAAGATATCTCGTTGTTCCACTCAGATGCATTAGCTGATGGCCTGTTGGTTACTAGAGCCGTATACATTTAGTATTGACTTCCAGTCTGGTCTCTGTGCTTTCAACAATCTGGTTCTTGTGACGTACAGTATGAGCCCTAAGAATTACATTTAGAAATAGAGTGGAGGAGAGAGATTGCATCTGAGTGAAAGGAAGAGTGATAAAGGCAGACAGATCCAAAAGAAGAATCTGGGATGACAAAGATCTCATTGCAGAGACATTAATTACTTACATTATCAAGAGGTTGACCCTTACAGAGTCATAACAGACTTGAAGCTTTCTGTCAGTGATGTTACATATCATTTTAGTTATATCTCATGTGCTCACTCTTTTCTTATCCCTAACAGAGATACTTTTTCCTAGACAAGGGAATTCTAAAGTATGGAAAGTGCAGCTCTGATGTGAGTACAAAATGATTATAAAGGACAGTTTATGTCTTCTGTAATTTTCCTGTTATGCTGCTGAGAAACTGTGTCTGCAGATACAAAAGGCCCTAATTCTCTCTCAATCCCCTTTTGCTTATTTATTATATTTCAGTGATACAGAAAGTCGGCTTAGAATTGGCAAAGCCAATAAAGGGATTATTATTCTATTTTAAGACTGAACAGCATCCTGTAGCATTTATAATATGCTCAGTCTAATATGTTTATAGTGTTTTTGCGTTTCCTCTTAGATTGAGAAAGGGAAATTGCATGGTTGCATTGATGTCGGTCTCTCCGTCATGGCCATTAAGAAGAAAACCAAGTGTATTGATCTTGATGCCGAGGAAAACATCTATCACCTTAAGGTAAACCACAAATACAATGAGTAAAAAGCATTTCCACAAACAAGAATCCAGATTATTTATATTCAATTCCCTGCTAACAATAAAAATACTTATTTCATTTAACCTCATGAATAATTTTTCAAGGGCATAGTAGCCACAGTGTCTCACACCTTTTCTATGTGTTCATCCATATCCTTCACATGACTTCTACTTGAGTTGATCTCTAATTGTGGTATCTGCTCTGCAGATTAAGTCACTGGAGCTGTTTGATGAATGGGTTTCGAAGCTGCGTCACCATCGGCTCTACCGGCAAAATGAGATTGCGATGTGCCCTAACGAGAAGTCCTTCTACTATCCCCACTATCCCTCCCCCAACTCCCCCGGCATGGCCGAGGGTACCTCTATCAGAAGGGTACACCTGAGCACTACACAGTGCACAGCTTGTTACTATGTGGTCTCTATCAAGTGCAAACTCACTAAATTAATTTCCTTTGTTGTTCCTTTTTGATTTAAACTTCAAAATCCCTTGACAAAAAAAGATTTTTTATGAAGGAAGCAAATTGCTGTTTGTCTGACCTTTGATTCTATCTGCTGCTGCAGTGTATGTCTATACGACGGCAGTCCACAGTGCATTCTGCAGGAACCTTCCCCTTAAGCTCCAACAGCCAGGCGAAAGTAGCTGCCTGGCTCCAGTCATCTGATGACATGGACAAATGTTCCAAAGGTGAGACAGTAGAGCTGCCCACTAAATTTGTGAGTCTTTCAACACTTAGCAGAGCCCATATGTCTGCTTCTATGCAAAGTTACAGCCTTGTATCACCAGACAAATGTGGGGATGCTAATTTTTGTGGAACCTTTCAGTCAATGTTCGATTTACAACCTCTGACAGTGTGCCATCAATATATCTTTTTTCCCTTTCATCCATCCTTCTTTTGCTGCTTATCTGAGGTTGGGTTGCAGGGGAAGCAGCTAAAGCAATGAATGCTGACCAGCTCCTTTCACCCTGACAGTGGATTCAACAAACTGTTCCTCATCAGAGGAAGCTACTATAGCTATTTATACAAGTGCACCTTTGTCCCCTGTAGTCTTTATTTTCCATTATTTCACCAGGAAAATAGAGCTTTTAATATTTAAAATCTTTTTTTACAAAAGTTTCCTGACCAATACAAGTAGCAACTTGATTGGCTTCTTAAATGTAACAGTTCACACAACTTGCGTGAAGTTTGAGGGTCAAAAGTGACACACATGCATGCTGAAAAATGTGACCAGATGTAGTAGGGCATCTTTGTATTTTTTGCAAACTCCACTTGACAAATTATGTATTGGTGCATACTAACTCACTTTCTGGCATGTTGTGTAAATCTCAGGGTGCATGCGTACTAAAACAGCTCTCTACTGCTCCTCTGTATAGTCATCTTATTAAACCCACCTAACATTAAACAAATAGTGGTGATTGGTGCATAAAAGCTGGCTGGAAATGCTTTGGGGATGGGTCTGTTTTATCAAGTCAGTAAAGATAAACCCATATGGATGCTGCAGTTTCTAGGTGGAAACTTATTAAATCATTTTAGTTTTTCTAATCAAAAGCTTCTTAGTTATAGGTAAAGTTGCAAATGACAGAGAAAAAGGACATCTTACTTTAGTGAAAGCAGTTGAGTTATTTTAGGCTTTATAATGATATTTGCTACTTGTCTCAGTCACTTCCAATAATTACATCTTCCTGCTGTCTTATTTGCATGTTATATAAGACTCTCAGGGCGGTGTTATTAAACGCAGGAAGCTGGTGATTACTTATGCAGTTTTCATTCATTAAGACTCTTATCACCGGCTGTTAGTAGGAAGTTGTGATTTTGTAAATAAGAAGATTTCGGGAACAGTTTGGTCATACATTTGTTTATAGAATACTGATATATTGTTAGTCTTCATGTGCAGATACCTATACTGTTGAAACATTTGTTCATGACAACTGCACCTCTAAGCTTCAGTACTTGCTGTAAGGCTTTTTAGAAGTAGATGTTGTGAGTGTGTGTTTTCAAGGTTCTCATTTGATCTATAAACATCAAAATGTTGGACAGTCCAGATTGAGCTTGTCAGTGGCTCACCTTTGCCTTTTCAGAGGCAGGCGCAGTTAAACATTCTTGTTGTGGTTGTGGTACTCTGACTGGTCTTAAGTCTTTGTTTGGGTTGCTTTGAATTTACCTTGCTTAACAGTTGGATGTTCATGAGATTGCCAAGATCACAGTGAAACAAACCATCTGGTGCATTGAGTTAGCATTATACTACAGTTGCTACTGGAAAAGAATGAAAAAAAGCAGATATAAATGACCTGGCAGGAGAAGCAAACGCTTTAGCATTGCCAGTTTGAACCTAAAGAATGGACATGCTATATAAATTTAGTAACTTTATCAGCTTGTGTTGATCTTCTACCATTTCCCTGGGGCATCAGACTGACTTCAGTGATACCTGATCCCTTTTTACTGCCTTGCAGAGAGTGATTATTGGGTTTGTCTACATAGGCCAAAATGCCAGCAACTGCAAATTTATGTGCCCTATCTCTTTCTTTGAGGGGTTTTTTACTTTTTTGAGCTTCCTTTTATGATTATCACTCATATTCCTCCCCTTACAGACTTGTCAGTATGTGAGGGCTACCTGCTGGAGCTTAACCACCTGCTACAAAGCATGGAAGTCCTTCACCGCACCTACTCTGCTCCATCTATCCAAGCACTACAGGTCAGCGTCTCTCTTTCCTTCAATATTGACATGCAGAGCAGGTTTAGTTGCAACGACTCCAATGCAAAATTACTCTCAAAATAGAAATCATATCCAAAATACAAGACGAATTCCCTGCTGTTACTTGTGTGTCTTTTATCATTTACCTTCAGGTCAGCTACTGCTAAATAAAGAATTTCTTTCATTTTGTGCCTTGAAGCAGTTGTAAAACAATTTCATGTTTTAAATATAGTCTCTATGCTGACCATCAGTATCTTCTTTTATGTTCACTAGACATCTACATTTGATAGCCCCAAAAAAGAAAAGAGACTTCCAAGGAAATGGCGCAATAAAAACTACAATAAAGATGTCAAAACAACTCTGCAGGTGGACAACATGACACTAAAGTAAATCTTTCCAGCACCTAATTTTTTCTCAATGAGTCTTTTTAGCAGCTGTTCTTTCTGCTCTTACCACAGGTACCAAGCTGCATCTCCTCTGGCTCTATCCGTCTTCATGCCTCTAACCCCAACCTTTCCACCGCCGCACTCGGCAATGAAAAAGCAGATCCTGAATCCATGGATTCCCCTTTAGATGTGGCAAAATTGCAGGAGGATTTCTGCCGTGTTGCAACAAACTGTGAGTGCAAACCATTGCTTTATTTTAAAGTTTGCATTCAATGCAGCTTGGAAATTACAACTCTTAACAGTCTACCTTACATGAGGGCAATTACAATGTTAAGAAACAAACAAGTAGGTTTTAAATCAGGGTTAAAAACTTTTCTATTTGCCACCTTTTATTAAAACAACTGATAATTAACTTTTATTACTTGCATTTTATCCAATCTTCTTTGAGGGTTTTTTTTTCTTCAGTTTTATTTTATTTATTCTATTTCTTTGAAAAGTAAGTTTTTAATGTACTTTTAAATGCTTCCCACTGTAATGTTTCTAATGTTTTATATAAAGCCCCTTGAATGGTCTTGTACATGAAATGTGCTAATAAACTTGCTTTTAGAGTCGATGTGAGCTTCCCAGCAGCTTACATATGTATTATATGATGATAAATATCCTGTCAAAGAAATTTAATAAAATAAAATAGATAAAATAAAAATAAATAAAGAGTCAAAAAAATTCTGCGATTAATATGTGATTGACTCTGGACACTCATGCAATTAATTGCAATAAAAAAAATAATTTGAATCGACTGACAGCCCTAATATATATATATATATATATACGTGGCAGAAAAAGTTTGACAACCACTGCTATAACTATTCGTTGTTGCCAAGCAGAATTAATCAAAGCTTACATGGCAAAGCTTTTATGTACTATCACATCAATCAAATCTTGTAAAAACTAACAAGCTTTTTGCATGTCTGACATGGTTCTGGACCACTTCTCTGCTGTGGCATCCCTCAGTTTGTTGACACTGGAAAGCACCCTTGCCATCTCCCAAGTCTTTACTGAGGTTTTTTGTCTAGATTTTTGTTTGTATTGTGGACTCTGTTGGTTTCCTTAGCTAGGCTATTTGTTATGAATTGGCTCGTATAATACTTATTGATGACAAGCGATTGGCT
>JAOXYM010000006.1:15939325-15952480 GCA_028567055.1 Leptatherina wallacei | reverse complement strand
CACACCAGAAGATGCTCCTTAGATATTTTAATATGTCACACATTCAAATATCTAAGGAGCATCTTCTGGTGTGCGGACTCTACCTTTTCATGTTCCTTTTTTCTTCCAGTCCTTCTGTGTTCATGCTGCTTGTCTTATGGTATGGCAGCTTGAGCGGATGTGGAAATAGAAGTTAATTGCTTTCATCTAAAAATACTGTGAACTGAGGTGCAACTTTGTCACGAGGTGCTAGGAAACCCTTTACCTCCAGCTCATCAAAATCAGGGCTGACATTACAGGATGTTTTAATAGACCTGCACATTCCCTTTTTTTGCCAGTGGTATTAAAAATGTTCATCTACTAGCTTACTGGCAACAATTAAATTTTTTTCTTTCTGTTTTTTTAGGTATCCGAGGATGACTCATACATTAGTGATATTAGTGACAACTTTTCCATGGACAATTTCAGCAATGAAACAGAAAGTGAAAGACCAAATTCAGGTAAATTTAATAAAGTCCTGGCCACGGTGGAGAGTTATCAATTCAGCCGCAGTTGTCCATTTTTGTATCCTGGCTTATTTCTATTGTGAGCCTTTCATTTCCATAATTTGTTGATGCATTTCCCACAGTGTCATTCCCTGTACATCTGTATTTATCTATCCCTCCCTAGGCTCTGTAGAAGAAGGCCCTGTCCTTTGTCAACGTCGATCCTGTCTGCCTTCACCCAGCCCCAATAACAGCACCATCAGCCTATGGAACATCCTCAGGAACAACATTGGCAAAGATCTGTCCAAGGTGGCAATGCCTGTGCATCTTAATGAGCCACTCAACACCCTTCAGAGACTGTGTGAAGAGCTGGAGTACAGTGAACTGTTAGACAGGGCTGCTAACACAGAAGATCCTTTTGAACGTATGGTGAGGTGGCAAATTTACTGCTGAGATGCCTTTTTTGTTGATATATTGTTTTCTTTGATGATTCGGAATTGAATCTGGTCAAATCATTTGCTGAATGACACATGAATTTCTTCCTAAATATTAAAGATTAAGATTATTATCACTTTTATACTGATCCAATAATCATTTATTTCCTCTTGATTTACCAGGAAGTCCCATTTTGGTTAAAAGAAATCTCTGTTGCAAGACAGATTCATGCCAGACAGCAGTCTCCTAGATAAATAGAAACTTTGTCTTTGCACATAAAAATATTCAATTCTATTCAATTTTATTTATGAAGTGCTTTTCATGCAGAAGCATCACAAAGTGCTTTACATTGTAAAAAATAATTTTTTTTCATTTAAAATCTTCATACAACAGTATGTAACAGAAATTTTAAACATACACCTCATTACGTCTTTCACACACAATCATACATGCATACTCACACACACACAAAGCACATGCACACTCTACCCACCCCTCCACCCCGACCTCAATCTATACAAACATGAAGTTTGTACATCCCTAGTGACTGTATCTTAACTGAACGTAAAAAAAATAAATCAATAAATAAAAATCAATTGAAAACCTCTGGCCTGACACTGCAGTGAGGAAGCAATATCTTGGGGACCCATCCAGACAATGAAATTTTATCTGGCAGTCCCCTCCAAAAGCAGCAACACATTAATAAAAAGCATAATAAATAAGACAAGATAGAAATATAAAAGTGCAGTCATAGGGTACTTAAATAGTCTTATAAGATTTTTTTTTTAAAGTCAAGTTAGTAAGAATATAAAGTTATTAGATAATGATAATATCAACAATAATGCTATAACACTAGACCGTGAGTGTGATTTATTCATTGTTGATGTAGTGCAAAGAATGTTCTTCATTTTCTGAGTTTTTGTCCAAACCTGGTCTAATGCTGTGAAAGTGGTGCTGATAAATGTTACTAAGGGAAGGGAGAGGGGAGCTGACAATCCACTGAGCTGTTTTGACAATATTCTACAGGCTTTTTTCTTTCAGTAGTACAGCTGGAGAACCAGATTGTGTGCAACCTTTGGTGAGGATACTTTCGACAGTACTAAGATAAATAGGCACATCTGGTGGGATGCAGTTCTTTTTCAGCTACCACAGGAAAAATAGGCACTTCTGAGTTTTTTAATCAGGCTGGTGGTGTTGATATTCCAGATATTTGAAATTGGAGATCCTCTCCACTGGCTCTACATCAATGAATAGCTGGGTATGAGGCTCTTTTTTGGTTTTACCTCAAGTCCATATAAATGTACAGCATATTAAAATTGATCATATAAAGCTCCCACACATTGTATTATGACTTGATCGAAGACAGTTCACATTACAGTGCCTTCTCAATCTCAAGAAAGATAACCACATGCCTCAGTCAACTGAAATAGCCGTCTATTGCTCCAGCTTCTAGCTTTAGTGCAACATCTCCTCGAGCTAACATCAAGAAAGTGAATATTCATTTCAGATTAGTGAACTGTATTGTAAATCTCAGTGCAACAAAGGAAAAAAAAACAAACAAACAGAGGGTTATCTAAGAAAAAAAACACAGGATGCATTTCAAAGATAACTTGACATCAGAAGGCTAAAGTGGATTTAAGTAGCAGTGTAAAAATACCTTGTGAACATAAAGCTTTTAAATGGAACAGTCAAATACTCGAGCTTGTATAAGACCTGTTCACAAGGGTTCATGTGGAAGAACTATGACCATCTTATTGATATTCAACAAAAAGATACATGATTCTGCCTATTTTCCATTATTCTGTTTTATATCTGCATTGTTTGACTTTGAATTGATTTTGCTTGTTGGCAGTTGCTCCATTTTGTGTGAGAGCTGTAGAAATACAGCCTGTGATATCACAGTTGATGAATATGAATTAGAAGTATTTAAACAAGAAATTGTGAAGGCTATTGCAGCAGAAACATAGACAACTTTATTAATTCCACAAGGAGCAATTTGCGTGGAGCAGTCAGCTGTAAAGCAACAGATAAATAACACAAAGGGATTGAGAATACAACAAGGCAGAAAAAAAATTTGATAAGGAAAGTCTATAAATAAACTCCATACCAATAAAAATGTCAAATAGAAAATACACTAAACAACACGTCAAGAGTATTTAAAAGTCAAATGAAAGTTCTAGCCTCTGGCCCCCTATTATCAGGTGCAGCAAGTACTAGTGCCCTATTGGCTCAACTATTTGAGGTCTTTTAGTCAGTTAACTCTGCTCAGTAAATCCGAACTGTTGGGAATCAAAATGGGATTTCCCATAATTATGAAGCAGTTATTTGAGGGACATACAGAATGAATGAGAATGCGGGATATCAAGTGTAAATCATCTGCTTTTTCTTTTTCCTTTTGCAGATGTACATAGCCACATTTGTGGTATCTGGTTATGCATCCAGCTACTACAGAACTGGAGGAAAGCCTTTCAATCCTGTTTTAGGCGAGACTTATGAATGTGACCGGCCAGACAAAGGCTTTCGGTTTGTTGCTGAGCAGGTATGCATGACTTCTAGTGTTTATTTTACGACCACTTCAACAATCACAGTGCTCACTGACAGATAAGATATGAAACATTTAAACCCAACTGTTGATCCCATCTACACCCATCAGGTCAGCCATCACCCACCTATCTCAGCTTGCCATACGGAATCTAAAAACTTTGTTTTCTGGCAAGGTACTGGGATGTTTGTTTCTTTTTCTCTTTTTCTATCATTTGTCACTGTCTATAGATATTACAGTCCTAGGTTGTTGTTGGAGTACATTTTAATTTGTGCAATTGCTATCATAGATGTGAGGTGTAAGAACAAATTCTGGGGAAAGTCGATGGAGATTGTTCCTGTCGGTACCACGCATGTAACTCTACCAGGGTGAGTCATTATCAAAATCACTGAACAGACCCCTGGCCTCTTCCTACAACCCATCTGAAAAACTTGTGCACTATGTCTCAATTCTGTTTTGACCAAATATTTTCCCACTTAATTACATCCTGTTCCTTTTCCACTTATTCTACAAATAGTTTGATAGATTTAGTTTTGATTCTCTTTAGATCTGTATCAATTTATTGAAGATTGGATTTAAATGCATAAAAGTATGTTTTTTTGTTTTTTTTGTTTGTTTTTTGGCATGTGTGTGTGTGTGTGTGGGGGGGGGTGGCTACATAGTTAAATATTACTGAAATTATTTTTGTTTGCTTCTAAATTTGTAGTTAGATTTTTTTTTAAGTATAAATAGCAGTTCATATAAGGATGTAATATGAATACAATTACTTTTGTCATACAGACTCATTCAGATGTAAATAAAAGTACAGTTATAGTACAGAAAACCAATAGTCATGTATGTTCAACTGTAGTGTCCCAGAGTTTATGATGACTAAGAAACCTGTTTTGATTCCTTACTCCAGATTTGGGGACCATTATGAATGGAACAAGGTAACATCCTGCATCCACAACATTCTCAGTGGGCAGCGCTGGATTGAGCACTATGGGGAGATCTCTATCAAAAACTCCAGCAGTGATATTTGTCAGTGCAAGATTACTTTTGTCAAGGTAAGGAAAAAAGTAAACACATTTTGAGTGAAAAAGTTATATTAATGATTTCTATTTCAACTAACGCTACTACGCTCTCAAAGGTACGCAGCCTTATAAGTAAAAGAATTAAACATAAGCAACCTATTCTGGCAACAGGAAGAGCTATACTCCTGTTAAGCATTATTTTTGTTATCATTTGTGTGTATGTATGCATGTATCGATCTTTTTATTTATTTAATTAGTTACTTATTCTCTAAGTGTGCTATTAAACATTGTGGGGTTTTTTTTGGCATTGATAATTAAATAATCCCAGACTTATTTATGTGTGTAAGCCATGGACTTAAATTCCTAAGTCCTGTACATTTAATATTCCTTTGTTGCGAGGTCTATTCAAGCACTTTAATAGTTTGTTAAAGAAAAAATTTAAACAATGATAACATAATATGGCAGTTGACCAATTTATTGATATAGAAAAGGAAACATTATGAAAAAAATTAGATTTTACCAGAAGAATCCTATGCACAAAGTGTACAAAGTTCCTTTCTTGAATTTTTTTCAAGATAAATGTATTCAAGTTTTTTTTTAAACTCTGGCAGAACATGGATGCAATGAATGGAGCATAGACAAAAAGACACGTTCTTGTCCACCCCTGAACAGATCTAAATGCTGTGTCATACCTGTGTAATATTCTAGTTTTCATGTAATGTTTACATCATACCTCTGAAAATCTTCAGATTGATTTACAAAAATAGAAAAATTGACCGACACCCATTTAATTAAATTATTTCCTTCCAGTCAAATTAATGCCTGCTTTGAATTTAATGTAATATTTCACAAAACAATGCTGAATTCAACAGAAATCAACAAAGACCTTATGATTTGATAAAGAAAGTGTGAGAAGTAACACTAATACTAATAGAAACTTAGAAAGTATTAATCTTATTACCATGGTATAAACTTTGAAGCACAAAGACAGTTTAAATTGCAGTTTGTTTGTTCCCCTATAGATACTTTGAATTGATTTATAGTTCTACAAATGGTTTTATGTTTCACTTTTATTGTATTTAAACAACATAGGTGGATTTGTGTATCATTTCTGTGACAGTAAATGCTTTTTTTCAACTTCCCTGTCTAAAATTTGCTCCCACAAAACACTCTGGCTATGGAGAAATGTGGAGTAAACATATTACAGCTAAAGTAAACCAACCTCTGAAGAGGTACACTGCTATGAGACACTGCAATTCATTTACAAATGATATTAAATCACCTTCTGTAAAAGTATTCAGCAGTTTTACAGGAACATTTATCAAATGCTGTAAGTTCAATAGCTACAGGACTTTATATTTTAAAAAATTCTGTATTTTTTTCATACAAATACATTTTCTCTCTTTCATCATGTGCTTGTGTTGGAAGGTATCTGTCTGTAAAACACACTAGTTACATAAGTATATAACTTATATCATAGTACACAGTAAATGCTGTTTTCCCTTCATTAGCCTGCACATTGTCTGCACAGATGTTGCTTTTCACCTGCTAACCAGCAAGAAGCCCTACATGCTTTCAATCTTTGATGTATGGAAGTCTACACTGAGAGGAAGAGGTTAATTGCTTTAGGGTGTGCACCTTAAAAGACCTCCTGAAGCTGTGCAGGGTAACAAGTCAAGACATGTCATTCTTGACTCAAATCATTATGTATCCCCACCTCTCATCAGGATCACCAGCTCTGCAATACACACACTGGGGATCGGGGTTGTTTACGCAACAGCAGCATCTGCTGACAGCAGGGGGACATAATCATGGTCTGTGCATTGTCATCAATACTCGTCTGCCATGATGCACGACTGTTATTTCTTTCACAGGCCAAATACTGGAACTCAAGTGTAAATGAGGTGGAGGGAACTATTACAGATAATAAAGGAAAAGTCATTCACAGACTCTTTGGAAAGTGGCACGAAGCAGTTTTCTGTGGAGACCCGCCGTCGGCTACATGCATCTGGAGAGCAAGTAAGTCTTTTTCAGAAGTTAACTAAATCAACTCTTTTATGATGTGTCTGATGTACTTCATATTGTTTGTTGTTTGTATGTAGACGCAATTCCAGTGAACCATGAGCAGTACTATGGTTTCACTAAATTTGCAATGGAGCTTAATGAGCTGGACCCATCCCTAAAACTGCTGCTATCACCTACGGACACCAGACTACGAGTGGACCAAAGGTAATAGAAAAATGTAATTGCCATCAGTATGTTTGTGCTCTTAAGCTGAGTGGCTCAAGTCAGCTTCCTACAATAACCTTTTTTCCCCATATGTAACGTTCAGATGTTAAATTCTTGTTAAATATTTTATATTTGGACAAGAAGAATATCAAACGCATTTGTTTACTGACACAATAAACATCAGAGCATCTTTTGTGATTTGACATCATGAATACAAGTCACATAGTCTCGACAGTCTTATGAAATGAAGGCTCCACCTTATGATCAAAGTAGTATAAAAATAGGCACAGAAATAGCTGTATTAAAAATAGTAGGCAAGTATAGAGGCTTCAGATTCATCAGACTAATTTTAGCTTGTATTTTAAAGGTTTATAAGTCTGTAAAGTTAACACTTTTCTGCCCTGAGGCAGCGCAGAAAAATAAAGAAGCTTTTAAGCCTTTTCAGTGATGCTGCTTGTACTTTAGCCCTTGCCCGTTTCTTATTTATTCATAGTTAGATAATCATGCAGTAATGACTCACAACCAAAAAAACATGAGTGAGGATTAAATATGGATATTGAACATTAATGTTTAACCATGTTTGCATAATAAATATGTCTGTGTCTTACTGACAGACTGCTAGAAGAGGGGAACTCGGAGGCAGCAGAAGAACAAAAGCAGAGGATTGAACAGCTGCAGAGAGACAGACGTAGAGTCCTGGAGGAGAACAATGTATCATATCAGCCGAAATTCTTCAGGTAGCCTAAATGTCTCAACCTAAAATTTTCCACTTTTTGTAAATTTTGTTCATTTCCTTCCTTCCTTTTCTGAATGCACACAGAGCTGATTTCCAATCCCATTTTTAGCTATGACACTTCTGGACACTCTTCTAATTAGTAATTTGCATTTGAAACATAATTTACGCCACAACTAAACAAGGCTTGACAATAAAACAATAGCAAAGAAGAAGGGCCGTTTTAGAATGAAAGCAGCATTAAAGTTGACATAAAATGAAAATCAGTTTCATTTTGTGGTCACAGTTCACTTCACTTCATATCACACAAGGATGGTATCAGGGCTTTGAAAAGAGGGGCCCCAAATTTTACCCAACAAAAGAACACACAACCTGTAGTGTATAAAGCTTTGCATGGTGATGATCATATACAGATCTACAGATGGAAAAGTATTTTGTCTGTTTTCATAAACAACCTTTGGAAATCTAAAGCAGCACATGAGCCAAGCTTGTGCTTGGAATTAAAAACCTCTCTTAGCAATAATTATCTTTTAATTATCTTCTTTCTTTTTTTAGCAAGGTCTTCCACAGCCACTATGCATAGCTGTGACACACTACTGAAGTTATTTATTTTACCTGAAATTAAAGTATATTATAAAACTAATGATAATTAAAAAAAATAAAATAGAATTTAAAAAAACATTATTATAGGATATTCTAGTGTTATTGTCTACTTAAGATACATTTTTGGTAGTTTTTTTAATGTAAGATTTTATTTGGAGCAAGACAATGGTGTTTTCCTCAGGGGGATTCACCACCCTGAGGGCTTTGCCTGCTCTGTCGGTGGGATTGTTGCCGTGATGATCCTATGACCCTATGACCCTATGGCTGTGGTGTGGGCCCCGGATCTGGGCGGCTCCTGTGGCGGCTCCTGTGGTGGCGCCTGCTGTGGTCATGGGTGGGCTGGATCCACAAGATACTGTTTCCTCACAGCAGCGTCAAGCCAGATGTTTAATTCTACTACATTTAGTTAAGAGGCAGAAACTAGGGATTTTAGTTCACATTTAAAATAGGTAAATGGTAAATGGTAAATGTGTTGGTTTCTTTTTTGTGTGTATGTATGCATGTGTAATTGTGTGCAAATGAGATTATAATGAGGTGGGTGTTTTTATATAGACATGTTATATACTTTAGTGTATGAAGGCTTGTTTTAATGTGCAAAAGTTGTTTTTATTGTGTAAAGCACTTTGTGTTGCTGGTCGCATGCAAAACGCTTTATAAATAAAGTTTGATTTGATTTGATTTGAATGGTGGTTTGGATTGGAAAAAAACTTTGATAGAGGTGAGAGAATGTTACAGATGAGTAGCTATCAGCGCTGTTCTTAATCAATCAGACCTTTATGACAGTGACCAAACAGAAGATATTTATTTTAAAAAGGCAAATGACAGCCTGCTGGGACTTTGCCAGAAGAAACATCTCATACTATGAGAATTGTAATGGTCTGGTGTAACAGAGACTGAACTGTTAGACCACAGCAGCATCAATCTCTGCCACAGGATCTTGAAGATCAGCCAAGATAGTGAGAAATATGGATGGAATCTGGATATGGTGTAATCCTGAGGGAAAATCTTTTTCAGATGGATGTTGATTCCAAAGGAAAGGTGTGGCAAGATAAAATAATTCCTGAGGATACTTGAGGCTGAAATTTACTTCAAGTATGTACATTAGTTAATGGGCTATTTGATATTTAATGGATTTAAAACATTTGCAGAAATTTCTTAGTAAAAGTGTTTTTCCTTGCCATTGAAAATAATTTTGTACAGACTGATCATGGATCCATAGATAGATGGATGGATGATCATGAAATAAAGTAGATCCATTTAAGATTAATCTGATTCAAAATGATATATAGACAACTTCAAAGGGTCTAACTCTTAAATGTCCTGTAGGCAACATGTCACAGTAGCAGTAGGCTGTGTTGCAGTCTCATTATCATCATCATCTTATTGACTTATGTCTCACTGTATTTGTTACGTCACCTTCGCAGGAAGTCGAAGGATGATAGCTGGGTCAGCAACAACACATACTGGGAGCTGAGAAAGGACCCTGGCTTTGTCCACATGGATTTTCCGGCACTGTGGTGACCCCTGAGCTGTTGATTATACACATTTCAACCAGCACAGCCTTTACAGTGATCCAGGCTGGTTCTGGTGATGTCTATAACCCAGTCCTATCATCCACATTCAGTACTCGTTTTCTGTATTGCAGTACTTTAAAGTTATTGCCTTAATAACAAGTGCTTATCTATGTTGTATAAACATGTTTATGTTAGCATGTTATCAGAATGTTGATTATTTTTGGCAATTTGTGCCCACGTCTCCACACCTATTATGTTGTATTCAGAAAAGGAGAACTTGTTGGCATATAGGATGATAAATCATTTGAATAGTTAATCCACACTAGCTTGAAATGTACTGAACAAATGGTCACTTTAGCTGTTGTCTTATCATGGACATTCTCTACCTCTGAGATAAACTAGCCTTGATACGCCATTGATTAAGTGTACACATTAGATATTTATTCTGCATTGCCTGATGCCTTACTAATTGTACTCACATTGTTAAATTTATTTTGTTGCATTGCTTGAAATTAATTTTGTAAGGATAATCAAGAATTATTCAAATGATCTTTTTATCCCCACTGAACTGAGCTTATCTTTGTGTCACAACCGTAATTACTGCTTTTTTCTTTCTTTTTTTTTCTTTTTTTTGCTATGACCGTGTAAAATTCTTGTGTAACTATATAAGCAGCAGTAACAAATATCAATTCTGTTTTGTTTTTTGTTTTTTTCACTCTATCCATTGCACCATCTGTATATGTGGCTTTAGGACCAAAAGCGTCCAAAAATATGCACCATGAAATCAAATAAATTCTGATTCTTTGTTTTTGTTTTTTTCGAGTTATTTGTGAGTCATTTCAACTTGAACATCACCATGATTTCCACTTAACCTCAGCTAATGACTTTATGGCAGATAATTCTGATAAATGTACGTTCAAGGTGCAATAACTGCAAGAATTCAGTATGTTAGTTGTGTTAGCTTTATTTGGAAGACCATGAAATGTATTTGGTTAAAAGCAGTTTTTGAATTGAATATGTACAGAAACATTGACATGGCAATAAAAAAATCACTGCTTTGTTTGTAACACAAGTAAACAAGATGTGATGCAACACCCCTTTATTGTAAATTCACAGCTGTTTTTGGCTTGGATGTATCACGAGGGTGAAAGATCATTCATTTAGTTATATTGCTCTTGTTTAGGACTGCATATATAGAACTCCTCCTTTCTTTATAATTTAATGTGATCTTTGTGCCAGAACTTTGACACAATGGATCATTTTTACAGAGCTCACTGTGAGAATTTTTCCTACTCAGTTTAGTTTTATGTGTCTAGTGATGTTTTGTACTTATGACTTATTGTATGATGTAATGTAGCCTACTCTAGGCCAGAGTTCAAGTATAGCTAGCCAATTATGGAGCCTTGAAAACAACTAAAGGTTATCAGACAGGGTAAAAATGTATAAGTAAATGACTATTATACTATAAGAATTCATAATTGTAGACTGATCAGTTGAAAAACATTCATGGTCTCAATAAATTACAAAAGTCCGTTTTGTATAAAGTATCTATGCAGAAATGCAAAATATACTTTAGGTCAAGTAAATGTCATTCTTTTTTTTGTTTGATGCATGAAAAATCCAAATTTAACAAAAGTAAATAAACTGCAGCAAGATGTGGTAAAAAAAATATTAATGTATAAGTTTGCTTCCACTGCCTGATATACATAACAAATAAGATTATTAAAAATCCAAGGTTCACTGTGTCCTCAGTATCTCAGTGCTAACTGAAGAAAAAGGAGCTGAAGCGTACACTATTTCAGATAGTTGCAAATAGTTCACAGTTTTATAAACAGATTATTGACTAAAAGAATAAGAAGGAAGAAAATACATCTTCTGAAAGACTGAAAAATTCATTTAGAATATACTTGTAGTTCAAGTGGTCAAGAAATGTTAAGAAGTAGAATAATAATATTTGCTTCCAGAATTTAGTGGGGTTATAGCATAAAGCGGCAATATTTGGATATACTTAAAGTACAAGTACTACAACACTGCACAGTCCTAGTTAATACAAGTCAATGGCAAAGGTTTCTACCCAAACTAGAACTATTCCTGTAAGATCTTAAGAAGCCACTAGGTGGCAACAAATATGATTAAATGTTCCCCCACAAAGACAATTAAGTTAAAAACCAATTACTGTAAAAGTTAAAACCTACTACCATCACAGTTTCTTTTCACATATGTCAATCAGGGATGCTATTTAGTAGTATTTTATTATCATAATAGAAATTAACACTATTAAGGCACTTGGCAACAAAAGCACTACAACAACATTCAAATGAGTGCACTTCAGCGAGTTACACATTGGAACAAAACAAAACAAAAATTCCGCAGAAATATTTTCAGCAACCTTTTAATGATTGTTTTCAAAGTTGAGCCTAACATTATTTTGATATGTTGTAGTAGCCTAGTGGAAGGAGTGTTTTGATCGTGTCAGTCAGGAGCTAGCTCTTCTCTAGGAGGAGGCGGGGCCTCCGTGAGTCTTTTGTCCAAAACTGAGGCAGAAGTATTTACAGTCAACAACAGTGTTCGAAGAAACTGACTTCAAAGAAAGTTTCCTGTCTGGTTTACCCCTAAACCAAGGAGTTCAGAGAAGCGGTAATACCAGTATTATTTATATTTGATGTGCTTACAATGCGCTTATTTCTGAACAAACAAATTAATTTCCAGTTTCGATCATTACAAAGAGTGGTGCACTTATTGATGCTGCTAGCATGCAGCTACTTTTTACATTTTAAGTGTTTAGATTTATAAATTGTGTTTACCATGTTTTCGTGTTGTGGTAAAAGTGGATAAATCGTTTAATTGGACACGAAAATAAGCAATGTTTTATCTGAACGCTGTGTTTCTGACGGTTTTTAAGCTGAGGGGGAGCCCACATGGGCGGTGCTGTCTTGGCTGTAAACATCGAAAACTGTCTTCACTTTTGCCCTCAGGCTCATTTCCAGTTGGAAGATGTTTGCCATAGCGACCAAAAATTTTGTAGAGGAGGTGGACAATGGAGGTTTACTCATCCCAGTGTCCAGCCTGAATGACACGATTGCTCTACTGACAGTGGTGGTGAAGCGCAAGCGTTTCTGGTTCTGGCAGAAGCCCAAATATCTTTCGACTGATTTCAACTTCAATGATATACTAACAGGAGACACGCCTATAGAGCCAGGTATACATCTAAAGCCTCTTATCCAGCGATTGATCTGACCTCTGTGAAACAATCTGCAGTCTTATCTGGTGAAATCTTATCATTCTTCCAAGTTGTGGCAGAGACAGACTTCATCAAATACAGTGGGACATTTGGTGACAACATTCAGGGAAGTGTGGAGGCCGGTTTTGTCAAAGCCAACGTCAACCTGGGGGGTAAGGACTCCTCCAAACTCCAGTCTTCCTTTGGCAGTTTGAAGAAAGAGGAAGTGGATGTGCAGAAGTTGCTGCAAGACTGCAAAGACAGGTTAGTTTATTTTTTTTTGTTAACAATTTTTTTTATTTTTTTTATTTTATGCCAACATAAAAAAGGACAATCAAGCTAACAAACAGTACATGTGCCTGCACATACCTATAACATTGTAGATATAGTGGCATTATGTCC
>JAOXYM010000006.1:15927971-15939225 GCA_028567055.1 Leptatherina wallacei | reverse complement strand
ATAGGAAATTGAAGATTATCATTCAGTAAACAAAGTACAGGACAACATGGGACCTCCTTTTTAAAAATTTTAGACAAAGATTTAGTAACTTGCAACCAGAACAACTGTACTGCAGGACATTCCCAAAACATGTGTGTAAAAGTACCTAAACAGCCTTGTGTGCATAGTTGGCAGAGAGGGGATGATTCCAACTTCATTGAATGTCTGAGTCTAGGAGTCAAATAAAATCTATGAATAATTTTTAGGTGTATGGTTTGGTGATTAGGATTTTTTTAAGCTTGGCTGGTATTGCTCCACACCGTATCCCATGCTATTTTAGAGGTGATGGAGTCATGGTTAGTTTCTTTTAACTGAATTCACTGTGCAGTGTGACAACTTAGCAAATACGATACTGTAAATATCATCTGACATTCAGTCTGTAAAAGATCTGCAAACAACACTAGTGATCTTTGTCCAACCATAAAATTTCACAGAAAACAGGAGGTCCAGTTGAATATTAACCCTACAAGAAAAGTTGCAGTAGATTTGGTACAAGATTACCTTATGTTATGAATACTTGTTTTAAAATTAAAATTGGATAAACAACTGGTTTCCAGGATTATGCCCTTTAACGTTTTTGTAATTTACTGTCTCAGGGTTTTAGACATGTCCCACTGTCTGATCGAGCAGACAAAGGAGAAGCACAAACGGGTGTTTGGGATTGTGAAGGAGCGCATTTTAACCACCCAGCCATGTTCAGTCATAGAGGAGGTGCAGCAGGGTGGACAGTGTGGAGGAAGCCTGAGCTCTTGCGGCCCCAAAAGCCATAAGGTACTGTTGCAGACAAATGCCAGTGATACTGAAACTTTCTTTCTTTCAATATTCGTACATTCATGTGCAGGAAAGGTTGTTTTTTATAACGAGAGAATCTCGTCCCAATCCTTTAACTTGGCCATACTCCTCTGTTTTGCAAAGGTAAGGTAATTGAGCCCCAGTTTTTAGACAACCACTACATCTTGATACTCAAAAGAAAAGGGGCACCTTTCTATTGCAAAGCACAGCAAATTTAGATGGTCCTTTTTAATCCCAACAAGTTTAGTGAATTAATTTCTGTATTTGTTGTGCCTAATGTACAACAGACAGCTTTAGGGATTTTTTTTTACTCCCCACCAGTTAACCAAATGTCCTCAAATGAATTCCAGTTCTTCATGCAACTTTGAGTTTGTCTATTTTTTGGGAAGGGGAAGCAGAATCTTATATTTTCGTGTTGAGAAGTGAAATCTCTGCCAGCTGGGTGAACAAAATTGTTCCTGCTTCCTCTTTTTTTAGCGTGGTTCCTGGTTATATTAATGAATTTCCATTTTAAACTGTTGAACAGAAGAATTTGTAGTTTCTGAGATTAGATATTTATTCATTCATAGCCTCAAGGAAGGTATAGACTTGTATTGAAGACTATATTACATGTTCTTTGAAAGGAGATGGAGCTGCATATAATTCGGTATTATTACCAGGACTGTTGCAGAATAATGTTGCTCAGTTTTTTACTTTAAAAGAAACATATTCTTGTCACAAACTGATGAAGTTTGTCGTAGTTTGCATGTTTGTTAGTTGTTTTTTTTTGTGTAAGCTGGTTGCTGTGCCAGGGATGGACTGGCACCTATCCAGGGTGTACCCTGCATCTCGTCTGCTAATTGCTGGGATAGGCTCCAGCTTCCCCGCAACCCTGAATTGGAATAAGCGGTGTAGAAAATAATCAAATGAATGGCTGCTGTACTGTTTCCACTTTTTCAGATTTCACTGAAGGAAAATGGGAGCTTAAGTAAAGACAGTAACATTACCATGGAGATTCCTACTCAAACTACAATAGCATATGGCCTTATAGAACTGGAGATCAAACAGGATGGGCGCTTTGGTGAGGGATCATTCTCTAACTTTATAGAATCATTGCTCTGCTTTCTGCTGATTCAAAAACAGATAAAATGTGAAAACATTTTCCACAGAGCTGTGCCTGATGTCAGACACAAATGGTGGTTTCGAAGTAGATGGTGCTTCCAAAAAAGGACTCGTAGGTGTCTCAGGAACTCTTGCGCATACTTCTGAAATTGGCCTCCTTCAACAAGGTAAATTACAATGTACTCCTCCGAGTTGTTTCCACCACAGAGGAATACATCTGACTAAAGATGGTTGTTGTCACACCACAAAGAGCTTCAGGGGATTTGGGTCCTGTCTTGTCTTACTGACTCAAAGGGTATTAACTCTTTGTAAACACATGCTTTAAGCTGCATCATAATATAACCTTTAAAGCATGAAACCATGTGATAGTTCATAGAATGCTACTTTTTTTCCAGTTATATTTCTGCTCCTTTTGAAGTTTAGTTTAATTATTTTTCTGTACAGTCAATAGCTGGTTTAAACAGAAATCTGAGTATTCAGTATACGATGCAGAAAGAGTTTTTAGTGACTAATCCATGCTGCATACACATTTGTAAGGACACAATGCCATTTTTCATTTCAACAGCTAACCTTAATATTTGCCCCATGTTTGATGAAAGGCATCCAATTTTAGTTTTTTTCCTCTTAAAGTTGGATGTTTTTGCCTGCTGCTTATGCATATGACTTTGGAAGTGAAAATTGTCATTTTTATGTTGTATTTTTCCAACCACAGAGCTGGAGTACCTGAAGGATCATTTCCAGCTTCTTTTAGCTCTACCTGCATCCATCAGATCTTCTCTGCTCCAGCAAATCACAGACCTTATGCAGGACCCACCAGCCATCAGTACACTTCAGAAAGTAGTAAGTGGGACACAGGTCTTGGCCTTGCAAGGTAGAATGAAATTACACAGACTTATAAAAGTGCACGTCTCTCTTTCTGTGTCAGCTGGAACAGAAATATCTGGAATCCGGTCTAGGTGATGTTAGACTAACAGATTCTCAACAACAAAACATCCAAGGAATTCTTGATCTGTTGGTACCATCTCAGGCAGGCCAGTCCACATCAATCCTCACAGCCCTTTATCTCATTATCAGCGCTTTGGATGGTGAGAAAAATCATTCTCTCTCTTTGTGCAGCCTTTGCTGCTAAACCAAGTTTGAGGTCTGACAGTGATATGTGTGACGTTGAAGTTTTTTCTCTGCAAGCAAACTGTCCTGTAAAGCCAATTTCCTTTTGTTGTTTCATCATTTATCTGGATTCCTTGGTTTTCAGAGATGACACAAGATGCTCTTAAAGTCTTGAGAATCTGCAGCAACCCCACAGCTTTACAGACCCTGGAACAACTGGTTAGAGAAGACTGTCTTTGGAAAATGAAAACATGTTATGTTTGCACTTTTTTTATCATTTACTGCATTACACATTAATTCGGCTCCCTTTGTTTTTCTCACATTTGTTCTAGGTGCAGTGTGTATCAGGAAATAAGGAGATGCCCCTGAGCACCGCAGTACTGACAGAGGACATCTACAAACACACTAAACATCTGTTTTCCTTGTTTAATGTATCCCTAAAGAAAGATGGAAACGTGGTGCAGACTGAAGTTAAGCATCCACCAGGAAATCTTCCTCTGGTCCTGTGCATCGTGATCCGAAGTCTTGCCTCATTGGCACACTGTGGTTGAACTGAAGAGAAAATCCAACATAATCCAGAAACATTGAAATGGATGAATGGGATACAGATCAAACTCAATCTGTGTTTTGTACTTTTTAAGATGCAGGAGGCTTTTCAAATAAGGAAAGGAACGGAATCTTGACTTATTTTTTTGCCCTTTCTTCAGGACCACTGATGCTATTGCACGCCCCAGAATCTAAAACTGTGATTGCATAATGAAGTTGGAATCAAATATTTCACATGAAAAAAACAAAACTTATTTACAGGTGTTAATTGGTGACACAAATCTTTTGGAAATATCTTAAGACAACTATTGACAATCAGGACAGGATGTCTCTCAGCATTCCTGTTGCTTGGAAATAAACCTTTTGTTCAAACTTTAATTCATATTTATATGATCTGTAATAAATTGATCAGGGTTGATACTTTAAACTGTTTTAATTTTATTTTAGACCGTCTAACATGGGATTAATCTGCCTTGTTTCTGAGAAACATGGCTCATTTCGTTTTAATGTAAAAACATTTGTTCCATTTCACATTTAAAGTGCTTTTTAGATTTTTAACTTTTTGAATTTTGATTCATTTTAAAATTTTGTTGGACCGAATTACAAATTTAAATTCTGACATAAGTCAGATCATTTTCCTCAGAACAATTATTTCAGGCTTATTTTGTTCCAACAACAAAGTTCCTTATTAATCACTTCAGAGTGGAATATGAATTTGGTCCCATTTGATTACTTATGTGTTGAGTTTCAACATTATTTCTGTGGCGCTAAACTAAGATAAAACAAGAAAACTAAGAAACCCACCTCAATGTATTTTTTTTCACCTTTCCAACTGATTTTGAGCTCATTTGTTGGTTCTGCTGAAAGAAAAAGGCAACCAAAGCAGATCTTTAGAAAATACCAGTTATTTATTTGACTTCTGAAAATACATCTTATCTGAAATCTTGTAAAATATACCTTTCATAAGTAAATATGAACTTCATTTAAAACCGTTACATTTTAGTAATATCACATCAAAAGGGATGGTTCGCTGAGATGCAGTACCCTGTTTGAGAGTCCTGTGGAAAGTTTTTATTTCTAACAAACACAGCACCAAATTAACTAACAGTAAAACACTTGCATATTTTATATGTCTGACAGATGATTAGCATAATTAATATATATTTTGTGCTTGAGTGAAGAAAATATTGCATTAACACTCAAGTATTGCTTTTCTTCCTGTGCAGCATCATCTGGTGACTGGCAAGACATTTTCCATCCATGAGTTTAAGCTGAAAACATGTAAGGGAACAAAGTCACCTTCATGACACAAAAAGGTCTTAAACGTGTGACTTTTCTGTGCATCAACAATAATTGACAATAAGTTTGTAGTGACAACGAGATGAAGTACTGGACACAATGTAAACTGTTAACACTGAGGTATCATAAAATGACAAAGCCCTCTTTTTTTGCAGAATAAATACAATTTAACTATCTTACATATGGATGTGAAATTAATAGTGAACATGGCAAAAATTATCTGGTTTAAAAATAATCCAACACAAGGACCAGTATTTTCTTCCCCAAACCATATGAATAGAAAATATACTTAAAAAAGTTTTTGCCAATAAATAAGTACACTTCCTGTGTGTTGTGAGTTGCATAGTTTACTAGCAAGAAATCTGGCAATTTAGATTAAGGTGACACTGATGCAGGTTTGTTTGAGACCCAATTCACACAGGGTTCATGCCCCACACTTTGTCTGTGAATGCAGAACACTTCTTTCATCCCGAGCCTGGCAGCTCAAACATCGGCATCTGTCCAGCAGGGGGTAAAACATCAGTAGACCCAGCTGACTGGAACCCACTGTGGCTCTACAAATAATCGCTCTACAGTATCCTGCAGCTTGTCAAAGGCCTTATCCAGATTGTCATTAACAATAGTCAGGTCAAAGTAGTGGCTGTATGCCCGACGGATCCTGGCACTCTCGTCCACAGTCTTCTTTAAATCATTCTCCTATCACAGGAAAGGGAGACAGCCCATTAGTATGATGCATTCTTGACTAAACACCACTCAAAAGTATCCAAGAATCCTCAAGCATCTTACTGTAAGTAATTTGGTAGTAAGGCCGGCATCAACCACAGCTTTGTGCATATCTCTTAGTGTGTCCAGTTCAGGAGCAGCAATAAACACCACAAATGGCATGAACTCAGCAGTCTTCAACACTTTCAGGGCCTGGGTGTAAAATTTTATGTCACATCTAAAATGTTAGGAAAAACACCCCCTACATGAAAGAATTGCTGTTTCTCACTGACCTGAGGGTTGACGTCTAGGATGCATGTACGACTAGTATCCACCACTTCGTGAATGGAGTCGATCTTGGTACCATAAAGGTTGCCATCGTACTCGCCGTGCTCAAGATATCTGCTTTCCTTGATGTCCTTCTCCATCGCTTCCCGTGTCACAAAACAGTAGTTTTGTCCATCTTTCTCCTCTTCTCTGGGATGGCGTGATGTAACTGGAGGGGGGGGGGCACACACATCAGGAGGTGAATCACATGAACCCTGGCAGTACACCAAGTGCAGACAGTTCTACTGTTTGTCTCTTTCACGCTCTCACAGGGGACGGTGGTTCCGTATCTCAGAGGATTCATGACAATGAGTCTGTTCTTTAGGCTCCGCCTCCCAACTCCCTGGGCTCCAATCAGAACCAGTGTTTTCCTCTGGAACGGTGGCATCCTGGCTACTTCCTCATATATCTGTAGTTCGTAACGGTCAAACTCTGCTCAAGATAATACAGAAGCTTGATTAGAAGATTTAATAAAAAAACAAACAAAAATTCTGAATCTTTGATGATACAAACCTGCATTCTTAGATGTTAGGTACATCATTTTTTTCTTCTTTTTCTTTGAAGTTAGAGTTCCACAGAGCATCCCTGACACACAAAGTAAAAAAAATGTCTCGTTTTAGATGGAGCACTGTTGATCTGATCGAATGTCCAATCAGAATAAAAATGTGTCATATAAACACCTCAGCTGATCCGATCGGCCTCAATTGGAAAGAATTTCCTATCCGATTGAGAGGGGTGGTTTAAACCTTTTCACGATCATATCAACAGGAAAAAAATAACCATGTAAACACTTATTCCCATCGGTTCCGGGTGGATGTTGTTTCTGCGAATGCTTGAACCACGTGGGGATAACCTAACGAGTTTCAGGTAAGACTTGAACAATGGCAGATGTGGCGGATACTACATTGTTCTTGTTAACTGAAAGAGTTTCAGGATTATTGAGCTTTTTGACGGTCAAAAGTTTCAAAAGAAAAAAAGAAAAACGCCCTTTTCCCGAACTAGTAGCACAGTGCATGTCCAAAAAGGGTTAGAATGTATTGAATCTGTCAATCATATAAACACACAACGGATCGGATCATTTTATCCAGCGTCCATGTAAACGTGGTGGCTGGAATCTCTGATCAGATTGATTTCAATCGGATGGATTAAATATTTGTCCATGTGAACGTAGCTAGTGATGCTAAAGGCGAGTGATTTCTACCCATCATAAAAGCTCAAAAAGACTGACGTGTATGATGAGAAAGAGGGAATGTGAATTAAACTGACCTGTGCCAACAGTGTCCCAGTCTCTCCTCACAAAAGCTTTCCTCTTCTCCTCCAAAAACTGACTAGGTATAAGGCCCGTCGCTCCACCAACAACTTTGCGTGCCTTCATGGAAACCACACCACCAGTGTAAATATTTTGCAAACAGAAACATTACTACATCTTCTTAATCTCTTTAAAACATCTTCCACCCCATCAGCAGATTCCTTAAGGTTAACAGTCAACTAACTTGCACCAACTCACCTGCCACCAGTTGGGGTCCTCCTTGTTGACTACATGAAGTATGTCTCCTTTGGTGAAGGCCAGGCCTGCCTCTTTACAGGGAATCAAGTTGTCTGTGGCTGGGTTGTAGTTGAAGTGTGGCTTCAGATAAACCTAAAGTTAAGGTTTTGAACAAGACGTTGCACAATTAAATTATGCAGTGCACATAACATAATCTTATAAAACTTGAAATCCCACTTTAAGTTCCATCATCAAACATTGCTATAAGAAGTTATCGAGGTGTATTGACGTTCTCATCAGAGATGTTTTCCTGCTCATCTCTCTGTTCATGCATGCACACTTCTGTCAGAGAAAGTTGTAGATTTTCCTACAGTAAAAAACCTACTTCCAACACACTTCTTCAGTTAAAAATACCCTCAAAGAAAGGGATCAAATCTGACACCCAAATGGCACAGTTTATCAGAGACAGAGAGATTTATTAACTGTTTAAAAGGCTGTAGCTTTAGTTTCACGTTCAGGTTTTACTGTGTACGTTTTGTTTTGAGTGGCTGCTGCTCAAGCAAGATACAGTTTCCTAAGGTTGTATACTACCCCTTTAAAGTATGATACGGCCTGCAAAATGCCAGTTATCACTACAAATTTCTTGTTAAACAGAAGCTAGCAGTGCATTTTGCACTGAATGGACAAGAATATATCCCCGCCTCAAAAGAAAAAAGATTAAAAATAAAAATTCAAACAAGAACAATGAAAATCAAATCTTCTATTAAGCAATTTAGATGAAAGATAAAACAAGCCCCAACTTCAGAGAGACTTTTACATCTTTCACTGTAAGGCAGCAGGTCTACAGAACGATACTTTCACATCAGATGTCAACATCTTGCACACCGCTCCTTTAAAGCAGCACGACATAACTTTCCGACCTTAGAACTCTGACTCGTTTTGATGGCAGTGACGTTTTATGCCCAGCATCCCCAAAGATGAGAACAGCGCATCACAACTTTTTTTTAGTCCAGCCCGAAGCATCATGTGACAGCTGCATTACGCTGTACAGCACCGAGTCACACGCCAGCAGCTGGATATCAACACACTGGCAATTTTGAATGCTGATTCAGCCATCAGAGAAAGTGACAGAGCAAGAAATAAGATAAGAGTCAACATCATACTAACTTTTACTGGCTGGAGAGAGCTCAAACAAGATACCAGATGGATGCCAAATTAGCCTTTGGTAGTGGAGTGTGCAGTGTTTCAAGTCTGCTAAAGTTCAGAAGTGCTGCTTTATACAACCCACCTGCATTCATTCTCAAGTATGGCATTAATTAAAATTATTTGCATTCAAATGCTGAAGAAATTGAGTGACAGTTAAAAAGTTTTTCCCCCTCAACATTTTTTTCCATACCTTTTAAGTGTTGTTATCTTGTCACGTTTAGCCTGTACACTATCCTGACATGAACATTTTCTAACAGCTTTTTCAGGACAAGGTCTTTACTTTTAATTGATTTGCTGATCTGAATGCTTGAAGACAGAGAATAAAGTGGAGCAGGTACCAAAAAAAAAAGACCTATAGATTTCAATGGGCTCTAATGAAGATTTTCACTTTTACCACAGAAAAAAAAAACAATAAATACAGAAGAAAAAAGTAGAACAAAGAGATCATTTGGTCCCTGTTGGCACAAAGGTTGCTGTCTGACATAACCTTACATATTACTCCCTGGTGTCAGCTGCTGTGCGTGCTTGTAACAGTAAGGACGAGAGGGGCGTGCACCAGTGAACAGAGTGGTGTATGTCCTAGTTAGTGTGTGGAGTGTTATTAATAGATCCTCGTGGGCTCAGTTTTCAGCCTGGCATTCTGCACCCAATCCTTCATAGATTCAGTACAAATCATGGTAGCTGCAGTACAAGTGAGCAAAAAAAAAATCGAGCTATTGGCTTTGATTGCCATATCAAGAAAATGTGTTTTTTATTCATCTTTTTCTTTAATTTGATTTTATACAACTGAACCATGAGATCATTTTCTTGCTCTATAAATAAAACTGAACTGATCTGAAGGTAATAATTCAGCAGAATTATTTATTTATTAAAAGGTGAAAAACCTGACATGTAAAACATAAAATGTCACCTCCCTTTTCCTGACCTGTGGCGGTGCCGGCGTATCTTTGTAGCTTGGCAGGACCTTAAGTGTGATGCTTCCACTGCATGCTCTTAGCAGCTCCTGGAGTTCATGAGGGTTGCTGCCGACCTCACGACCGTTCACCTCACAGATGACATCCCCCGTGTGCAGCATCCCCTGCCTGTCGATCGAGCTGCCGTGCAGGATCCGAGCAATCACCATCTCACCTTTCGCCACACGAAACGTCACTCCCTGAAATAGAGTACGAGTGATTCAGTATTCCAAACCCGCAGTTCATAAATCATAGGGGAGGCCCATTTCATGGTTGGGCTGTCTGGCTTCTGTGGAAAAAAAAACCTGTCCAAGCTAAGTTACTACGTAAAACCAAGTCACTGCTTCCGAACAGATGGTGACTCTACAGCCAACAAGGAGCGTTACAATATTTCCTCTACAGAGCTTTAGTTGTTATAAAAGACAGGGTGACTTACCAGTGGTTCTCCAGCTTTCTTCTGAATGCCAATCATCCTGACAGCATCAGCTGGCATGAGTGTACTCGGCAAAGTGGAATTGCTGTTAACCATTGCATTGGGTATTTCGTAGCACTTTGAAGCCACTTTGTCATGAGCCTCTATCAAAGACTGAGACAACAGAAAGAGAAAAAGATCTAATTCAGTCTTTAAAAGGTACAAATTCTTAGTAGTTTCTCCTGGTTAAAAAAGACAATTACGGCAACTATTTGAATCCATCTATTAAAATAATAAATATAATGACCTAGACAGTAACATACATTTTATAGATTGTTATATGTAATTAAGTCTACTGTACACATTTTACCCAGTGACTGAAAAAGAATAAAGCAGGAAAATAAAATCAAGCAGTCTTATTCTTACCCTAGGAACCACAAACTAAAGCCAACATCGTATAGAGAAGACTGACTACTTGCATCAGCAAATGTAAAGATTTACTGAGACAGTAGAGCAGCCTTTTCCCGTGGCTTTACTCACATGACTAAGCCTGCTATTGGCCGCAGGAAAGATAGCTCCACCTTCTGATGCTGCAGAGCACAAGTCGTTGATGATATTCAGAGTGACAAGGACGCTGACATGCATCTCAGGCACGTCCAGAAGAACTAGGCAATGTTTAGCATGAAAAGCTCTAACATCCACTCACACAAGAGTAAACACAAGTTTGTCCATATATCTCCCCTACTTAACCTAGTAGCACTCCAATAGAGGAATAAGGATCTTAAATACCTTGAAATGAGGCTCCTGAAGGATTCTGGCAAGCTCAGCAGCAGGAGCATCTTTTTCTGACACCTTGTTGAGGGAATCCAAGATCTCAGCCACCAACTGAACATTATCATCCCGCACTGCTTGTAACTTAACTTCCTCAAGCCGCTCATGGGCCTAAATCCAAACACACACCAACAAATAACACAGCTAAGTGAAGAATGGTATAAATGTGGTTACACTAACAAAATGTAATAATGTTATAATTCATCTAACAATCACATTCTTAAAATCAATGAACAAGACGGCTTGTTCAGGTTTGTCCAGCATGTGTAAATATGATTCTCATATTTCAGCTATAATTTAAAAAAATTATTTCATTAAGTAATAGTAATCATTCATGTACAAATAGGCCTCTTTTTGGTTTTGTTTGGTACTGCCACACCACTCTGTGTGTGTGTGTGTGTGTGTGTGTGTGTGTGTGTGTGTGTGTGTGTGTGTGTGTGTGTGTGTGTGTGT
>JAOXYM010000006.1:15865958-15927871 GCA_028567055.1 Leptatherina wallacei | reverse complement strand
TGTGTGTGTGTGTGTGTGTGTGTGTGTGTGTGTGTGTGTGTGTGTGTGTGTGTGTGCGTGCGTGCGTGCGTGCGTGCAAACTCATAAATTGTTTAACAACTTGAGACAAAATGAAAAGTGCGTCACAGTGAATTTCTTTTCCACCTACGCGGCCCATAAAGAGAACTTTGATTCTGTTTCGGCAGACTGATAACCCTACTGGTAGAAAATGGATAACAAGAGGTTCTTTCATGGTCATTTGAAATCTCAATTCACATTATGCAACATACAGCAAATTTCAGGAACCAAATTCAAAACTCCCAATGATATAACAAGAGTCATAGTTCAGCCAAAATATTGTGTCAAATGACAAAAGTTTAACGCCATAATAAAAAAAAAAACGATATAATTGTTTATCTTATAAGAACCATGAAACATCGTTGGGGTTTGAATCAAACTCCCAGTTTGACACGAAGAGGGACAAATTCAAATGAATAGTTGTATACTCTAGTGTTGTATCGTGGGCTTATCTTTGCAAAATGAGGACGTATTCCAGACTATAAACTGCATCCTAACACTTGACTTCTTAAAGCTCTTTCTAGCAAAGTTAGAGCTTGCAGGCTTCACACGGTTACATCGGACGGTTTTGTGGCAGTGCTTCTAACATCTGATGAGAGTTGTGGAACATCAAGTTTAAAATGTCCTTCAAAAAGGTTTCTGTAAGAGCACTTCTTGGATTCCTCTGTTCTTGTGTGAGGTGCTCCTTGGATAGGGTACACTAGACTGAATTGATATCTTTAAAATGTCCTTGTCTGAAAATAATTAATGTCAATGTTTATCAATAATTTTGTAATACAATTTCTTATTTCATGGGTTGTTTGAGAGTCTGAGTAGTATAGAATTTTTAAAAAGAAGAAAATCAAGCATTTAAATACTGATTTGGATGCTGATTGCCATGGTAATGGTCAAAGGCTTTCCAGAAAAGCCCCCAGTGTAAATTTGGACAAAGTATGAGTGCTTTATGAAAGTAAAAAAAAAAAAAACGACATTTTTATTATGTACAGCTGTGATCTATTCTTTACTAATGAGGTCAGGAACTTGTCTTTGTGACAGTTTTCTATGAATATTTTCTATTTATAATAGAATTTGAACCTAATGACCTCAGTCTGCATGGATTTCTTTTCTAGGATAATGTTACATAACTATCCCTTCAGAGTGCTTTCAGCCTTTTCTAGCTACGTTTAAGATTGATTTTACAGGCATTGAGAGGTTTTCTGACTTTTTAAGCCTCACAATAAACTTAGGCTTTAGGGAGGAGGTGGGGAGGTTCATTTTAAAACAACATAACATTTATCATACAGTCAAGCAAAGAATAAACTTTTGCTTGTTTCACTCCTCACACCAGTAGTGATTTATATCTCTAAGACAATTCATACTAGTCATTTGAATTTCAAGAATGGATAAGTGTGCCCAAAGCAAGTTGACGTAGGGAAGAGAAACCCCATCACATCATACTTGTTTGTGAATTGTGAATAGACATGCTTGTGCATGAAGCATATATTTTCTCATATTTGTGCATGATGTCTCTCCTGACATTATACTTAAATCAGCACTGGCTATCTGGTTGACAAGCTGGTGAGCCACATGTTGTACAACAGAAGTAACATGATCTTAGAGATGTTCCTCCTCTTAAGTAAAGTTAGAAGGTCAGCTAATAAGATTAGGATTCGCTGTGCATGCGCCTGAAGCACGTAACACACAGTAGTAGTAACACTAAGTGTGTGTTTTACCTTTGCAAGGGAGCGGACGATGGGGCTCTCCATGATGCCTCTGAGGAAGATGAGGTCAATATCTTTAGCTCCTGTGCCTGATGGCAGGTCTTTAAGGTTGTCCAGTACCTGCTGCATGGCTGAGAGAGAGAAATAAATGAATTGAAGACATTTAGCTAAAGAAATGTCAACTTTTTAGCACAAAATTTCCTGCCAAGTGACAGCAGGCACAATGTTAGTGAAAAATTAAAGCTAATCCCTGGTTACAATTAACATTCACAGCTGATTCAAATACTGAGTGAAAAAAACGTTCACTGTTGTGTGGTGTATAGGGCAAGAACAACAAGTGGATCGTGAATCAATGGGTCAATTCACAAAGAAGATCCCTCATTTCCATCGCAGCAGCAACAAGCACACAGGGACACAAAGGAATTGTTTAACAAGATCGGTCCAGTAGTGGCTAAAAGCACACAGTAAGAAAATATAATATAATTTACTGCTTCTACAAGAAAATAGTTAGAGCTTTGATTATTCACCAACACAAAAGGCAAATCTTTTTCTTGACTTTTTTTACTGTACTTTCAAGAGAAAATGATTCCATTAAAACAGGGAGGGGCATCATTCTGAGTTGTCTGTCATGAGAAAATGCTGATCTTCCTTGGTTGGTACAGGGTTCAATCACAGAATCCAAAACGTTATGCTGTGTTGTGAGTGCATCACCATCAATAGGTTTTTCTTTTCTAATGTGTGATTATCATTCCACAAAGGAACAAATGTGCCCACAAACACCCAAAGAACCATCTTTGGGCAGTGGGCACAATACCATCCATTTGGTAACTAAATGTCAAATGTGACACATTACAACTCAGCAGTTGATGTTAAATAAATAGGCCATTAAGACTTTGTCTTTGAAGGCTTACCTGAGCCACACTTTGCACTGGCCATGGTCATATCTATTATTCTACAGTTCAGGATGGTGAAACTCTCCAAACACGGTCAAAATCCACCCAATTGCCCGCTTACATAAACCAGAGCAAATGGAGAGCTGGAGAATGTAGGAAACTAAGTCAAGTCACTATAGTGCACTCTAAGATCACCATACTGTAAAAGCTATGTTACACAATAAAGCAAACTCACATTTTCTAAGATATGCTGCTGATCAAGTAATTCAGGTGGAAAACAAAGAATAAGAGATTACAAGTAGAGCAAAATAACATGTTCATCTTGGTGTATTACATATACATTAGCACAAAGGGCACTTGAAAAATAAAAGAATGAAAAAGAACACAACTGAATGACAGCTGATCAGGTTGACGGCTGTACCAGCCACACACAATAGAGGCTATTTGTACAAACATGCTCTCTCAACAGGCAATACAATCTACCACTACTGTAATAAGAGGTCATGCAAAAAACTACTGTGGGCTTCTTGAACACAGGTAAAGCCGTTTTACCAGAATCGGAAAGCTCTAAAACATCCAAAATACAACATTGAAATACATCTGTGTAGGGTCAATAAAAAATCATGTAGAATTAGCAGGAAAGGCAAGAACTCACCCAAAAAACTGTTCTTAAATCATCAGTGCAGCATGCCAACACTGAGTACCCTGTTTTCTAAAATAAACACTCATCTGGAACCACTGGCCTAAACAAAGAACGGAAAAACAATTAAATTAACGTAAATATTTGCTGCAAATGTGCCAGAGAGCCTGAACCTCTTCCTAGGTATCAATTATGCTAATAAATAAGCCCTGCCCTCAGGGAGTCTTTATTACATGTAGTACTGTAATGCAGCCATTCTGCATGTCCACATCATTCATATGACCAATGTTTAGTTAAAAAGTACAAAAATAAATATTTTCAGAAGTTAAACTGTTTTAAGACTTAAAGCTATAACTTTACTTAGGAAAAAAAATGACAGGATCATAGTTATTACATGAGAAAGAAACGGGCAAAGGCACCAATCACCTTCATCAAAACAGCAAAAATATTTAAAAGGTGTGGCTTTTCCCAGATGAACAGCACAGGTTGTCAGAGTGCATCATACTTGCTTGTTTTCTCCTCAACAGGTCATTTAGTCTAGCCATAAAGATCCATTTTGATTAAACTTTTAAAACATAAGAGACGTAACAAAAAGATGCAATAAATCTGTAAATCATTTGTCAAGTGTGTTTTTGTAAAGGAAATATGATTCAGCCCATTCCAAAAGCCAAATATTACGTTTTTCTTCTCAGCTTACCAGTCTATCAATGGATTTTAACTCATATGTGTGGTTTTTTCCCCTCCATGACACTTCAGATCAACATTTTGAGGTTAATTCCTTCTACCTTCTATTCAATATGTGACTACATTAATCGGCTCCAACCTTGCAAACAGTTACAGCTGCTGAACTTCACTCACTTTGAACTAAAAAATATGCCTAAAAGTTTTTTTACTTTCGTCCATTACATGAATAACTAAGAGAAGTGAACATTTGCTGCTAAGCAGGTCCTGAAGTCATGGGAAAGTGAGTTGAAAGAGATTAGTCAGAATCGACCTCTTCAGGAAACGTTTTGGCTGCAGTGATTAGATTCTACTGTCAAGCTACACGCGCACAGCGCACGTGTAACCATCCTCAATCTGTTTAGCTAGAAAGATAATTAGCCACTGATGGCTAACAAGCCTTGACAAATGCCCTTTTCATTATTAACGTACAACAACCAGATACTTTTTGAAATTGGTTGCATTGGAACTTTGCAAATGCAGCTAATCTTATATTATTTTAAACAGAGAACGTCCCGTGTTGATTTGTAACGCACATGCAACCAAGTTAGCGATGCTAGTGACTGGTAGCAACTACTGGCGTGAGCTGTAAAAATATATTTGAGTCTTATGAATAATACCCGTAGCTCATACTTTGTCATAAGTCGAGAAATTAAACCAACAAACTTTAATAGTTAATATTCACTAAGCAGAGGTGCTTGTCGTAGCGAGGTAAAATTGACTAACTGCTATTATAAAGCTAGCTGGTTTATAGCTAAATATTAGCTGAAGGTTCAGTACAAGTCGAGAACCAGAAGGTCCCACGATGACACCTTTACGTTATATCTGGTCATATGGATGATACTTTACCTGCTGTATTTTAATCAGTGTCCACTCATGCTCCCATACTTTACTTAATTTCAGCTCTTCATAATTCGCCGATCTTTTGAGCAATAGAAACTTGAAGGTGCATTTCTAATGTGCTGTCTGTCTGCGCCCCTTCTCTCTCTGCGCTCCTCTTCCACACAGACAGTCCAGGACTGATGTCAGCCAGCCCATTCAAGTTCTATCTAGCCCATTGAGGTCCTTCGCAGCCCACCCATATCATTTACTGTCATTTAACACCAACATACAGGTTCGTTTCCATGAAGGTTTGGATGGGATCAATAACTCCCATCTTTAGAGTATGTAAATCTTGGTTTGTTTGTTGTTGTTTTTTAATCAAAAATAACTTTTTTCTGTACTATTATTTTTCTTATTTATTTATTGCTAATTTATATATGTGTATATTTGTTATTATGCTTGGGGAATGATACTACTGTTTATAAGAAGAGCTTGGAATGTTCTCATCCTGCTTATAAAAAGATTTTAGCTACTCAACAGTTCAATATTATTATGTAATAATGTGCCAGACAGGTCAGTTTTGCACTCATACTTTAATTTTGGACCACTGCACCATGCTATTGTAAAATATGCAGAATGTCATTTGGCATTGAGGTTTTTCTGAAATAACCAGCCATTTCAGAAAGACAGGAGGAAACAAGTTGTCTACACTACAGGAAAAAATATGTAGGAAATATGAATTATGAAATATGAATTAATTATACTTGTACACATGTGCAAGTTACCTATGCCATGGGCAATAATGCTCACTCAAACTATCACAGATTCTGACTTTTGAAGTTTCTGCTTTATGAGAAACCATATGGCCTCTCTTTCCTTTGTCCTGGAGGACACAGCCTCGATGCTTTCCAACAAAGTTTTAACACAATGATTTGTGTTCTGTGAAAATAGTCTATAGAAGTGCTCCTAAACCGTGATGTCTACTACAGAATTATCTGTTTTGAATGCAGGATTGGCTGTGGATCTGAAGATAATGAATATTATTCTTTAGCCTTTTCCTGTGTAACCCTTAACATTTCTCCAAATTTTTTTGCTATTTAAATATCTGCCAATTTAGTCTGACAGCATTATGTTTTATTTATTCTATTTTTAAATATTTGATCTAAATCAGACAATATCCTGAATTCTTTTATAATTGACAATATGTGGACATTATCTGTAGCTACTATTGCAATGCAAAAACACTTTTTAGAATTATATTTTGAGGACACACATATCCCATGATGAAGATATACTGTAGAACCTGCTTCCATTAATGACTCCTGTGATCAACTTTTCCCACATTTGGCTACAAATAGTCTACTAACATTGTTATTAAATTGATGCCACCCATCATCAGGTCAGCATAAAGCACCAAAACAATGTCCCATTCAAATAAATTTAATAAGGGTCCGGATTATTTTAGTAATCCATGTATAAAAAGAAAGCTTGTACCATAGTCTTGATTAGTTTTTGATGTATCCAGGTCACTTGATGGGATTAACCTGTTAATCTGTTTTCAGTAAGGCTGCAGGTGCATCTCAACAGACTTGATATAAGGTGTAAAACTAGGTGATGTCAAGTTTTACAGTAATTTCGTTTTCACTCTTTACTAAAAAAAGGACATTAATGGCAAAAGTGCTAAATAATATACTTGACTCATTTAGAAAAAAAATTCAAAGTGTTAAGATGACAATTCACCAGAAGAGAGCACTGTTACTCTATCAGTGAGTATCACCAAATATTTCAACACAGTACCTGCACTGTAAGACTAGACAGACTATAATGTACTATTTACCACATTTAATCAAGAAAATCAAAGTGAGGTAATAGACCCGTATGAGTTTGTTTATGAGTGTATAAGTGCCCAGGTTATTAGTCTTATCTATATTCTGCATATATTTACATGGTGCATAAGAAACTTGGTAATTCATATCACTGTATACATCCAGGTTTCTGACCATATTTAAATATAGATTTCCCTCTCTTGGAGAACTTCATGTAGCATATCTTTGATTCTCTCAAAACCAGGAACAGATCTTGTCTCGGTTTCAGAAAGCAGAATAACATGTATACATGTGCAACACATAACCAGGATACAAACAAATGCAATTGTAACCAGGACTAATAAACAATTCATGACTAATACATGTTACAGTGCAATCAGATAGGCCATCCAAAGGAATTTCTTTACACTGTGTTTATTCCATGCACATTTAAACACAAGCTCATTTTCTGTCAGTAAAAGAGAGGAGCAGCTTTACAAATTGTCTGGATGTGACAACTCCAACAGCATCACCACACAGGCAGTCCTTTAAACCTACATAAAAACATACAGACATTCAGTATGTACAGTAAGATTTTTTCCAGTTCTGATTCATACATGCCTCAAAGACAATTGATTAGAAATAAATAGTTCAATACAGTAGCACCATTGACTTTGGCCCTACATATCCCCTCAAAGCATAATCAATACTACTTTCAAACACTAAAAATATAAACAATGTAATACTATCAACTTCCAGAGAATAGACTTTTTACATCTGTTTTGTTAAATTATTATACAATGTAAAGAGTCTGTGCTGTAAATTTTACATGTTCCCTTCATGATAGAGATAATGTAGAGGTTACAGAGCTGACTAATATTTAAAAAATTACCTGACATAGTTGGACCCAGGAACACTCTCTGTGCTCTCCCTTACCAGCACATCTGAAAATACAGTGTCTGGAATGTCTCTCTTTCCATACCTGTGCATAAAAAAAGTTTAGTTTCCTTTACAAACATGTAATGAGCAAACAAAATAATCATACATTAATGGAGGGACATAAATAAAAATAAATAAAAATAAACAGACGTAAAACTGCATATTCTATTTATATATCCGAAAAAGCATAGGAGGTAGTACAAACTTAATTTATCCCACCCTTTTTTAAAATAACAATAGTATTTGATTATTTAGCTTTCTATCAGTATGATTATGATAACGATAGTCTTTATATTATTATAAATAAAATAGACATACATAACTGAAGATAACACCAAAATACATTAATAACAAAAAAGATAAATAAACAGGAAACATCCAGTAATAATCAAAACCCTCTTAATTTCTGTACCTTTGGACTAACCCTACAAACTGAAGTATGAAAAGTTTTCCTTGCTTTGTGTACCCAAAGTGTTCTGAAATTAAATTTTCCCCTTAAGTTATAACCCCTTCCCTAAGCTAGTAAGTTTAAAAAAAACAAAAAAACCATTAAAAAAGCAGCTGTTCAATACTTCATTTACACACTCATGATAAAAAAGTATATAATGCAGAAATTCAAAGACTGACCTTTGTCTTGTAATTAGATTGATGTAGTGTCTCAGTGCAGAATAATACTTGGCAAGCTCTTCAGGTGGTGCTCCTTCCCGGGGACCAACAGGCTTGACAGGATATCCATTTATGCCAGAATGAATGCAAACCAGCAGGCAGAGAACCAGAACAGCCGGCGACATCACAGTGTTGTAGGGTGTCCTGGATCAAAGGGAAATTAAGTCAAAATGAAGAGAAAAAGAGGATTATCCAACAATAAGGAAAAAACAGATATAGAAGTTCCATATTAGACTTATATTCCTAGGGTTTATGATCTGGAGCCAAATAAAGCTATTAAATCTATAACTATATAACTCCATTTCAATCAAAAATTTAACCTTTTAATTAAAATGTTAGAAATAACAAATTTCCTCACACTTGAAAATACTGCTGTAGATGGTTTTCTCACTGTTCAAGGCGCCCTGTCAGATTCATAACACTGCTGCCCGTCTTTTATACGGAGTTCTGCGAGGGGGGGGGGGTTGTTTCATTTTCTTTAAAGTTACTCCTGAGAAATATCTGTTGCCTCATTAGCTTAATTAAACCTGTGAAACAAATGGAAATGCTAAGTTGCATTATCAAAACATGAAAGGTGTCACCATCAGATTAATTAGAATTTTATTTGACTTGATGGAGTGTATGTCTTTACTGTTTTGAAAGGAATTAGATGAATTGCATTAGAAGTGAATGTGCTTTGAGAATTTAATTAATTCTACATTATATCACTACAAGTTAATGTTATACATCATGATCAGCTCCTGCTGAATTTAATTGCAGTGAATTTGGTTGTAAAGTTCAAATAGGTCCATGTAATTGATTGTCATCTTTATCCTTTTTTCTGCATTGAATACAGTAAAAAGGCAGATTATCTTGGCAAAGTATAAGTGAAGAGAAATCTAAAAATGTTCATCAGTTTAGGCTGTTCACTTAAAAGACCACAACCAGCATGACAAGTCTTAATAAAGCTGATGATGTGTAACTTCAAATGGCTGATGACGGTCATTTGGTTTCAAGTGTTTGGATGCCCTACATGTTTGGAAAGATGACGTTACAGCTGATTGAACAATGTGGAGGGGGTCTGCATGCAGAAACAAAAAATTAAAGATAAAGCATGATCAAAATGGCTTTTTCGCAGTGTGTTCAAGTTACACCGAAGTGATCAATTCAAGTCATATTTGCTTCTCCTGTATCTGCAGGGATACAAAACAGTAAAAACTCAACTTTTAATACTTTTACCTGACAAGGAGTTGACTTAAATTGGCAAGTTTTGTCAAATGGAGGACCACAGGTCCAAATGATGCAAAATTGCACAAGAAAGAGCAGAAAATCAGACAAACCCATAAACTTCCAATTCCAGTTGATAGAGGGCACAAAATGCTTTCAGCCTCTAAATGGTAAAACAACTTTAATGGCAACTATTTTCTCTGAAGAGCACTCAACTTAAATTTGACAGTAGACTGGTGCTGTTGTCATCTATGACAGTCACACGAGAACTTTAGCACAGTTCTTACAGAAAAAGAAAAACTAAAAATTTCCTGCCTTTCATTATACACTGAATATTAAGATTTTGTATACCAGACTGGCTTGTTTCATCCACACAGTATTTACAATTTTATGGCCATTTTATCCTTTACCTCAGATATAAAGCATGTGCTGTGTGGGGACTGGTCAATAATAAATATATAACTTACATACTCGGGCTCATCTGCCTGCAGGTACTTTGCTGGCAAATGAGGGCCAGGTGGATACACACATAGTCATTTGAGTGTCTTGTTTAATACACCTCATAAGCTTTTTCACCAAGAGAAAACCAGACGGCAGCCAAGTGCCAACCCTCCTGCTGGGAAGAGACTGATAACAGATGAAACCAAGTTCTGAATACGTTTTAACAGTGGGTATGTTGGAATTTAATCAGCCTAGAAAACAGGTGGGCTTTTGATAGAGGACCCAAGCTGAGCGCCTTGTTTGGAGGTTGTGGGACATAAATGATTTATTCCCAGCTAGCTGCATACTGGGGGAGTAATGAGCAGTTACTGATCACCATGTTCTTTCCTCTGTCTATTATCATGTTGCGGTGCACATACACCATCATAGAATATGATGCAAACTAATATGGGATGAAAAGCTTTATGCTGCTTGTCAGCTCTATCATTTGTGTGGAAAGAAGTGAAATGAGGTGTTCAAGGCAGCATGATGTGTGTTTACACAGAAATAAATCATGGAAAACAGATATTCTGCTACTGCTGTTGCAAAATCTAACTAATCTTCCTTTTCCTCATAATATACAAAACCATAGTGTTGTAACACCATGACTCCTGATGGCCCCACAACAGTGGGTAAACACTTCAGCAGATAATGACCGAATTAGCTGGAATGGCAAACTTTGAGAGGAACATTTCTTTCATGTTTAATTTTCCCTAGATCCAGAGAAAACCTTGTTCAATACCAATTGGATCCTAAATATTATGTTTTAGCCAAGGATATTGCATAGATAATAATGTATAATAATAATAAACAGCAATATTAACAGTGCAATGTTAAATTATCGTTTGTCATAAGAAAATGTCTCTTAACAAAGTCAATCTACTTCCACTCCTTTTTTTTTGCTGGTATTATCCTTGTCCATCTAGCATTTGAACATTAGTGTTTAAACACTGCACACCATTTAAGATAGCACAACCACCATGAGTTACAAACATCCAACTGCAGGTCCTGTCAGGCTCTGCACAGGCTTCTCCTGCTCCATTGCTTTTTCACATTTAGCTAATGTTCTGACAGAAAGTCAATGAAGTGCAATGGTTACTTGCTAGTAGGTTCTGGGGGTATAGTATATGTATGTGTATTCATACCCTCTGAGATTTGTGTATCCTTGAACATACTTGAGTTTACGTTCACATTCGGTCTCAAAAAGAATCCTAAACCATTCAATCATTCAGACTTTTAAAATATTTTGCAATTCTCCATCCTTACTTTCATCTGTTCATTTATCATGATTTTCACAGGATTGTTTGAGAATTTATTATCCATTGTCACATTGTAGGCAGTATAGCTTTGAAGCAGCAAGGAATGGTATTGTAAATGCCAGTTCTTTGCCGAAACACTGAACAGCTGCAGACTGTAAACACACTTTAATTTGCTCAAGTGCTGACTGACTTACTTGTATGTTGTTCCCCATTTACCGGTCAGTCCTTTAGTGCATGTGAGTGTCAGGTTAATGCATGTCACAAATAATAGTTTGGCAAACAATGTCTTTTCCTGCAAGAAGCAATCAGCTTGTTTGAATTGGCTGAAACATCAAGTTGAACAGTTTGTTTTGGTGAACCTTGTTTCTTAAGGAGAATGTTCCTAAAACTTAAACTTACAACAGATCAAACTGCTTTGTGAATTAGTCCAGTGTGCCTCTGCATAGCTTTGAAAGTACGTTAGTTAACTTGATTATCATTTTGTGAATTGCAATCTGTATCTTTACAGAGGGTACTTTTATCTAAATACGTATATTTTAAAGAGAACCCTTTTGAGAAGGAAAATGTTACTTCTGTTCAAAATCTAGTCGCACATTTCACTTCAAGGGTTAAAAGCTTAAAAGTTGTTTGTTTCAAATGTTGAAACAGATAAATAGGAGCTGAGATCATTTTAAATTTGGTGCAAGGACAATCATCCACCAGTCTACCCCATATGATACAGGTGTTAGTCAATAATAGGTCTATGAATAACTCTCAGACGACAGGAAGCAAAATTCTAATGTGATGAAATGCAGATGCACATTTTTCTCAAAATTCTAAGTCTAATGTGTGAAAGAAACCCATCACATCATTAATACCATCCCTACAGTAAAACTTGATGATGGCAGCATTGATATGTGGGGATGTTTTGTCAGTGATACAGACGAGAAGTCTGGTCATGAAAGATTAAAAAAGCTGCAAATGTAAGTGGAAACCTTTTCAATGAACTGAATGAAATACGGCAAATGGCCAAGGAAACAGGTTACTATACAACTAATGTAATTTTAGTACTGTACATACAGACCCAATAAATCTGTTCCAAGTATTCTTGATAGTAGTTTACATTCTCTTATAAAAAGAAAGCTTTCTTGAATACCCAAGACTTTGCAGTAAAGGAAGATAAATACAAACCCTGTCATAACACAATTATTAACAATAATTATAAGAGATTTAATTAGAGTGGTTGAGAAATGATTTATTTCAACCATCAACCTATGACAAAAACAACTCTTCATCAAACTGACATTATTTTACAAATATATTTTTCTTAATGGTGTAATGGTTAAACAATATGAACAAATGTGTATATATAAAATTATTCCATATGATGAAGCTTCTTTTTTCTTTTTTTTTTTACTGTAAAAGGGATGGATCCATTCAAATCTCTCTTTTTAATTGACAAAAGCACATTTAATTGCTGCCCATGCAGGTAGCAAAGAAAGTACCAAACGTTCTGAAGAAGCTGGTTAGTCTGAGCACAGCTTTGTCACTTTGTCAGCTCAATATCCAATATGAAATCCTCTGGGAGCAGCTCAGCAGGAATCCTCTTCAGCTGTTCATCATAGACACGTAAAGTCCAGAGTTTTTCAAGTTCATACACTTCTCTGGCCTCTGGCAGCATAAAGTGAACAACCATATTACCTGAGGAAAGAAAAACCGATTCATGTAACCACAATAACAAACACCAGTTTACACATACAGCCATATAAACTGGGTCTTCAAGAATTTACATACCAAAGTCAATACACATCCAGTCCTCTGCATCCTTCCCTTCGATCTTGACATTTCGATCCTCATCTTTCTTCAGAAACTTGTACTGGAAGAAAAGCATCCTTAGTACATACTTTTAAAACAAATACAGGTTACACAAAATATCTACTAGTGAGTAAATAAGGTCCATTACCACTTTGACGGCATAAAGTGCCATTGCACGGAGGTGCCTTGGTGATACACCGCTGACAACAATGAAGTACTCTGTATATTTGATATGGTCTGGTACTTTAATCACACAGAGGTCCACAGCATTTTCCTGACGCAGTAGAGACACCAGGACATCGAGATTGAAAGTCTCGGAAGATCCTGGAAAAACAGGAAACACAATGTCTAAAAGAAATATCCAGGCAATTTATTATTATGTGGAGAGGTTGTTGGGACAGATTGGCAGGCATATTTCTGTTAGTCTGTCCAGGGCTGCTGTGGTGACACATGTAGCTTACAATCACCAGTGTTTAAGTGTGGAGTGAATGAATTAGTGTAAAGTAGTTTGGGTGCCTTGAAAAGCCACTATATAAATTAAATCCATTATTATTGTTGTAAATAATAATAATTATAATAATGATATCATTTATTATTGTTGTTGTTGCTGTTATTATTATCATCATTCTGATTATCATTATTATAATTATTAGTCTGGTATATGTTATTGTGCTACCTGAAATAATCACTGCACTTTTGTAACTACTGCTGTCTTGATTAATTAATATACTTAATCATTTTATTTTTTTTAAATCAGTATAACTGATAACCAAGAAGGACTCCTCCAGGCTGGATAAGTTGATCAGGTGAGCTGACTCTGTGGTTGGCATGAAGTAGGACTCTGGTGATGGTAATAGAGAAGAGGACTCTGGACTAACTGCTGACCATCCTAGATGATGCCAGTCATCCACTGCACATCATCACCAGTGCACAGAGATGTTTGTTCCGTGTCAGATGGTTGCCCCCCCAGGAGTAGAACAACCAGGCTAAGGAACTCTTTTGTTCCCTGTGCCATCACCCTGTATAACTCCACACTTGGTGTGGGGGATAGCAGAGGGACAGCCGACAATGGTGAGGAACAGTGAACATTAACATCATTACAGATTAAGTAGTTAATTATGCTAATTACACTGGGTGCAATAATTGACTGCTTGAATGCAATGTATTGTGTGTGCGCGCGCAAGTTTCTCCTGTGTGAATTTTTAAAGAGTAGCTTGTACTTTTTCTTGTATACTTTGGTGTATTGTGTTTTCTTTTAACCCTTTTTATGGTGCTGTACTGCTGCTGGAACTCCCAATCTCCCTAAGGGAGCCTGTCCAAAGAGATCAATAAAGTTTTATCTAATCTAAGAATGACGCCTTTTATATATGCAATGGTGCCTGTAGGCCGAAAACTGCGTAATTTATTTCACTTGCTTAGCGGGATATTTATATATTCTTTTGATTGTAGTTTGGTACATTTAAAAAGAAAATGAATCCCGATGTAAAAGGAAATTTAGAGAAATAATCTAAATAACGTTATTTGCGATGACGCCGTTTGTGCATGAAAAAGCAGTGGACCCAGCAGTGACTTACTCGGACTGAGGGAGACCGTGTATCTGTTCATGTCCATTTCATCTGCTTCTTCTTCCAACATGCCTGTTCTCTCTGTATGTCTACTTCCACCACTGTCAGAAGAATGTCTTTTTGTGTTAAAGCGACACTTGAGTGAAGCCGCCTCATAACAGTGCTGTTTACATGAGGCTAAATTTACTGTAAGGCTATGGCACCGAGCTTTACTTAACAAACTGACGCCTCTGACACCACCCGTCGGTTGTATTAAATGGCTACCTCTACACCACACCATTAACAGTTTCCCGGATCGATGAAGAATATTCATATTTTTTATCTTTTATATTCTATCATGTAACATTGTCCACGAGTTTATCGTCCAACGAACACAAACAGGAAGCAATTCTTGTCCTTGATTTTTGATTGGTTGGTACTTCTTCTTTGTCGGTTTCTTTCTGCTTGAAATGGGTGAAGACCACCCTCTCCCGACGATAAATGGTATTGACCTCAGGGTTTAGAACTTAAGTTTTCTAAATCGGTGTGATGCACGTGTTTCACGAGACAGGATTATAAATTGTCCCTTTATTAAAACCTATCTAGACCGATTATATTGTTTAAATCTGTGAACTCACATTTAGTCACTCTTGTTTTAAAGCTGCAGTAGTGAAAATAGCTTTGAGTTTGACCCATTTCAGAGCAAATAATTGACTGTATTACAATGATCAATTTAATTCAGCAAGAAAAGGACCTTATATATATTTTGCTGTTGTTGTATAAATCATATAATCATCACCCGCATCCAACTATTATCAGGTTGTCTGTCTCTTTTCACTGATCTCATTTAAAAAACACCCTCATTATTTCTTCATGGATTCATATTTGCATTGAGTATATATATTATCCATCTATGTTGAATGATATAATTAATCTTAATGTTGATATGGATTCCTCTGATTGCATTTTTCTTTCCTTCCATCTGGCAATCTTTGATCACATACGTAGGTGAAGCCTTATGACCTGAGTTCAGCTATAACAGTTTTTCTTCTGAAAGGGAGCTTTCCATTTTGTACTTGATCATGGCTCTGTATTCTATAGTTTTGACCCATTCTTTTTTTTATCACTATGACTATTAAAAAGATTACATTTAATTGAAATTATAGTGCACTGTACCTTGCTATTTTCTCCTCTGGAATCATTTTGGTCTTAAACATAAAAAAAAAACAATCATACATGTAGCGATTTTATCTACAGACTACATGAAAGCAAAAATTACTTTATCATATCAAGAGTCCAAATAAAATAATCTATGGACTGAGAGAAACAGAAGTATAAATCTGCAAAAACAGAAAAGCTCAAATAACTCAAAACTACAGGATAATCCTTGGATAAATGTAGTTATTTTCAGCCTATTAAAATTATGCCTGCTGTGTCACAGTGTCCGAGAGCCATAGTCACATAACACAATTTATAGTTGCTTGGACATTAAAGGAAAAATACACAGAATAAAATTAACTCTGCTTTTATTTCTGTAGGAAAAAAATTAAATGGAAAATTCTGAAAACATACTGTTTTACAAAAACTAACACATCTGCCCTGAACAACACTTACATTTATATAAAAATGTATGCAATAAAAAATCTCAATAAATCCATAAAAATAAATTCTTGTGGTACAATCTTACTTGTAAACACATTTTCACTCAATTTACAAATTTAACTATGTAATCAAAACATAGTTTTCCCTGTATAAAGGAAAGCTGTGTACATTTTTGTACATTTTGTTCATATTGAAGATTTTCATTCATCAGCACAGTCAGATTCCATAACTACATTCAGTCGCAAGCCCACAGGAATATGATCTGTCAGGCCAGCCAGGTGCGTTATAAAGGTCACCTCTTCAATTTCCTGGAAACAAGAAAGTCATAAACCTCAATATTCTTACATGTGCAAGTATGTTTATTTTTTTTTTACTAGTATATTTGATGTTACTGTAACTTGCATCTTCATAGATATAGAAAAAGTTGAGAATTGAACAAAGAAAGATGAAAGCACAATAATGTACGCACTGTTCGGCACTGCTTTGAAATGGAGCTTTCTCTGTAGAGGATGTAATCAATTCTACGTCCAATCCAAGGCTGGCCAGTCTCTGGATAAACTAGGGGAGAGTCTGCTGCAGGAACAGGAGGGGAGATATAATGCCTCCTCAGGTCATCTCTTTCCAAAGTTCTGCAAAGACACAAAGAAGACGCACAGGGTGTCATGCAGTTATTAAAGTGTAAAGAGCTTTAAACTCAACACATTTGTGTTGCTGAGATGAAACCAGCAGATCTGAGAATACCTTTGCAGTCTATCTGGAGTGTTTACCTCATCTTCATATAAAGTTGGCTGCTCCAGGAGAGTACCTTCAGGAGCAAACCACAGTAATACCCAATCTATTATTTTTGCCATATATTTGATATATAGTATTCAGTCGAATCTGTTATGTTTAAATGATACTAACCAATGACCCAAGGCTTTTCTCTTCCAGGTCCAGCCCTGCAAGGGTCTTTATACTCTTCAAAGAGATAGTGATTCTGTTCCAGATGGTCATCTGCTCAAACACAACCACACATATTTATAGTACTTTTCGAAAAATACAAAAATATTGACAAAATAACAGTTAATTGTATGAGAGACGCACCAGGTGAGCAGTTATCAAAGTTGAAATCACCACAGAGCACATCGAAAACAACCTCCTCATCAGGCTGTTTGTTGGCAGTCTGAAAATCAACAATCCACTTGGTAACCATGTCCAACTGCTCACAGCGAATATCCCCTTCACCTGGTTAGAGAGCACAGAGAAGGTATCATAAAGCTTGCTTGTTCCCCCCCTCATAACAAAATGTAAAAATGTTCATTTTAAACCAAATCAAAAAGTGTGACTTGCCCTCTGGTGCATGAAGATGTGTACAGTTAAAATAGCCGACCACTGTCTTCTGTTTCTTATTCTGCCCGATTAACACCTGAGAATTTCAATGCATTTATTGCATCATACTGTTTGAGTGTTCATTCAGCGTTAAGAAAAAAGCATAACAGTAATTAATCATATCAACCCATATTTCAGTTTCAGCTAGATAATTATAAAAACTGCTTGGTACTTAATTAATGATATTAGAGATCCCTTCAATCTATGCTCACATTTGCAGAGTAATTTATGTCTGAGATGTTTTTTCCCATAAAGAAGCTTAATTACCTTGTTAGACATTCTTAATATAACATTTATGCCTCGTCTCTCACAGATTAATCAAGAATCAGGAATTCAATTATTCCGAAGAAAAAAAGGGCTCTTACTCAATAGATTATCTATTTGCAAGTACATGCCTTAAAACTCAAATTTTGACAAAACCTTTCACTGTAGACAACGAGGCTAAATATCCATTGACAAAACACATTTCTAAATGAAGCAGGTCTTAAAACCAATCACCTTAGCAGACAGGAGGCCCTTGGCAGCCAGCGCATCTTCCCCACGACTATTTGGAAAGCACTTGTACTGGGCACCCAGCACAGGGAATCTGCTGGCAAGGAACAGGCCACTGTTGAAGAACTTAAAAGAGGAACATCTACAGGGGGGCTGGCAGGCATATACGCCAACGTCGTACAGTATGTGTCCAAACACTGGCTTTAATATATCGGTGAGCTTCTGAGCAGCTCTCTTATCAAACACCTCTTCCAGGCACATTATATCAATATTGGCTGGAAACAACGATGACACTTCCCACGGTACATCACCCTGCTGGCGGAGACCCTGAGAGAGCAAAGCGCGGGGAGCACGCCGGTGGCTCGATCGGCCCTGCTGGTTGGAATTCTGATTGGAATTGAGGCATGGAGAAGGTGGTTCAGATGATGGCTCTTCTGTGTCATCACAAGGCACACGAACCACTCTAAACTGTCTTTGGGTTGATTCGACATGGTGGTTTACTGGTGGTTGTGATTGTCCTGTAGCCCCATATGTATTTGAGCTAGCTGTGGGGAGAATGCTGTTAGAGGGGCTGAGAGTGCCACAGCTGCTGGGGGAGTCAATAAAGATCCTGATATGGGGTCGACACACACCCTGTACGATGCGTTGACCGATGGCAGACGCCCTGTGCTGAGTGTGGCCCAGGTTGTTAAATCGAGCCAGACTTTCAGGCAACAAACAAAGGTTGGCTGTGGCAAAACCAAATGATGCCTTTCCTGCTAGCTCAAAGCCTCTGTGAATCTCCATTTCTGGTGAGGATGGTGCTTCTCTGTGGTAGTAAAATGGCCTGCGACACGCCTGAAGGGGTGCCCAGAGTATAAAGCCCAGGAAAGCCAAGGGGGCCGTGACGAGAAAAAGAATGAAGAAGAGAATGGAGCCGAAGAAGACCTTGAGGGGATGAAGGTAGCATTCTTGTTCTTCTCGCTGGATTTGCTCCTGGGTGGTGGACTTGCATACAGCAATGACGTGATCAAGACACCAGAAACAAGGCAGGATGAGGGTCCATCCCACAGCATGGATACCTGCAACACACCCATTAGGAAAGGGGGATTCTTCCAGGGCCATGCCTCTCCACCGTCCCTAAATAACTATTACGACAAACAACATCCAGACATCCGGTTCTGGATGCATTCCTGGAATCAGTTTCTCCTTCACAAGCTCCACCAGGCACTAAAACGGGAGAAAGATGTCAAACTATTAGCAAATCTTCATTCTTGTGTGTAGATGTCCACATTTACAGTAAGAATTCTGAGGAATAACTGGCTTATTGACTTCATGTCTGTACATGCAATGGAAAACATGAAGCAACAGAGTGTTTCTGACATTATTGCAGCACTGTGAGGTTCACAGGGAACACCAGACCGGCTTAAAGCATGCTTATGCAATCTGCCATGATCACTTTTAAGAGGCAAATAGAAAAAAACCCCGGTGTAATCCAGCTGTCACCATCTGTACAGTGTTGCTAAATAAGACTACAAAGAGAAGTCTGCCTAAACACCACGCCTTTTTAAGTATTTATCTATTAAAGATGCTGAGTGAAACAGGTTGAGTGAGTCATCAAACTAATATTTTACTTAACGTGTAATATTACATTTCTATTAAAAAAACGACCATATAACCCACTTATAATACATTAACAATGCATTACGAGATGGTTATTTTTCCTTGGGGTAAACCAGTGGCTTTTATTCTTGTAATAACTACTGTTTAACAAAATATTCATTGAAAAAATAACAAACAGTAAATTGTACAACCAGACATCTCTAGTTTCCAGACGATAGCCCCGTTAAAAGCCGGCTACCTAGTCGTAACTGGGACCTGTCCATGTCAATGTGTCTGTTCAATGAACACTCGACAGGTTTAGGAATTGCAGCACAGGTACTCGCATCGATCCTGAACAGGTACGTTAAAGATACTAGTTCAACTTAACCATTGACAAAACCTTACACTGGTGTGTTAGAACCATAAAATAACACTTCATTACAATGAAGTGAGATCCGCTAACGATCACGTTTAATACACGTTTTATAAAGTATACCAACAAGTCAGTTACAACAACTGAAAGCAGTCACCTGTCATTTTGTGCAGCTAGCTTAAAATCTTTAGCTAAACTGGAAGCCCATATGGTCTTACCATTGACTGTAAGTCTTACCTTAGCGCGAAAACTGGGGCAGTCTGCCTGATGAACGCATTGAGGACCTGTTTGTGTACTTATTCCATTACACTAAACTATCTGGTTTTCATTTGCTGGGACGAAACCAAAAGTCTTTGGTTTGGAAACAAATAAAACAGACGAACAAAAGTAGCCCTTTGGAATATAAACCCTCCCTGCTCTCAGCAGCTCGTGGCATTATTAAGCCACACCCAAATGGCGTTGCCATGGTGTCGGGTCAGTCTGACACGTGATCTTACCTGAAGCGACCTACAGAAAAGTTGCAAAATTAATTTGTCTGTTCCTAAATTAGCAGGGTTTTTTTTAAATCTGCATTCTTGGCTGATTATATTGTTTATTTATTTATTTTTGTTTTCATTTCTTTATTTTTGATTGAGTGATTTAAGTTTAGCTTTCATTTCTTATTGACTTACCTATGAGTAAAAATGTCCATGATAAGAACACACCCCACTGGTTTGTAAAGTTTATTGCAGAGGAATTGAAGATCTCATAGTTCCATATCTTTCCAACTGAGCACTTTGCTCTCATACTAAAAGTTAAGTTTACTTGTGGTTCCTGGAAAATGGGAGGCTGAGCCTACAGCTATCAGGTCTCTTTCTTATGGAACCAGCCCCCACTTTGGTTTTGGGAAGCAGACACCCTCTTTACTTTTAAGATTCAGGATGAAAACTTCACTTGTTGTGAATTAGCACTGTTAATTTAAAGCCAAATTCAATTTAGTTCAATTCAGTTCAATTCAATTCAATTCAATTCAATTCAATTCAATTCATTTCATTTCATTTCATTTCATTTCATTTCATTTCATTTCAATTCAATTCAATTCAATTCAATTCAATTCAATATTTAGCCAAAGGGGCTGAACACCTTTAATGAACATTTTCTTTCTGTTATCAATTTGAGTAAGAGAGTACAAGGTGAAAAAAGAATAATTCCACATAGGAAATCATTCTAAAACAGGAAAATGTCCAAAACCTGCAGCACTGTGGCTCTCTAAGACCAAATTTTGCCTATCCATGATTTGCACATAGCTTGATGAAGAGCCATCTTTTAATAATCAAGTTGACAATTTGCTAAAAAGAAAAAAATAGACCAAAACCTGGCTTAATTTATTGATCTATTTATGTATTTATTTTAATGCTTTCATACAGTTTCCCCCTTTCTGTGTTAGAATGTGTTGTTGTTTACATTGCTACATCTTTATCTTTAATCTTAAAAAATGGAAACAGTGCTGCATTATCTTTGGTCACAAATGCAAGCTCATGCACTCACCATTTTGCATCGTGGGACTAAAATGGTGCTCTCTAAACCAGAGGGGGAAAAACACTTGTTGCTGTTCTTTGGACAAACATTGATAAATGAACTGTTTACTGAAAATGTCCTGTTTTTACCATATCATACCAGCCAAGATTGAATTCTTTAAATGTAAAGTCAGAACTGGGTAAAACTGCTTTCTTCCTCATGCTTTATATGCATGGAATGAGCTTAAAAATATCATCCTTTTACAGACAGCTGATCAGTTCTTACATGTATTATAGAGTCAAAATGAGAAACCAAGCCAATTTTTGTTGTGGGCATTTTTCCGTAAAATCATAGCCACACAATATTCATCACATGCTGTCATTTATTTGCATCGTTTTTCACTTCAAGATGCAGTAGGCTCTCCAGCTTGCTGTGTCGTTGGATGCAGGAACGTCTACCAGAAAAGCAGTGGCTTTTTGTCATTTGCTGCCATCTTGCAGAGACAATCAAGCACAAGTAGCAGGTCCTTCTGAAGTTTTCTAGGAGCAGTGGTTACTATCACCTTCCTCACAAAGTCTGTATTATTGTAGTCAGCCCATTGGGGGCTGTTTTCAGTGAGCCTTTCCTTCAGGATCCCAAAGGTGTTGACAATGAATTCAGTGAAAGGAGGGTGAAGTGCTGGTTTGTACCCAAGCTGGCTCAGCTTGTTCATAAGGTCTGCATACCTCTGAGTGAGATAAAGTTGATAGCCCTTATCCACCTGTCCTGTCAGCGGGTGTGTACTAACCTGCAAGAGAGGAGGACAGGTTTTACTTTCCTCATGTTTTTCAATGGAAATGTTAGAGTTTGTACCCTTTTATTACTCAAAAACTAATTTTACCAACAGGCACATATATGATTGAATAAAGCTTTTCATAAAACTTGCCTCTATGATCTTCTCTGGTATGCTGCGGACTGTGAAACCATAGTGCCTCTCATAGGTCTCGAAGACATGGGACAGAATTCTCCGATCTAGTTGATAGGCAATCTCTCCAAGAAGCTTCTGGGGAACTGCAAATGAATAAATAAATTAATGCAAAAAAAGGTACAGGCAACTTTATCATTGTTCTAAAATTGTTGTGACTGTGACACCTTTGATGCAAAAAGGGCTCTCAGTTTGGCAATTTTGAAGCTCTGCTGCATCATCCGTGTTGAATGCAGAGGTTTGAAGGAAAGACTTGAAGTTGATGGGAGATGAAGTTCGGGCCTCATGTTTGGATGTGGTTGGCTGCAAGTCTCTCTTGAACATTTGCTCATCAAAGAGGGTTTGCATCTGAATGGGTGACTTTGTGGAGACTGTGCAAATATACAAAAAACAGTTCTGATTAATTATCATAACAAGGAAGTACAGATTGATAAATCCTATAGTTAGGGGTGATTAACCATCCCTTAGTTATGCTGCCAAAGGCTTAGACTGCTGAGGGACGTCCCATGATGCACTGGGCTGTTTCATTTTCATCCTCATCTCTCTGCACGCGTCTCCCATGTATAAACGTATGACAGTACTGCCATCATTAACATATTTCTCCTCTCTCAGCAGATCTCGCTGGATCAAATATGATGTCTGTTGTCTCTCTTTCTGTCCTCTCCAACCAAACCGGTTTGAAGCAAATGGCCGCCCTCCCTGAGCCGGGTTCTGCTGGAGGTTTTTCCTTCCTGTTTAAAGGGAGTTTTCCTTTCCAACATTGCCTCAAGCAAGCTCGGGATGGGGATTGGATGGAAGACTAGATTTGATGCAGTCTGTTGGTTCCCTTAGCTAGGCTATTTGTTATGAATTGGCTTGCTTGAATCAATGTATGACAATCAGATTGGCTCAAACTGATTGTCTGTGAAGCGCCCTGAGATGACATTGTCGTGAATTGGCGTTATACAAATAAAGCTGAATTGAATTGAATTGAATTGTACTTTACTAAAACAGAGATGCAGGTTGCAGTTGACAGACTTGGTGACCACATCCTGTCCGTTTTGACCAGCTTACACTGGTTCCCAGCATGTTATTGAATAAAGTTACTGATAACTTTGTGGTTATTATAACTAACATTATAAGTTTATCAGTGATGGCTAGCATTGTAAAAAGGTTCTTGGGTCGAACCTTGGCTCGGTTTGAATGGCTTCAGCCTAGTTTTCTCCCACAGTCCAAAACAGGCATGTTAGTGAGTGTTAATAGACTGGAAACCTGCCTATGGTGTACCCTATCTCTTGCCTGATAACAGCTGGGATAGGCTGCCTTGAATTGGATTAAGCAGGTATAGAAAATGGACAGATGGTCTTGGGAGCCCTAATATTCCTTCTGTGATTTTGATAATGTTAGCAATATTGTTTCTGTTAATGATTTTGCGGAAACATTAGCTTTTTGGGGAAATGTATAACAATTACAATTTATTTCATACTCATTGTTTTCCTCCTATGAAACCAGAAGCTTCAAATGTATGAAATGAAATCAAGAATAAGGGATGGAAAAATGTTTCACTTTGTCATTTAAAAGTGTAATTTTCTTACATAATTACAAGTTCTCATGAAGAAATTGCCTTGGTGTTAGAGCGTGACAAAGATATACTGGTTTAAAAAAATACTGGAAAAAGTAATGCAAATAAAAAATACATTGATTAATGTATAGCCAAAAAAACTTAAATGGCAAATTAAAAAACCAAGTTGATGAAAGAGAAGAGATCTCCTGATATCTAGCCAAAAAAGTATTGAAGCAGTACAAATGTTGTATTGATCTATGAAAATTTTTTGGTGATAGTTCTTTTTGTAATAAGGATCATGAGGTAATATTTTTAGTTTGTTCCTTTTTGATTGGACAGTATACAAATGAGGATAGGGTAGGTTTTTTTTGCAAAGTTTTTAAAGGAATTTTTTTATTTCTAACCAAAGCTGTATAAAAATGGGTTATCAACATTGTATTACTGTTGCTAGGAAACTGCTTGAGTCATTTTCCATGTCAGCAGTTGAACTGCATAATTATCTTTGCCAAATAAACAAATACATTTTGTTTGTTCATCCTTACCCCTCAACTTGTGTTATAATTACATGTTATTGCTTAATCAAATAAGCACGTTGACATAATCCTTATCCACTGGTCATTGAAGGAACCACATAAATTCAACAGCATCTAAACTGAACCATGGCTGCCACCTAGTGGTTAAGAGAAACACGGTACCTGTAAATTCACTCCGAGTATGATTGTTAAAGCTCTGCAGCCTGGATTTCAGCTCCACGTTTTCCTTTAACAGACTTATAATTGATTTTAGATGATTATTTTCCTGCATGAGCTGTTCATTTTGGGCTCGCAGAGCTGCGTCAGAGTGATCCAGGTCCATTGAGACTCGCAGATACACAGCTGAGCTCCAAACTCCCAAAACCTAGCACTGAGAATAGCATGCAACATTGAATATAAACAAAAGACGTTTCTATGGTGGAATGCATTTTTTTTATTCTTCTTATCCATACAAAGGACAGACATCAGATTTAAAAAAGTATTTTAGAACTTGAGTTTATCAAAGTTAATTCCTGACAGTAGAAATATACTTTGACAAAAAGAAAGAAAAACTAATTACAACACAAGGACCACTTGTTAGTAACACTTTTAAGCCTAATCAGTGGATGTATTTGTCAGTTGTCATGGAGACTGAGCTGTTATGATTTCACCCACTGCACTTTTTAGCCCTTCTTATTCAAGCTGGCATTTTGGTAAAACTTCAAACTTTTCAGGGAACTTTCCCAGGAAATAGTGGTTCAACAAAAACAATCCCAAAGTTTACTAATCAAGCTTTTCCCAGTTTAGCAACCTAAACTCTGGCTTAGCCATCACAGAAAAGTCCTGCAGTTGGAACACACTAATTAAGACTGCTAACAGACATGCATTCATCCCTATGCTGACCTTTTAAATATCTGTTCATGTGTGACACCTACCAGCACCAGAAAAAACTTGCAAGTACAACTTCAGTTGGGATTGGTTTTTGTCTTCTTCCCATTTTTATGCTGCTCAATGATTCAGTATGACATAAAATACAGCCTCACAAACCAAAATATACTTTTATACAACAAACTATACACATAAAACTGTAGCAATCAATAAATCTGCAACTCTACAGTGCTTCCTTATACTACCATTAAAAAACTGCATTTACACTGGAAATCAAAAGCAACCTTTAACCATGTAAAGAATACACACTACAAAGCAAATACAAAGATTCTGATTATGACAAAAAAACAATTTTCTATCTGAATCTCCATCTGTTGCTCTCTCTGCTCAGCCTCCCCTTGCTCTTCCAATAATAGCGAGAATGTAGAGAAAGATGTTGATGATGTCTGTGTACAGGTTCAGGGCAGCAAACACATATTCTTCAGGACTTAGCGCCAGTTCCTTGTTGCCAAGCAGCAGCTGCGTATCCACTGCCAAGAACTGAAAGACACAAACATGCAGTGTTACACAAATAAAAATGGGGAAATATATCAACATCTGCCTTAAAAAGGCAACTATCTCATTGAGAAAAGATTGCATTTTTTTGTGCAACTTGTTTCTTCATGTTTTAGTCTCCATGTTTCATGAATTCAACAACTAAGGTCTCTGCAGAAATAAAACCTGCGAGACATACATATAAATACAGACAACCTGGTGGATCCTTCTGACTTTTTAAACACAGTAAAAGAAAAAATAAGAAGGCTCTGTTTTTTTGTGAGAAATTTAAAACACAACAAATGCAATATAGCAGAAGTTAGACATGCTGTTACCACAGAAACAAAAAGTTGCTCAAACAGCTTTTCTTTTTAAACAACTATGAAGTATCTGGGCCAGAATATCTTTGCATTTTAAAGTGTGCATTTTGAGTGAGCATCTCAAAAAGACTGCAGCTCCACAGACAAAGAGTGTTTTTTTTAATAGGAGAATCCTGAAACTGACAGGTAGCCAGTACAGGCTTCTGACAACAGGAGAGATCGGATCAAATTTAAAGGAAGAATTAGAGTGTTTTCCTTTAACAGGAATGTTATGGCCTTGATCTGCAACTTCTCCAACCTACTTGTCAAAGTATGTTTTGGGCAGGATACTGGACCCCTTACAGCCTCTAATTACGTATTTCTCATTTGTACGTCGTGTTGGCTAAAACCAGCAGCTACTGTAAATGAATGTAATTGTTATAGTTTTAGGCCTTGATTCTTTTTGTTTGTTTTCTTAATTTCAAAACCCAGTAAAGGTATTTCATTAAATACATTTCATTGAGATAAAGCCAGAATGCACACAACAATAAATGTCAAATTAAAAGAAATGCCTCAAACAAGGTCCCTATAATCCATCTCAGGGTCTAAAATACAGACTGCATCATTGTCCTTCTCATGTTCATCGACATCATGATGGACACTAAAAAATAGGCCAGTTGGTCCAATTTGTACGTGGGTTGTAGCATCTGGTTTAACTAATGGACTTCTGGCTAAACTTAGAGCTAACCAATGACATCATTCAATATAGAGTGTTATCATACTTGCAGCTTTTTCATACAAAATCCAACCCCTGACGTAGCAGTAGCAAACTGTTTGGCCGAGGACTTACACAAGTGAAGAGCAAGGCTCCCAGTCCAGCATACACGATATCTAGAATCCTGTCTTGGATGAAGATGCAGAGGAAGCCGAAGACAATAAGGACAATCAAACAGACAAACAGAACGCCATAACAGGAAGTGAAGTCATATTTGGTCTGTGGGAAGAAGACAAGAGTGGTTTAAATGCAACTGGTGCAACAGTGTGATTGACGTCTGCAATAAACATACAGGAAGCAGGGACGAACAAATACAGACCTGCAGAGAGAAGACGACCACCGTGAAGCACACAAATGCTGTGATTCCCACTGCCATGATCACAGACTCAGTCTCGTGGAAGCTGGCAATCATTCCCACCATGTAGGACATACTGAGAGTCAGGATGGACTGGAAGCAAGAAAGACAAATGAAGTGTATCTGCATGAATTTGCATGGACTACAGTTTCATGATAAAAAGAAGTGGCTAGACATTTTGTTTTTAAAACTGTAATTTCGGAGGTTCAATTTAAATTTACTAAGTCAACAGCCTTAAAACTTCATAAAGGCTTCTGGCATGAAAGCAGTGACTCCACATCAAATAGGGGTTGAGAGCAAATGGAATTGACAAAACCTGCAGAAAACCTAAAGGCCAACAAATAGTCAAGACGAAATACCACTGAATTTCTTGTGCTGTGAATATCTCCTCCATCATTTCCTCTTGTGAAAAGTTCAGTCTTACCAAAGCAACCAGGTTCCAGGGGTGTCTTCGGCGAACGCTTCCACAGCAGCTGATCACACAAACCGACACAAGGAATACAAGATAGGACACAAAGTAGGTCCAGGTGTTCACCAAGACAAATGCCTTGATTTCATCCACAAAGGTGAAAACAGCCACAAAGGCAAATGTCACCATCAGCTGGGCAGTTAACACCAGGAATACCTGGAGGGAAAAACAAATTGTTAGGCAGCTGACACAGGTGATGTTAAAGACGTCTTCTGTGCCTCTCAAATTGTGCCAAAGTACAAGAATCTTAGCCTTAAAGACTATTAAACGCAGAATGTTGGAGTCAAAGAGTACATACAATATAAGATGATACCCATTTGATTGATTAAGAACTGTACTTAAAAGATCTAGCATTTAATGCTTTTATTTATTCAACCTTTATTACTGTGCTCTTACCTTTCTAACAAAGGCTCGTCTTATAGTCTTATTGTCTAATCCAAAATCAAAATCTTGATTGTCAAGGAAGGGTGGCGGAGCCTCCTCGTGGTGGTAAGCATTATCTGAAAGTGGCAAAACCAGACACATCAGAACAGATTGAGTCACCCTATAAATGGAGTTGAGGTCTAAACTTAAAATACCACAATGTAAGAAGTGCTAACCACCGTAGTTGCCAGCAAAGCCCGGGGCTGGTGGAGAATAAGGTGGGCAAGCAGGATTGACATATCCTGAACTTCCTCCTTGGGGGTTAGTTGCCACGCCGAAAGCTCCAGGGGGAACCGGCGCAAAGGCAGTTGGTGGAGGAAAGGGGACAAAACCCGGTGCGGCGGGGCCCCCGTACATCGCTGGACCGGGAGGGTTCATGCCAAATGCAACAGGAAAGGCTGGATTACCGGGGAGAGGGGGTTGAGAGGCTCCCATCTCCACTGGAGTGTACTCGGTCTTCTCGGTTGTCATCTCTGCTTTAGATCCGGACAGTCCGACAAAAGAGCTGGACTACTGGAGTGACTCTGGGAATTATCAAAAATACAGTGGAAATCACATGAAACGTTATAACAGCAATATAAACAACACTAGTTCGACAATGATGATGAGGGCTGGGAGATGCCTGGAACAAGGCTAACGCTAAGGTCACGTGACAGCGGTGTCTTCCGGTAGATATCAAACACTGTAAACGTCGACACCGTGATAAAGAAAACGAAGACATTGTACTGATTGTCTACACTTTTATCAATAAATCTAACAACGCGGAAAAGGTTAAAATACAGTCTAGATACAACGTCTGATAACAATCAGAAGCATTTCCATTTCTTCCGAGTTTTACCGAGCCTCGCGACATTTAAGAAATTTAGGCCACAAATTTCACTCCTTTTCACGAAACGACTTTCCCGCTGTCGACATTTGTATTCGCTGTCGATGCTAAAGTGTCGTACATTATATTAATATAACTATTATTTTGGTCAATGGGAAATTATTATTTCCTTTAACGGTTTTTTCCATGAGAGAAAAAAATCGTTGCCATTGCTAGCCAACAGAAGACAGAAGAAATGTGATAGATCAAGTCTTTAACCACTTACACTAGTCCCAGGAAAAATGTGAATATAACCCGGGTTCCTTTGAGATTATTAGTGGACTTTTTCCACAGGCTCTTTATTTTCGAGGCACTCAAAGTGCCAGAAATCTAGCCACCGACTAAAACTACTCCTACTGCTTCAAAATGATGCGGAAACTGCCGCGTTCACGTAATTAAAATGCATGGGAGAAATCGGAATCACACAAATGTCATCAACTACTAAAGAATTGTACATTTTCCATAGTCTCTAGTTGTATTCATTGGATTCATTTGTCTCTCAAGATATAGCACATTCACAATGTAGCGATATATCTACGAAATGTTGGTATATCTAGTCATAATGTTGTAATTTATCTAACTTTTACTATGATTGCCGATTATACAGCCAGACATAAGTGAAAATATAAGTATTCTTCAACTTTTTCAAGTAGCCTACGTTTCTCAGATTAGTTTAGACCTTAAAGTGTTTTCACACACACATTAAAGCAATTAAAACCACTGAGTTCTTTATAGTTTGATGTTCAGTGAATCCCTCACTGTGAGAGACTGTATTTTCTGTACACATGTGAATTTGGCTCCGCCTCAAATGCGTCAGTAAAATCGAAAGTAAGTATTTCCAAAACTTGATGCGTGACTCCTCAAGCACAAAATATTTTATTTACTTAATGCATGACAAGGATAAATAACTCTCAATAACCAGCAGATGTCAGAAGGCAACAGCTTAGCCAAGAAAAACTGAGAGGGCGATTGAAAAGAATCTTAATTTCACCAAATCATATAGTGTTTTCACCAATCAGCCATAGGCTATCTTTAAAACCTCTAACAGGTGAAACAACACTGCTCCGTTTGTAAACCTCTCGGATTGTTTTTCCTTTGCCACCTGCCTACACATTTTTGCTGATCAATGATGATAACTGCCTGGTGTTAGTGAGTTATTTTATCTCATCAGTCATAAACTAAAGGTGTGAGTCAGAATTTTGTCAGTTTGTATTTTGCTTTTTGCATTTGTAATTTTATCTTTTCTTCCACTTTCTTTTTAAATATGTTCCTTTTTATTATTGAAATGGCCTATGAAGTGTGTTTTATTATCATTTCTATGGTGAGACGGGGAGACCTTCAATTAACATTAAATTACACATGCTTATGTGCTTATTGTCATGTGTGAATCACCAAAATTTAGTGGATTAATGAACCTTTAGCATAATCCCATATGGCTATATATCCACCAAGTTTATGCTTCTAGTCTGTCATTTGTTTTTTCTGTTGAAGGGTTTAGGTGGGACTGACATTTTACTTGAATAGGTATGACTGAGTTTTAGGGATTTACGTTATGATGTTCCATAAAAAGTTACAGTACTCCCGGACCAAAACACTTTTTAGAGTGAACCAGGAATACATACCCAAATACCCAAGCCATTTTTTCCCACTCTACCGCTGCACAAACATCCCACCACACAATTTACAGGGCCCAAATGATATATTACTAACTTCTCAGTAGCAGACACCAGAATAGACTGCAGGGCTTATCAGTGAGAGATCTCTTGGGTGTCTGTTTCAGCTATTTCATTCTGCTCAGATACAAGAGCAGTAAGTGCATTAATTAGGAAAAAACATATAGATAAGCCTAACAATAGCATTGGTGGACGTTCAGTTTGTTATACAGAATATAACAGGATAACATCAACTGATGTCAATAGCTGACATTTATCTGGTGCAGCCTGGTTGTGTGGGATGGATTTTACTCTGAAACTGAATGAATTTATATTTGCATAATGCTGCTTGACAACAAAAAACTTTGGAAATTTGTTGTGGGGTTACACAAGCACTGACAAGTCTTTGAGTTGGTAACAGTTTAATAGTTTTTTTTTTTAACCATTTGTCCATTGGCTATACTTGCTTATTCCAATGCATGGTTGTGGAGAAGCTGTAGCCTCTTCCAACTGCTATCAGGAGAGAGGCAGGGTACACCCTAGAAAACTCCCTGGTCCATCACAGGCCCAACACAGAGAGACAAGTAACCACTCATGCTCACAAAGAGAAAATTTGGAGACACCAACATGCATGTTTTTTTATAGGTTATAATCAAGTTTTTTTTGTATACATTTCATTCAAAGATAGTGAGGTGAAGGGTAGAATTACTTCAAAACGGATATTATCTATGTTTATAATGTATATTCTATAATTTTCCTGCCATTAAAAGAAAGATTGAAGAAAGACCATCAGTATCACTGGACTAATTATTACCTTTAACAATGTCATTATGTGCCCAGAATTAAACCATACATCCCTACTATCAATGTAATGATAATGATCATATGCTTTTAGAGTGTGTGTAGTTTGGAAAGCATTTAATTATCCACTTGGGTTTCTGTCTCTGTGCCAGAATTATATTTTTTTATTAGAAATACATAGATGTAAAAGACAGTGACCATTATGCTCAAGTAGGGCACTGAAGGGACTACAATCTCAATGTATGAATTACCAGCTTCAGTTCTGTACTATGACAACAACCACTTCTCATTGTTCAATTGGAAATCTGTGACCAACACCAGCACTTGAGAGTGCACCAACAAAGACTTTGAAGGTGAATTTAAATTTTATTTCCCAAATCACAACAGTTGGAGTCATGCATTACAAAGTGAAAAAGGCGATGCCCCGGCATTACAACCATTTCATGTCAAAAGACAAGAAATGTGAGAAATTTTAAAAGATTGCAGTATACATAAGCACTGTCCTTTATCAAACTGGTCAAGTATAAAAAGCGACATTTAAGAGTTACAAATCTTAGAGACAACAACATTAAAACTACCGAAAATAGAAAAACCTTTGAACTTCTTTTCACCTTTCCACTCATTTGTTCTTTGTACAGACTGTAGCAATTTAAGCTGGCTTAAATAACCATCACATGCTCATGAACATGAGAAACGCAGCAGCACATGTGAAGATGTTCTACAGCAGGCTTCATAGTTCCATGTGGAAAACTTATTAATAAAGGGTTTATTGCTGTAAGGCTCCAGAATAAATACATAAATAGCATAATTTAAAAGGCAAACTATGAAACATTCTATCAAAATGAAAGATTCACATTCAGCAGTGCTTCTTCCCTTTTGCTCAGTTTTCTTGAGGTGTAATGCAAAGGGAAGAAAAGGTGAGTGCTTTTACCAGCTTCAGCTATCATTTTACATAATGTACCATCAAGAAAACACAGTTTAAATGGAACTTCTTCAGGGTGTCTAATCTAGTTCACTTCAAATGCAGTCCCAACAAAATACTGACTTCCCTTTTAACATATGCATAGCTTAACCTAGGAAAATAGTGGTCCGAAACTATGAAATACTGAAAACTGGATAATGATGTAAAACCCACTGTTCTCATGGACATCTAAGTGTTTTTGTTGGTTTTTAAAATGTAGTGGAAGAAACCGGATCATAAGACATGAAAGCAGTTGGGAGTTTCATATAAATTCCACTGCACTGTATATACAAAATTCAGCAATGGTTTACATGAAGTCTAATGATTGTATTTCAGTTAACAAGAAATATTTTAATGCTGAATAAATATTAAATATTCATTAACATCCAATACTGATGTCACTTGAATAAAATTTACAGTTATTCCTCATCCGTCTCCATATTTTCTTCCGGCTATTTGGTAGAAGGATTGATAACGTTAAACTTGAGATGACAAATTTTAACGTCTGCCCTTCCTAATTTCACCCTCTTCATTGGAAGAGGAGACCTCCCTTATTTTTTTTTTGTCTTCTTCCAACTTTAAAGGTAGATTTCGTGGTTTTTATTGCATACGATCCGTCTGGAGCTGCTGGGGCTGGTACTGGCTGAAGGCTGCAGCAGCAGCAGCAGCTCCTGGGGTGGCAGCAGTGGCGAGCGGCTGCTGGACAGTGTATCCGTACCCCGCAGTAGTCATGTAGCTCGTTGGTGCTGGTGAGGCCGCATATGGATACTGCTCATAAGCAGCAGCGGCGGCAGCAGCCGTAGCAGCAGCGGAGTACTGGGCATAAGCTGCTCCAGTATAGTCAAGGTATGGGGAGGTTGCAGCAGCAGCAGCAGCTGTTGCTGTAGCAGCAGATGGTTGTACATGAGGGATCACCACGCTGGGTTGGACAAAGGCTTGAGGATAGACATAGTGGGCTGGGATCCTGTAGGACACAAAGACACACAGGTTCAGAGCAGAGCTTCACTCGGTTGAATTTCCAACGCTGAAACTAAACTCTGGAAAACTGAAAACCAGGCGCCAAATAGTCAATCCAGTCCTCAGAGCACAGCAAATCCATTCATTAAACAGAAAACCCTACCTAGAAATGACCAGTTAAAAAGCAGCAAAACCACAAAGAAACACAAGCGCAGCTTTTAATTTAAAATTCAAAAAAAGCACCTGAATCTGAAACACTTGAAGGCATTAAAAGAAGACACAGCCAAACTCTGCACCACTGAAAACCAGTGAAAACCATATTTGACAAAATGCGAGTTTATCACAAAACACCACAACATATCAACACAAGAGGTGGACATTATTCTGTCCACACCAACAGCACACATATAGGCATGCCCACACATGTTAATAAGTCCCTAAAATACAAAAAAAAGCTCTCTGAATGAGCAGCCGTCAATGCAGCTTTTAAATTAGTTTTAGCATCTTATCATGTGCTTAGATGTGTATGGTTCTGCAGAGCCCCTGTTATATTAATTTGTTTAAAAGAAATACTATTACGAAGAAAGAACTGTGTAAGAACAAGGAAGTCAATTTTAAGAGCGACAGGAGCAAAGGACCAGGGTATAAGTGGACAAATACAAACCTTTGTATCTGGGTAAACTTCAAACTTGTGTTGAAGTCACCCTCAGTAAATATACTGAGGAGCAGGTGTGAATTATATCTGTCCACATATAAGTGTCTCTACCCCTTCCCCTCCCCCTCCTACAGACATACACCCCCACACAAACATACAGACGTGGACTTGACTGACAAGGGAGGCTGGAAGCATGCTATTTTTGCTCCTCTTGTCATCTCCAAAGGACAAACTGATCTTCTCCTTCAGTAACATAGCAGACCGCTCATCGACTACAGCAACTAACCTTCGCTGCACTACTGTTTCAGAGACTTTCCTGAATTTTTTATGATCAGACTGGAGGTGTCCCAGATGATTAAACACTGGGGCACTGTCAACAAGAGCTAATGCTTTTGTCCTATGGTTGTATAATGAACATAAAGTTTTGAATTAGGACAATTACATGTAGAATTTTTTTTCCTTGACAAGATAGAAACTATAATATCCTTTATCCTTTCATTTGGCACCACTTTTTTTAATTAGGATGTGTTTAAATGCTTAAAAAGGCACACATTTTTATCAATTTCTTTTGAAAGAGAGGGGATAAACATTTTGCTGTCCTGAAAGTTATGAGCTAAATAAAGGTGCTTTGTAAATCACCAGGACACATGGGTAATCCCCAGCACGTAACCAAAAGCCTTCACAGGCGCATGGCCTGGCCCACCTGTTGTCCACAGCCGAGCAGGCCTGTCTGTGCCATACATTATTAACAGCACCGCTGAGTGACTCCTATTTTCCATCTGAATTTGAGAGGCTGGGCAGATCTCTGTAGCCAACAGCTGTTGTCTAAGATCCCTGTCTCCAGCTTAAAGTACAGCACCATTTTAGTCAGTTGTATTATTTCACAGAAAAATAATGAATCCATAATCCCAAGTAAAGTTATCTACTGTCTAGGCATTAATTAGAAGTCTTATTATTTGCGGTTAACTTTTTTCTTTTTGTTATGTGGAATTCAAATGCATTTTTGTTTGTCATAGTATAAAAGGACAATCACTTGAGTGACAACAAAGCTTTAAGGCATTAAAAAATTGGGTTTATCAGAAAGTTGTAAGCTACAAGTAAAGAGAAAAGGTTAATAATAAAAAAAAACAAAAAACAAAATAAAAACACAGCATCATGGGTAAAGAAAGAGAAAAAGAACTCCTGCATGCAAGCCAGAGTTTGTTTTGTTGCAGGGGATCGATATTGAAATTAATACACTGTGAGTGATCATCAGCCGCCCCTTTGACAACAAAACACTTAATGTTAACTAGAAACTGGAAAATAAATAAATAAAACCACAGGCTAAAGCACAATCATTAAAAAGGTAAAAGAGTGAACACTCCATTGCAAAGTTATAACTCCCTGTCAATACTGAAAGTCTGCACAAAAAAAAACCTCCTGCACGCCCCACCTCCCCCACTGCAAGTAGAAATAGGCACACAGTTAAGCTGAACACCACATCATACTGAAAACAAGGCACACACCAATCTATGTACTATAGAAAACTGAAAATAAAAATCAAATAAAAACAAAAACCAAAGACTTCCATGCATCTAGTCACCATTTCAGCTCGTTTGTGTATGTCAGAGTATACAGGTAACACTTTAGTGCTCTGCCCAATGCAGACTCAGCTATTCCTCAAATCATCATGTCCCTTCATCAGCTATTTTAACCGTTACCGAGCCTGTCAGATCAGAAAGAGATAGACAGCGTGAAGTCAAGTCCTGTAGTGGCTGGGGACAAATGCTCACTTCCTTTTACAGTCAACCCCCAAGCAGAGGAAAATACATAAAACACTCACATGTCCTCATTCAAGGTGAAAACAATTAAACAGATAATATGATCATAACAGACAAAAAGTTTTCCATTTTATATAGACAGATTTTGTTACAGACACAGAAGTTTTACACCTTAACATACCCATAAGGTCTTTGGATGAATGCTGGATGGATCTGAGGCACACCAAATGCAAATCCTAGAATTAAGACAGACAATTGTTAGATTTTTTTCAAATTTTGAGGATTTGTTTAGATAAAATACAAGTACAAGGAAGTATCAGTATTTATACTCCAAATATAAGTATATTAAGCAACTAACTTTGAATTAAATCTTAGATCTTTATAGATAAAACCATTTCTGAGTTTATGAAACTGTGTCAGTCCAAGTAGATGAGTGAGTAAAGGCATAGACTCTCACCTGGCTGAATGACTCTGGGTTTGGCCCCCAGGTAGGCCAGGTTCACATTGGCTTTCCTGCCATCTATAATGGGGTTGGGATCCTTACAGGCTCGGTCAGCTGAAGCCCGGTCTGCCATGGTCACCTAAAGACAACACATTTTCCATTCACCTCATGCAGCTGTCCAGTTTTGTCACAGAGTATTCTTGACCAAGTGAGATCATATTAAACCATGACTAAATACTTTGTCTTTCCTCATGGAACAATGTCAAAGAAGAAACATAATCTTTTCCCCAGTAGTTTATAAGTTATCCCTATCTTTCTGGCACAGTAGCCTATTGAACAACAAACTACCAATTTCTAACCTTTTGTGAGAGCAGGAAACGGTACAGTAAGTTCAGTGCCAACACTGGTCAACTGATCCACGACTGTGCGTGTATACTACCAGCTTTCAAAACCCCTTTAAGACATAGGCTACTAACAAGTTGAAACTTACAAATCCATATCCTCTGGATTTCCCCGTCTGTCGATCAGTTATAACAACAGCTTCTTCGATGTCTCCAAACACCTCAAAATACTTTCTCAGACTTGCGTCCGTTGTGTGATAAGGAAGGCCTCCCACAAAGATCTTGGTGAACGTGGTGTCTTTCTGTGCCGAGTGCATCATTTGTGGAAATGTATAAAAGTGACTCCGCGGACGTGTTCAGGTCAGATAAAGTAAAGAGCGTTTAGTTTGCGGCACGGACACGCAGCCCCCTGATAGAATGACTGACTGTGGGACTGGAGGAGGAGGAGGACACCTGTTAGTTTGTTGTGAAGGTTTTTTCCAGTTGTCAGCGTGTGTGACACAGAAACTAACTCCACCCAGATCCAGGCCGCCACACAGTGTTCAGGCTGCCTACTGCCGCACAGCTGCTAAAACAGCGGCAAGGACGCACGTTGGAGACTGGAAGCACAAGCTCTTTGTTCTTTTAGGCTTTAACAGAGATCACCCTCACCCCAAGTTCCTTTGCTAGATATAAGCCCCCTTCTTCCCATTCAATTTATTAAAAAAAACAAAAACATTTTTGTTTAGGAATTTCACTCCGCATCCCATGCAGTCAGACCACGTTTCACGCTATTTCTTTGGCTGTAGATAACGATTTCTTTTTGTTTTTTAAAGATATGGTAATCTTTCCAATCATTCAAATTTTCAATATCTATAAGTCATTTGAATATTTTTGGCCAAACTAAAGAATATAAGTTATTTTACAAAATATTCGGAGGCCTAAAATAGCCCAATTTTATTATCAAGTGAAATGAGTCTAAAAGATATGATTTATGTGTTATTATAGACTGTATGACCATCAATGAAACAGCCGGATTATCAAAGTTCTACAGGTATATTTTTGTTGAATAGCATAATGTGCAATATTATTTTCACTTCCATTAGATATCTTTATACATATTCAAAATATATTTACAGAGTATGATTGGAAAAAAACACACACACACACACACACACTGTATATATATATTGTGAGGGAGATGCAAACATCCCCTCACTAAGCAGGGGCTTGGGTTTATGTATGTATACCCTGATGCCATTTATTGTTTTTGTTTATGCATTGATCCACTAAAGATGGATCCTATTTGGTTGGTTAATACATTAATTTTGTTCTTTTCAGTATATGTTTTGGTTTGCTTCTAACCTCTCTCTCTCTCTCTCTCTCTGGGGTGATGTTGGAGATCAGCACAGTCATGTAGGCATGCCCATGAATGTTGCTGGCAAGGGCCTGGTGTGCTAAATTGGTTGATTGGCACTAACCAAGTGGCCTAAAGAGAGGGGGAGATTGGGGAAGAAGTAATTATTTTGCTTTATTAATATTTGTTGTTTTGATGGTTTAGGTAATTGGTTAAGGGGTGATATAATTTAGTTCTTTTGTGATAAGTATTCAGTTAGTTTGCATTGAATGATAGTTTTTATGGGTCACACTAGTAAATACACTCCTATAATTTGTACTAAATGGTTGTGGCCATAGTTTTTATATACTTGGTGAAGGATGTGTATTGAGAGAAGGAAAAAGAGAAAGGAATCTATGTGTGATGTATATTTAACTAAAAAAGTGAGTAAAAAACCCAGAGCTCTGTCAAAAGTAGAGTCCTGTGCATTTCTTTGGTTGTACATCTCAGTGGCTGCCGCCATTCTGCATTCAGTAAGGTGATAACCCCTGGTTAAACCTTACATATATATATATATATAAATATACACTTGACCTCATAAATTATACCTCTAGTCATCAGGACCATGGGTCATCATGCCTCTGGTCCTGATCGCAAAATATCTAAGAGACACAAAATCACATTAGCGATTTGCAAAATACCATCAAGCTATAAAATAATCATAAATTAAAAATATTTCAGAGTGACATAAAGAAAATGATTACAAACATCACAGCCATATAGTTTTATTTTGTTTTTCATCTCTATTTTGGCTTCTTGCTTACAGAACCTGGAGGGGTTGTGGACTTACATGTCTCATCCAAAGTGCCCTTTAGTTCTGTAATCAGTCCATAGCTCTGTACATCAGCTGTTAGCATCATATTGACATATTTGTCCTTGAATATAATCTGCTAGTGGGAGGAAAGTGTAGCAAACAAACATCCCTGCTGATAATCTTTTGTAAGAGTTGTGATGGTTATCACACTTCATGATGACTGTTGCACCATTTCTTCAAACATAAATATCTATATTCTTTAATAGAATATGCATTTTTTGTGGAGTGTGCATGAGCACAATAAGATTTTAGCAAAACCTCTGCTCTGTTTTAGTCTATGGTTTATTTTGCAGGTTTTCTCCATTTTCTATACACTTCAGATGCAGAGTTCTTATTTTTCATGTTCCAAAAGGCCGTTGGATTATTCTGTTCTTGGAAACTGCATCATTTACTAAGATTGTTTTATGTAATAGATGTTAGAATTATGTCTTGGATACACAGTACCTCAAGATGAGGAACATACATAAAACACTGTCTTCAGCCAAGAGGCTCCAGCGTCATGAACTTGGCCGGTCAATTATTTCCCCCATTTAATGAAACCAACTGGTGTTGTATTATACATAGTTGGAAAATGTTATTAATCACCTAACAAGGTATAACTTAGAAGAATCGTACTTTTGTGGAAAGAGCAAAACAGCTAAATGTGGGAAAAATGGCCAAACTGTTGTTTTTTTCTTCGTACTGTGGAAGCCTGCAATCATCCAATTTACCAAGCAACTCAACACAAGAGTGAATACAAACAGGAGAATATTGCAGGGGATTTGGGAACATTTTGAGGGGTAACTACCCACATGTTTAGCTGTGTTGTTCATTCCACAGAAGCATGAACCTGATAAGATATACTTCATTGTAGAGGTGACTACTCAGGCTTTCCAACAATATACAACACTAACTGGTATTATTAAAAGGGAGAAATAAACGATCAAACACAAATTTCTTTACTTTTTGTACTCAGTATAGTTAGGAATACAACCTTTCAGACAATAAGATTAAATATTCTAATTCATGTACTGTTTACGGTGTATGTAGCAACCTCAAATCAGAACTATACCAATGCATATCCAGGCCTCCTTTTATTAACCTCACAATTTTCAATGTTCTTGTCAGTGAAATATCCCTTACAAACATTTGTTGAAATATATGAAAATGAATGCCTACTATGTTTTCTCAATCTGATTCAGGAAAATAATATACTTAGCTTATTAAACACACGTCTCTATCACACACAAATCCAGCTTAAATGAGTCAAATAAAGAGTCAACACACATTTTGATTGTAAATGTTCTATTCTAGAACATTTTGTACCAATTAAAACAGATCCATTATAAATACAATTCTGTACATTATAATAGCGTAAATACTATGTTCAAATACATTTTTATTTACAACTCCTTATAAAGGGAGAGCAGCTTTGTTCTCTTCTTTAAAGTAAGGTCTTGGGTTTCTTCCATTTACTTGAAATTACAGCTTGAATATTCAGCTATTTCTAGTCAGTTCCACATTTTACCATTAAAAAAATGAAGTTTCTAGGAGAACTCATCTCCCCAGCTAATCTAAATATGCACTATTTTCTTTAACCTGATACAATCAGCCATTCATCCAATCCTCCATGTGAAAAAATGCCTTTTGACACGTGTTTTCACATCAGTCAGTTAACACACAGAAACAGATGGACAATCAGTTAAAAAGGCATTCAGTCAATCAGTCAGGTTGACGGCCTGAATACCTTTGGGCCTCATGATACAAATACAGGTTGCAATGTAGTAGTTGTTTTGTTTTTTTAAATAACTCAGTGAACACTTCATTGAGTTGTCTGTGGTTTATGTGCCTTTTGTTTTATGCAAGCAGGGCAACAAGGCATCAGTATATCCAAGCTTCAGACAAAGCCTAGCTGCTTTGTTCAGCCGATCTGAGTGACGGCACACAGTTCTTCAGTTACAAATATTTAATCAGTCCAATACGGAAGATGGTCGGTGAACTCTCCAAGAATCCTTTCCAGTGCAAGCTTTCAAACAGCAACAGTCCGATGCTGGATGGGGATTACTTCCTCCACAGTGTTACAGTACATCAACAGGATCATTTCTAACTGCACACCCTGAAAGCAGCTCTCAGGTTTTGCAGACTTGTCCTACGTTCAGGGTATGTGGCATTACTCCTCGAGATATGGCACTAAGCTTTACTTGGACACACCAGTTTATAGTGAATACCTCCATATATGCACATTAGAAAAAAAATAACATAGTATTCATAACAGCAGATATGGAACCGTAGTTCTTTGGTTAGCCCTGATATATCGTATTGATGTAAATATCAACGTTTACTAACAGTAGTACATTCTTTAATCTTCAAATCCCAGATCACTCAATTATGAGCCTCAGAGAATGGGATGCATTGTCATACAAAAATATTATATATAATGTTCAGAACCGAATGTAAGAAAAAGTATGTAGGCAATATTCCATTCCCAGTTAAAAGTTAAGTCCTCTAGAAAAAACATGACCATATAGAAAACTCAAGAAATGTGCATAGTGATTTTTTCTTTTCGGTGAACAGTAACAGGAAAATACCTTCATTTAATGCACAGGTCAAATATGCTTTAGCAAAGCATCCGCACCAACAGAATTCATTAGCTCAGAGACTTGAGTGGTCAGAAATCAGCCTACAGGTCAGGCAGAGGGACACTTGTGGGTCCCTGTTATTCCTCAGAAAAACCAGTCCTTCTTTGGATCCTATCTGATCAGAGTCTGGGGTTCTGTGTCCATGGAGGGTGGTCCTCTGGTAAGTCGAGATGGCTTCACAAACACACCATGGCCGGGGGGACAGCGGAAGTAGACTCTGCCCTGGACAGTCCCATTGTGCTTACCTACGGGAGAGTTATGCATAACTAATTAAGCTCCTCTGTGATTTGTGGTCACATTTGTAACATTCAGACTTTTCAGTTGCAAAATAAAAAAAAAAAAGGCATTTGATATGTATCATATCGCAGAGTCAGATTCTTTTAGCGTTTACCTCTAACTAACAGTGAAACATAATAGGCATAAATATGAATTAGAATTGGTAGACTGTGATTACAGCTTGCATTAACATGCATCTTAAAAGAGACGATTCTTTGGACAACCCAAAGAAGAGCTACCACAGAGCTACAAGGAAAATGCAAATAGAGTGCGTGTGTGTGTGTGTGTGATTGTGTTTGAAAGAGACTAGAATCAGGTGTGTTTTTACATTGCTATATTATATGCTTTGGTGTGTAAAGATTTGTTTTATCTTTATCTTATTTTAATATGAATAAATTGTGTTAATGTGTAAAGCACTTTGGGTTGCTTTTTGCACGAAAAGCACATATCAAATAAAATTTGATTTGATTTCAATAAGTCCTGACTTCATACTAGAATTTACACCTGTCCTGTGAATCACCAACGATGCATCTTAATGGCAGGTATAAATAAAGCTCAATACTCAAACTGTGACTGCCTCATTTTTATGCAGTAGTGTGAATAATTACATTTGTTTCAATAAACGATATATCAATCAAATGATGTGAGCCATATCACATTAACAGTACTGGTAATATTTACTTTTCTCCATCACATTCAAGAGTAGCCTGTAAATCCTGTTTCTGGACACATGTGCAAGCTGCTAAATGATCCACATTGTTAACACCTTTATGTTCACAGTGGGCTTTTGGTGTTTTTTCTCTCTGAAAAGTGCGTAACAGCTCTGCATAGATGAAGGCAGGGGTGGAATTTTAAAAAACACATATGGACTCAAGTACTGTATTAGATTAGCAGTTTATGTTACTTGAATATTTTTTAAATGATTTTGGGACATTTACAAAAGCAAAGAAAAAGGAAAAAAGGGGGGGAAAACCTTAACTAAACAATCTATAATGAACATAGTCCTGATTTGTGAGCACCTACAACAATGAGGACCTAATTTAATATTAATGCATAAGAAACATATATTTTAGTGATCTAAGGTTATAATATGTATGGAATGGGACACAAGTAGCAGGAACCACACTTCCACAGCAAGTATTTTAACTCTTTTTTTTTCCATTTTTATTTCTAACAATAAATTTTCCTGACTTTTCATGTATTCTTAATGAATATTTTCAGAGGAGGGTTTTCACCATGGTATTAAATCAGTATACTCCCTGTCCCACTTGCTCCATCTCTTACATATTTGATCACTTTTAATATAAAGACATTTAAAGCATGGTCACTCATGGACCACAGGTCATTGTCCTCCATGGAATAAATTGTGATATTGTTTTTCAATATGTAGACATTTTTTTAATACATCTTTTTGCATGAAAAGTGCTTTATAAAGTTTGATTTGATTTATGATGACTACCAGCAATATTTATGTGATTAAATATATCTGATATTCATACCTCTGTTGATATTTGTTTCAACCTTAAACAGGCAGTAGAGACTAAATGATCTCACAATAGTTTGTGAAACAATTCACCACATTAAAAATTCAACCCGTGATTGTTCACTGTGGTACAAACCATATAAAAACCTTAAATCAAGCAAATATTGCCCAATATTGAGTTTTGTCTGACTCTACTATCAGAAAGCACTTAAAAGAGACTTACCCACTGCCATATCCAGCTTGACACCAATCCAGATCCCCTTTGCAAACTCCACCCCTCCTACATAGTGGACTGTTCCTCTCCTTTTCCCCACCCACACCTGTTCCCCAGGTGCCATCCAGTCAGGAAGCTGAGCCACAGGGGTGCTTTCATCCCCACTGGAGTCCCCTGAGGGTTCAGCACTGCTGGGATTTGGACTGGGACAGGGACTCCCGTGGGGCAGATCTCCCTGAGCCGGCTCCTGGATTGGAGGTTCTCCTCCTGCTCTTGGAGCTGGGGCACAGGATGGGGCTGTTGATAAAGGTTTGACCACACATGGTGATGCTGGAGGATGGATTGATGGAGAGGGAATTATGAGGGATGAAGATGGAGCTGGGGTTTTGTCAGGTGCGGAAATTGGGGCTTTGACTGAAGTGCAACTCACTGTTGTGTTAGGGCAGGACACAGCTACGCTAACAGGGTCTTCATAATCGGGACCTCTGCATATTGCATTTTCCGGATTAGATGTCTTTCTAGAGACATTAGAGAAAAGCTGATTGTCACTGTCACATGTTTCAACATTATCTGTTTTTTTCTGTTGGTTTGTAGAAATATCCACCCCCTCCTGCTTCCATTCCTCAGTAAAATGTGCTAAATCCTCCTCTCTAATACTGTCATCAGCCCCTTTAAAGTCCGTAAACTCCAGGCTGGTACTAAGAACACAATTATGAGGCAGTAGAAATGAGTGCTGCTTATCTGTACAATTTGGGATATTAACAGGAGAGGAGGCTGAATGAACAAGCAGGTCATGGACCCCGCCAGCTGAAAGAGGTGGCTGCTGGCTGTCACTCCCTGCAGAAATACTTTTGGTTTGGGTGTAGCTTTTTCCAGCAGGACATCCTAGAGTATCATGGGAATCTCTAGAAGTGCAGCTCAGGTGGTCAGAGCTCTCACTGGCACTGAAAGGCATGTCAGACAGCGTGGCGTTGGAGGCACTGTGTGAAAAATAGCCACTAGTGCAGCTGCTGGCTGTGGGGCTTCGGGACACCTCTTTTTCTCCGGCCCCACCTCCACACTGGCTTCCCTTCAAGTCAGAGCGAAACCCATCCTGGCTCTCCAAAGTGGCGTTGTAGGTCTCAAAGTTTGCAAAGTCCTCTGGGATGTAAGGCTGGAAGCCACTTTGGTCCTGCAGACTTCGATTTAGATTCAGAGTCAGGTCCACATCAGTCTCCTCGTCGTCAGAGTCCTGCTGATCAAAACAAAACAGCAGAACAAGAGACATCCCAAAAACACAATGTTAGCTATAGCCTATTGTATATATACACACACACTTTATTATAAATGAAAACAGTAAAAATGGCAAAATGCAATGATGGAGCATGAACATGATGTATGAATTTCATGGTACATTTTCCGTGGTTTATGAACTTTGCTTTAAATGTGTTTTTGGTGAATTACAATTTTACTCATGTTCATCCTAACATGAAAATGCAGTGATATGTTTCTCCTTTTCAATCATCTCTGGAGCCGTTGCCACAAATCCTAATGTTGAGATCATTTCTCTACAGACTCAAACAAAGCAAAACAAACAAAAAAAAAACATGGAGAAAAGACATGATGTGAAATGAAGTGTACATTTTCATGTTCTTTTCATTTTCTTTTATTGATTGGCTTAAAAGGACAGAATTCATCGATTGTAAATGTTATTCTAAGTTCAATATTTATTTTATCCTGCCGTCACAGGAAAAGTGACGATAACAGTTTGTTGTCAAAGAACGTTAAAATGGCTGTGATGATAGGAACATCACAGGATGTTTGTCTATTTATTCTAAGGTGTGTGCCCAACCTTTTTTTGGAGTGTAAGGGGCAGTTGGGTGTTTTCCTGTCATTTTGGAGGTTTACGGCACAAAAAGTGTGGTCTGTTGGCCTAGAGAGTACATTCTGAGAGAAAAGACAAATTTCCAAACATTTTGATGGAAGAATGGTGTCTGTACAGTGAAAACCTTGGCAGGTTAAAGGAACTTTTTTTTTATTATTATTTGGTGATTTTGGAAATGGTAAAAAAAAAAAAAAAACACACATTAGAGAAAAGTCATAGAAGCTGTCATTAAAATGAGGCGCAGATCTTGGTATTTGAGCTGCTTTTATGCCAAACGATCCCAGACTAACAAGTAGACAAAAAAAAAGGTTGAATCCCATCTCAGGAACTCACAGCTCTTCAGAGGCCTTGTGACTCAAAGTTCACAGAATGACTGATATGTTGTAGCAACGGATCAGAGATTAGTTGATGAGGTCTTTGTGTGAACTCTTAAAGCAAAGTTTATCAAGGTGTGCACATGCCGGAGCAGCAGAGTGAGCAGGTAACGTGTACATACTGTATGTGTACAACTCCTATGGATGTATCTGTAGCACTTACAGCAGTGTGTGGCAGTGTGTGGTTGAGCTGTCTGCTGGTGGGAGTGGAGGTGGAGGTGGAGATTGGGGTGGAAGGCTTGCAGTGGCCCTCGCTGCCTGCCCTGGGCCGGAGCCAGGAGCAGGGAGAGGGGAGCAGTGCAGGGCTGTCCAAAAATGAGCGCATGCTCTGCAGATGGGTCAGAACAACAGCACACACTTCACACCCACACACAGCATGCATGAGCTGGGCAGGCCAGTTATACAGTTAGGGCCATGCAGTTTAATATATCACAAAAACAATGCTTGAAGTACCCTAAATATGAGGAACAGAACTTCTAAATTGAAGCCAAACACTCTTCAGTAGGTACCTACACATATTTTAGTTTACTTCAGGAAAACAAAGTACATGGTTAGTTCAAATGATCAGAGCAGCCACAAACTATTTAGAATTATGAGACTTGAGAAAGCAGAACTTTGTAAAAACTGAGTGGTGACTGCCTTCAGCTGAGGTCATGCTCACGTGTCAGGTGTTTTCAAGTCAATACAGTAACATGCATAATGAGTTATAAAGCAACTTATGGCCCATTCGTTTTGGTTTTTCTGACAATGTCAATACGTTTATCATGTTTTGGAAATTAAATTTGATATGGGAAATGTTGAAAATGTAAAAATTTAGGACTGACAAATCATGGACAAATGGAAGAACCGTTTTATGACTGTGAGAACAAAATGGCAAAAACAAAGATGTGAACACTTCCCACTTGAGAGAAAGCAGTTCTCCTAACCTCTTGTCCCAGTAGTGGCCGGGCCTCCAGGGCTTTCTTTGCTTTGTTTTCCTCTTTGACAGGAAGTAAAGACTTGAGGAATTTGGGTGGCTGTGGGGAGAGGACTTTGAAGGAGCTGGCGCTGAAAAAGGTAGGACTGTCTGGAACCAAACCTATATGGGAATATTCAGCGGTAACTCAGTCAGAATCTTTCTCAAACAAAAGACAGTGAAGATGTGAAGTAGCTGCTTAGAGACGGGCTGAGTCCGATTACCTGGGTTCTCCTTGTTTTTGATGGGCGTGGTACAAAGGGTGCCATCTTGAGCATTGCAGCTGGCGTTGTCCACGTGATCACAGTGATCCTAGACAGTAACATGAGGTTTTGATAAACATGTAACTGGGGGGCTGTATCATGCTTTTATAGACTTTCTACTTAACCTTAATGGCTTTAATGAATTACTTTTTCCTTTGCTCTTGGTAACATGGCAATGATTGTGCAATGTAACATCTTAGAAAATAAGGTTTAAATCCAACAAAGTTGAAGTGCAGTCTCATACTAAAGTTATATAAAAATACAGTTAAATCATGAAACTGTTTTACCTTGCACTCCTCATCCTCACAACCAGTCAGGTCTATCTTACTACATGAAGACTAGGGGGAGAGAAGCATAAGTTGATCACTTTTAGAAATTTCACAGTCAAACAATTATTTCAATATGTTTAGTAGCCAGTGCAGTGAGAGGTATGTGTTAATTACATGCTGTACATTTGGTGTGCTGATACTCCTCCTCAAGTGTCTCCCCTTTGCAGCGAGAGCTTCCTTCACTGTGACAGCCTGAAGAGAAAAAAGGGGACAGTTCAGTCAGGACAGATTTTTAGCGAGAGATTATCTTCTATCCATCTAATATGACCAATCAAGCAAACTTATTATCTACTTTTATGGAAAGTCTTAAGAAAGAGGAGACCTGACAAAAAAATATATGAAGCTCAATTAAATTACACTTTATTAATTCCAAAAGGGAAAAAAATCTGATTAAGTTAAAGAACTGAAACTCAGTGAAGACCAAGACTGCAATTCCTTGTGATCCTCAGAGGAATGTTGAGCTAGCTGAAATGACATTATCAGTCAGAAACGCAGGTGCTGGCTTCATGACCGGGTGGGCATTACGTAGCTTGCACATGTCAATATTAGCAGGCTAATACAGTTTATGCAGTGGGCACTACATGATACATGGCGGTTAGATGGAGGGCATGGATCGGCTGAGTTGTCAGCTGATGAGGGCTGCATGGAGCTGTGGTCAGAGCTGAGCCTGACTTGTGGCCCGTCTAAAAAATAATCAACCATTTCATTATGATCCAAAAACTGTAATTCAGTAAACGTGTTCTTTGGTGTTTCGTGGTTTAAGTGTTGCTGTATATAAAGCACCTGTCGTAGCCTCTCCAGACTCAGGATGTTCTCAACTTCCAAAACTCCCCGTGTGTATTTCTCTATGTAGGTTTCTCCATCCTGGGTCTCCTCACTGTCGCCGCGAGCAGCCATTAGGGCCAAGGTTTCCCTCTCCTCTGGCTCCTCTGAGGCCTGGAAAGATGGAAGAGAAGAAAAGGCTAATAAAGACAAATTCTAAGCTAAATTTTAGCAACACATCATCAAAACAGCATGTTGGATTTGTATAATAACACATTTAAACACTTAGTCCCAGAGTTGTACCTTTGGTATGTTGGAAACAATCTCATAAATCACACCACAGGAGTGAAGCGTGTTCTTCAGGGACATTCTTCTCTTGAGACTCTGAGTGAAGCTCTGTATGATACAAACCCAGAACCATGTGGATCAGTACAACACACCCCACTGCAGTTTACCTCACGTTTGCTGTGGGCTGACTGCCTTTAATCTCATCTATTACGAACCTGTTTGTTATAGATGTTGACAGCAACCCTCTTGCGGAGCACCAGCTCCACGGAGGCAGGGTGACTGAGCTGCACAGTGGCCTTAATAATCAGGTAGATGCGTTCGTTAGGTGAAGTGACCCGGTTGAGGTGTACAGAATCATGAATGGAAGAGTCCCAGGAGCACACTGCCAACACCTGGTGAGTGAGAGGAGCTGTGTTTACTGATGCAGCTCAGCAATCATCTACAGAGAGAGAATCTGTGCCAGCGAGCAGTAACCGCTCAGGCATGTCTTACAGTGATGGAGGAGGATTGTAGCTTTGGGTATGTTTAATTATCATTTTATTACAGCTTACTGTAGTAAAGAGGGAGGAGATGGCAGTAACATTAATACTGCTGTTGAACATAAAAAAAGGAAGTCATTAAAAGAAGTTTTCTTTTAATTGCTTTCCACCCAACCCATGAAACTGTGTTTGCGCAATGATACAACCAAGCAAATGAATGGTTACATGAAAAACAGTTTTATGAGTGTGTGATTGTGAGAGAAAAAATGACTTGGCAATGTAAATGTTAAAATGAAAATTTTTCAGGATAGAACTTTTGACTTTCTATGATGAACCACAGAGTGGACCTTGTCTCTTCGTTACAGCTGCAAGACAAAGGTTTTTAACCTTTTGGATTTCCCATGATTTTTGGCATGAATAAAAGGGTGCTCATTTTCATCTTGAGTCACAGTTATAGACAAACACAAACTAATTACACAAAGAATACACAAGCAGATGCACTTTTCAATCTTATTTTGAGTAATAACTGGAAGCTCAGACTGAAAAAACTACCTCTCTCCTTGATGGTAGTTACTAATTAAACAGCTAATACAGCAACAACCTTTATCAGACATGTGGAGTTGCTTATGCAAATTTAAGGAAGAGTTTTAAAACATTCCTATTGACAAAAATGATTCTGTTATTTTGTATTTCTGGTATGATTAAAATGAAAAGCACTATCCAGGTCATGCCACAGACTTTAAAACTGAAAAGTCAAATCTGACCTGCTCACATTAGTCCTTTGAACTTAACTGCTTTGAGTCAGTTTTGATGTGTCACCAAACTTCTTCACTTGAAAGGATGCTTTATATGGAAGACCTACTTTATTTTCCAAAGTTTAACTTCATTGTAACCTATATGATTACAATATCTGGGCCTTTAGTTAGTGAAAGAACCTCAAACCATGATGCTCCCTTCGTCATGCTTTATAGCAGGAGTCCTCAAAGTCTGGACCGCGAGGCACGTCTGTCCAGATCCAGCCCAACTTTTGTTTTGAATTGCAAAATGCTATTATCCTAAGTCTTTTTCAAAATTAATCTTCCATAAATAGGAAAATAAATTGTTTATAGTGTGAAATAGTGTCCTTGGATATTATTCACAGCAATCTAGTAATAACAGCTCTTTATAATCACCAACTTTTGCCGTCTCGCCTATTAATCGGTGTGTCTCCACTGTCTGTGACAGCCAACCTGCCCTCTGTATGTGAAACAGGCAGAGGGCTCCTATGAATGACTAGAACGAGTAGTCTATCAGTACACAGGGGTTTGTAATGTTAGAGCCAATCAGAAGCAGAGTTAGCAAAAGGGCTAGCAAAAGAAACCAGTGCTCCGAAAGCTCTTCATGGACGCGTCAACCGGGATGAGAAAAGATGTCACTGTCAAAGTTTACCAAGAAGAGACCTTCTGGACTAAGACGGTTACAGCAGGACGTTTTGGACTGTTCTGACTGTTTTTGACTTTATATGTCACTTGAAGTTAAGAAGTTAAATTGTAAAAAAAATAAATAAATAAAAATTGTGGCAGGTGCTCATTTTTATATTGATCATTTTTCCTTTCTTTGTCATTCTGATTTTTTTTTCCATAATGCGGTGAATTTAATTTATATTAAATATTTAAGTTGTTAATTTATTTGTGATATTTTTGTTATTATCATTGTCATAGTTACGTATGTTGTTTATACACGAAAGAAAATACAGTGAAAAAGTTCAATCAATAAATGTGTTTTTGCAAATTTCCGGATCCCTGGCCTTGAACGGAGAGTAGATGCGGACCTTTGAAAAATAAGTTTGACAACCCCTGTTCTATAGTAAAGATGAGGTTGGTGTTAGCTTGAAGGTTTTACTCTAAATATTACATTGTGAATCATTAATATCATCAGAACATTGTGGATGGTCTTTTGCAAACTTTGGACGTTTTGTTGTAATTAAATTTGTTTTGATTATTAACTATATCGATGTTAACATGCCGATTTGTCTTTGTGGTGTCCTTCTCTCAAGTCTTTTTCAAATGTGATTTTAGCAGGATGTCGGCTCTTAGCAACAACCCTCATTTGCTTAACACTATTTTTTACCCATTCTCAGCTTCTTGTTGGTTTATAATGTGCTCTCTAATATCCTGTGCGCATTATTGCAAATAAGAAATAATTGTTACCAACCAATGTTCTTCAAGTACAGCAGATTTAGTCCGTAACCAGACTTTGCACACCTCTTTCTATAGGGGTGGGAAATTCTGAAACTCCTTCCAGTCTTATCTCATAAAATGGAACAATTGACCGCTGGATCCCCTTTCGTTTGTTTGTTTGTTTGTTTTGCCACCAGAGGGCAGTAATCTTGTTGCTCACCTCCTCCTCACTTTGCCTGATGATGGGCAGATAGAAGAACTGGCTTCCATGCTCTTTGGGCAGGATAGAGTTAACGCCTGCTGCGTGAGGCCCGGTCAGCTGTTCGTTCACTGTCAGATTATCGGCTGGTGGCATAAAAGACAGTTAGTATTTGGAAAGCTAAAGAGGAACCAGTGAGTAGCAGCATGTGTCTGCCTTACCATTTAAGTCCAGGAAAAGGACAGGAATGTGAGCCTCCATCCCCGCAGGTGGAGCCCTGCACGATAGTTTTAGTTAATGATGAATACAGCATAAGGGCCTAAGGGCATAAGGGGAAATCTTTTCTTACCAGTCTGCGGGAGCTCCAGGGATGCCACTGCCAGGTGCAGGTACTAGCACTGCATTTCTCTCTTCAGTCAGGCCAACCCACTGCTCCACCAACCGAGCTTCACGCTCAATGTCTTCCTCTGACTTTTCTGGATACAATGAGAAAGAAAGAAAATTAATCACAGCAATGTTGACTACGGTCCTTCAACTCTACAGGGCTTAGAACTCACCAAGTTTGTTGATGATTTTCTTGATTTGTTCATCGAGATACTCCCGACGTTTGATCAGTGCATCAGACCAACGCTCTCTAACACAGTTGAGATCCTCTTCCTGGAAGCAGACAGAGAGCAGAATCAGTGCCAGTCAGCTCTGCGAGGCTGCAGATGATTGCTGCATGGCGCAGGAGAATGTTACCAGGTATTGCGTGAGCGTTCACAGATTTGATCGCCATAAATGCTCCTTAAAATAGGCACTGCAAATGTATTGTGTAAGCTTAACTTAATGTTTGTTTCCAAACTAAAATTGTTAAAAGGAAAAAATAAATCAAAAGCTTTAGGTTCTGCAGTTTTGGCTGAAAAACACCTCAAAAAGCACATATGCGTAAAATCTCTATTTAACCCTTGAGTAACTCACATCATTCATGCATACTTGCAGGCACACTCACATGCTGCAAAGCCAACCTAATGACTTACCTGAACATGTGGCAGATTATTTCACCTTCTGAGAGCAATTTGCCTCTGCAGCAACAGCTGTACTCAAAACATCCCAAAGCCAACCATCTGATATCACAAAGTTTTTTACTATGCCAAATATTGTAGGTCATGCAGCCATGCAATTCCCTTGCAATTAGGCGAAGGTTAAAACTCAGACAGGTCTTCAGTGGTGACAAGCAAACAGTAGCATTAGAGTGCGCAACTTGAGTGAAAAGGCAACAGAGAGTGCAATAAGACCATGATAGACATGCTGTGCTGGCTGGGAGCTGAGCCATGGGTGGAACTGTGTTTCTAAGTGACAGCTGGCATAAAAACGGCTAGTATAATTGATAATTACAGCATCAGAAATCATCCACATGTGCAGCTGCTGTTTAATGAAGCACTTTTTTAGTCGACAGAGGCACAAACTCCTGCCTCACATGCCCTCAGCAAAACGCCTCATCACAAAACACATGATCAGTTGGTTTCCTTCATGCTGCAGAGGGAACTACAGAGAGAGCAGCAGCAGGAGGAAATTTAGTGGGTACCTGATAACTATCCATATCGTCTTCCGCCTCTCTCTGGCAGGGGAGAAGACACTCAGTCAAATGTGAGGATACCAGTAAAGGCCCTGGCATTATGGCTCAGAACAAACCATGCTCTGTCTGAGTAACTTTCTGGGATTTGAGTGTTGAAAAAGAACAATTATAACTAATAGTTGTATGTTTTTAAACATCTTATCCAGGACAGAACAGTGCATGCTAACAGCACTAACATAGCACAAATGAGTTTGGGATCAGTCGAGGAACAAAACCCGAGAAACACTAGCCATATTTTGGCTGGATCAGCATATTACCCTGTATCTCTTGTATAACACAAGCAAACAATTTTTCTATTAGCGTCAACATGTTAAGTTCACAGTCCAAGTGGCATGATGTGTGTTATGCAAGACGAGTATTTCACCGACCTGGTAGCTGTCGAGTGGCCTCTGTAGTTTAGTAGAGCGAACCGACACACAGCCAATAGAGACAGACAGCACAGCCTCCACCAGCAGAGGCAGAGTGCCTGAGTTCTGGACTGGCTTCACACACACCTGCAGCCTCCTGGAGTGACCCTGATTAATACAATCCATAATAATTAGTAACTGCTGTAGATTAGAGAGTCTGAACTAAAGGGGGAACCTTCTCCCTCATTTTATCAGACCTGTCGGAGTTGGAAGACTCCTCCTGTGCTGATGTCTTTTCCAGGTTGCAGCTCCACGGACGTGTACTCTCCCTGCTCGTTCAGCTCCTGGATAGAGACCCAAAGCTCGATCCTGCGTGAGACCTCACTCCACCTTAAATGCGCAACAGCCAGTGTTAGTAAGGTGTGAAATATCACTGTCAGCATGTGTCCACAAGCGTAAATGTCAGACCTGTCCCGGAGCGTTTGTGTTTTGGCCTCCAGTGCATCTAACTCCCAGAGTGAACGTCTGTTTCCAGCACAGCGGTGACCCCAGACTTCAATAGCCAATGCTCCATCTGATATAAACTCTAAAAAATCATCTGTTACATTCACAACGTAGTCCTGGACCAAAACAAAAAATTGAAAAAAAAAAATCAGTGCAAAGAGGATGATTAATATTCTAGTGTGTCCACAGTAAGTTGTTCAAATGAAACAACTAATAGCTCATTTTTTGTTACCTTGCAGTGATCAAACTGGACAGTAAACTGAGTATCTGGACTTCGAGGTGAAGGTTTGTCTGGGCTGACCATGGGAGGGGCAACAGTGGGCTCACCGTGCTCCCAGAATGTGTACTGACAGAAGACAAAGTTGGACAGGTTGAGCGGCAGCCCTGTGGCCTCCCTGATCCTCACCTACAGCAGCAGGACGATCAAACAGGAAAAAGAGGATTTACATTGTTAATTTCAGAGCTTAGACCTCAATTAAAACATTAATCTTGGAAAGGCTACTCTTACCCTGCAGGTGAGCCTCTTGGACATGTGGACAATCTCTCCATTGGTGTCCATAACCTCGTAGCAACTGCTCTCACTGGAGTTCTCAGATGAGTCGTCTCCCCCAGACAGGCGCTCAGGCACAACTCCATTAACTCGAAACAGCTCAACATGCAACCTGCCGGCTACCTGCACACAGAAGCAGAATAACGATGGCAAAGCTATAAAAATCCCAAAGGTCCTTAATGTTTGGGTTTGAAAACGTAATTAATGGTGTATCACCTCTCCCTGTTGGCTGATGATGGGAACAGCATATTGTAGTTTGACATCATGGAAAAGGCACTCTAGGAAAATATTGGCCACCCCTATCAAGTTGTGGTTCTCGTGCGCCTCGTAGAATGGATCACAGTGTTTACCATTTGCTTTGTTATACTAAATAAAAACCAACAACAAAAGAGCAGGTTTAAAAATCACATTCCGTTTTTTGTTGATCTCTTTCAATTTGTTGTATTTGGATTCTCACCATTTCTTCTGTGCCTTCTTTCCAGTCTCTGTAGTGATCTCTCATGTCAACTAGTTTGTTCTCCAGCTTCTCGATAGTCCACACCTGGGTTCCCTTCCCTTTCCGCCGCACCTGAATGGCGGGCTCACTAACGATTGCTCCACGCTACATGAAAATGGTTTAGATTAATTTTTATTCAGGGTGGTGGTTTCAGGCCTGAACATGTCTCTGTGAAGCGCCATGAGATGACATTGTCGTGAATTGGCGCTATACAAATAAAGATGAATTGAATTGAATTAGAAATGAGTCTGACCTTGCGGTTGGCACTGAGGTTGGCCGCAGGAATCTGAAGGGTGACCTGATAGTCAGTGAATTTGTTCATCTCCTCTGCCAAAAAGTTGGATTCTCGCACCAAAGTATTGGCTTTGACGACCTGCTCTCTGAGTCGAGACAGACTCTGACGGAAAAGCTCGTCCCTGTCTCGCACACAGATGCACAAAAAGACATAACAAGGTAGGTTTTCCTTCTTAAGAATGAAGATCTGTAATCATTTGTACACATTTTGTATGGATTCAAAGATCTACTCAAGATGTATGTTCCAGAAAGAAAGTAGTATAAAAAAGTGCTCTGATTTTTGTGCCATTAAACCACAGCTTTACTGGCAGGCTTGAATATTCAAAAACCTGAACACCAGCATGACTTGTGTGGGCACATCACTCACCGCTCCTCTGTCCACAGACGCAGCTTCCCGTGTGGTGTGTGTGTTGGGAAACTAAGGCGTTCGCTGCTGCTGCGGTGATGCTGCTGTGTTTTCTCAGGAGACAGCTGTTGCCGTAGTGACTCCAGCTCTCGTTCATACATCAGTCTCTGCTCCTCCAGAGCCATCCGCTTCTCCTCCAGGTACTGCTTCTCCAACACCTGGACCACATTCTGCATGGGGTCTATATATGTGGGCACAAACACTTTTTATAACTGAATACAGAGCTTTTTAAAGTAACTTACAAATGGATAAATGAAAACTACTTCTGAGGAAAAAAAGGGCAACTAAAACCTGAGCATCAAGGCTTGAATTCATTCACAATACAGACATTAATACACAGGTATATTGTCGGTAATCGTACCATTGTTTCCAAGAGTCTTCATCATGACCTCCATCTGGGCAAACTCATAGCTGTAGTCTTGTTCAGAGGAGGCCTCGCTGGCGGTCTCCACATCTGCTTCAACGAAGCTCTCTCTGGGAGAAGCTCTCTCCAGCTCCTTCAAGCGGTCCCGCCGCTTTCGTTTCGGCAGATTTATCCTATAGGGTAAAACATTTAATCAGTCCCTTCTATAAATGCCTACGAGCTTGAATGTGGCAACAAAACCAGAGGGCTCATACCTGAAAAAGTGATTGTTTCCCCATAAGATTCGGTCTCCATGCCACAAGTGTACTAAGGAGTCGATCACTGTACCATTCACACAGGTCCTGTAGAAAGCACAAAGATGTCTATAGAAATCCAATCTTTGACTTAAAAAGTGGAAAACTAACTAATTGAGAAGGAACAGTTTTTCTTTTTTGTAGTGGGAGGCAGACAGCTCTGATATCAAAGTGTAGGAGCTCAGATCATGAGATTCCTGTGCACTGAGGTCATGTGAAACTCTGAGGTCCAGTCATCCATGAAGGAAACAGATAGGCAAACAAATAGCAAATATTTTGGATGTAGCTGTATAATCGCTCACCTGGCATTCCTGATGGGCATCAAGGTGACATCACCATCTGGGCAGAGCTCCAGGATACAGTGTTCTGGCTGGATACCGATCCCAAAGAGCTGAATGTCCTGTGATGTGTCTGCACCCACACGCGTGTGCTCCTACACACAGGTGGAGGACAGATTCACAAAACTATAATGACAGACCCAAATACAATAACACTTAGATCTATTTACTGAACCAGTTTGTAAAAGAAAATCGGAAAAACATTCATCCGAGAACTCCCCAACTTCAGGAAAATCTGAAACTAAAGCAAACCTCAGTCACAATGAAAAGAAATACTTCTGTGCAGAGGGGGCGTTGTTAAGCAAACATGGCAGTTTCTAGAGGATCTAATAACCCATTTCACGTTACCATAGTCATTCCACACTGATATGCCAGGCTGGCCTACAGAGGCCAGACAAAGGCCTGTTGTTCTGCAAACTGTGCAGACTATTTTCTCACATGCCTCTGCTCTGACAGGTCTAACGAGGCGGCTTGTTGCTTCAGACCTGCTTTCACTGGACTTGTGCTCCCATACAGTCATTTATATTGAAGCAACCTATGTTACAAGACCTTAATCAATGAATATTCTGTGTCAATCTCAAGTCATGATTAAGCGTTTTCAACTTTGGCAGTTTTTATGGACATAGGGACGTAACATTTCAACATCTCAATTACTACCCCAAAAATTATTACCTCAGTTATTAACAGAAATATTTTATTTTCATCAGTATTTCTGTTTTTTTCTTCCATTGTTTGCAGTTTTCCTGGTACTCATTTAATGCTGCAATTTTGCTGCCCCCCCCCTTATTATGCTGTGGTTTGATGGCCCCTGAGAGGAGAATTAGCACCACTTTATCTTGATGCAATTATTGCATTAAATCGGCTGCATTTTTAAGGCCTTCTGCAAATGACCATCAGTACCAAAAGGTGCTGTACTTAAAAACAAACAAACAAAAAAACACTTAATAACATTGTAAAAACTGGTTACCTTCAGGTAGTAAACCAGTAGTTCGTTTAGTGCAGGATCCGCATTCAGATTGACCAGGAAACACTTGTCCTCACCCACTTTAATCCCAGAAGTTTCCAAAGAGATGCCCATGCTCTCCAGCTGCTTCTGGCGCTCCTGTAAACACAGATAATGACAGTGTAGCTGCGCATATAAATACACACTGAACTGGAGTTGAGGATTTGGAGCTTTTGTGACTCATGTGCGTACAGTGGCAATCTCCTCTGTCTTTCTCAGCTTCTCCTCCCAGGTGACCGTCATCTCCTGAATGAGTTTCTCAGATTCCTGCAGCTTCTCCTTCAGCTCAGGAGCCTTCAAAGACTGATGGAAAACAAACAGAGAAAGCGATCAGTCATACTGCTGTTCATTCTGGCATACTTATTCACAATCTGTGCTGGTCTGCCTCTCTTCTCACCTCCGCCTGAGAGAGCTGAACTTTAAGCTTCTCCACCTCTTCCCTCAACTCTCTGATGATCCGAGCATTAGGGTCTTCATTCACCACAGCGTGGTTGACAATTCTCTTGGCCCTGTCAGCATAACGTAGCGTGGACAATGTCTCCTCATAGTTATCAGCAGCTGGACTCACTGTGGCTATCATGGCAGTCTTACTATTTCCACCAAGGTTGTCCTGGAGTCAAGGAAACATATTGCAAAGAGGCAGAGCCGCTTAAATGTATTTTACTGTTTGTCTGCATGGAAGAGGTCATTATAACAACCGAAAGGCTGTGATAAAAACATGTAATTTGTGGGTTAAACCTTCAGCAGCCAGGTGAGGACTGAATCTCTGTAAGGCACAAACTTAGCCTTTCCCTTTCCTGCAGACTGATCAGCCAGAGCAGAAATCACACAGCCTAATGTAGTGAGAGACCTAAAACAGCACAAAAATGCATTCAGCTTCCACAGGTAACATGTCAAATAGTCAGACTTCATATTCCTTTGATATATCTAAATAAAATACCCACTTGTTTATATTACTTCCTTCTTTGAGGCGCTCCCCAGCAGCTCCGGTCTTGGATACTCGCTCACTTCCTGCCAGGTCGACCAGGCTCAATTTGCTCACTTTCTCCCCTGAATTCTGTTTCCATGCACAAGCAGACCCAAGACAGACAGGTTTAAAGGAAAAACGGATGCGTGTGTCATGTAAAGGTTGAAAATCAGAATAAAACTAACCCCGGACTGTAGATCATAGAGCGTTTGTGTGACAATAATACTGAAGACAGCATGTGATCGACTGCTCTCCTCATTCATGTTAGTGGCTGCAACTGTGCGAGATTTGTTTCCCTCTGACATCAACACCTCAATGTCCTTAAAAAATAAATAAATGAAATCATATTAGAGATAAACAGACAACATTTTAGATATTTTATTTAGATTAGAGATGAACATTATCAGGCATTTATATATTTTTGTCAGACTTGCAAAGAATTTTTAAAGCTTGCAAAAGTATTGTTATAAATACAGTACATGTAGGAGGTATTCACATGAGGCTGTTTTTCATTTTATTTAGCCAGATCATGTAAGACAGCGGGAAACCCACGGCACTAAAATCAGCCAGAACAGAGCACAGAGGAAAAGGGTGGAGATGTTTTTACGTCATTAAGGAAGGACCTGCCAAGGCTTGGCATGTAAACTACATGTAACCTCACAACTGCAGCCAAACCAAGAATATGTGTCATAGCATTTTCTGCACCAGGGAGGATTTTGAGGTACAAGGTTATTCCATTATAAATCAATGGTTTGTCAACTTTAGAGATTACAGTATATAAAGGGATTTCGTCTGGATGCTATACATCATGTCTACGTGTATGTGACATATGAGGCACTTTAGTAGGTGACCAGCTTCATCTCTGGTGACAGAGTGATGACATATACGTGAGAGACACACCTCAAAGTTGGTTACAGCCAGCTGCGAAAGACCATCCACATATGGACCTAGAACTTTATGTTCCCGAACTTTCAGGGACTGGCGGCTCCTTAAAAAAAAACGGAGAAAGCAGCACAATAAGTAAAAAGAAGTGAAGAAGAAAGAGGGCTACAGATAGACAGATAGATAGTTGGATAGATAAATAGATGGAAAATTGGAGGAAAATTCTGATCATTCTCAAACATGAACAATTGATATTCTTTATTTTAAATTTAGCATTCCTCACTTGTTTTCTGTTTGGAAAATTCATATGTACAGAAAGAGAGATTAGTAAAGTCTGAAACATTTTTAAAAAATGATCTAACATTATAAAAATGTGAAGAAATACTGGTATTATCTCAAAAAACACTTAAATACCAAGTTGCAGATACATCTACTAGCCTGCTAACCAGCTAGCACACTAAGCGGTTAGCACATCCACCACTTTGTGAAGTTCAGGACCCAGTTTACCTTTAGTCCAACATGACGGGAAGATGTTTTGCAGCCTAAAGATCATATCAGCATCATCGTCATCAAAATGACCATTTTATTTGGAACGGGCATAGATTCCACCGTCTTGGGTCAATTTTTGTGCTGTAGAGATTTCAGCGTCTATCTTATGAGTGTTCTTTGAGTTAGCACGCAAATATGTAGAAGGCAGAAAACAAGCCTTTGATAAAAACTAAAAAAGAAAATCACCATCAACTCTTTTTACAGCACCATTTTCCACAAATTGCACCTTTAATTGATTTACGAGTATTGCATCAACAAGTTGTTCATGAAAAATATTATTAAATTTTTTTTGGGAAGTTTCTAGACATCAATGTGGCCACATTAGAATACACACCTGGATTTCAGCAAAAAAGACCATACCTTACAGTTTAAACATTTAACTAAACAGTTAAATGTGTCAGGTAATTTTAAGTAAGTTGTTTGGCTAGATGATATTCTGAAACTTTACTTCACCTGTAAAGTATTGAGAAGAACTGTATGGATCAATAATTTATGGTTTTATAAAAACAGATCAGCAGAAACAAGGTTCTTTGTGTCCACTTGAATAACCATCAACAGGAGTAAAGAATACAACCACTGCAATGATCATGCTAGCTACCAGTTGAGTGTGTCAGACCCTTTTAACACACTACATTTCATGTCTATACCATTTGCTAATATTTACTCACCCAAGCAGGATCAACAATGTAAAATTCACTACATGCATAAGAGGAAGCTACTATCAAAATTACACTAGCTCCATCTTCAGACATCTACAGCACACAGAGCACTGCACTGTAGACCCTCTCTGGGCTTAAATCACAGGAGGCTGACTGCTCTCCTGCTCCCAGCTTCACTAACAGATATCCCTGAAACTTCCCCATTCACAGCTCAGGCTTCCTGCCAACCCACATCAGACCACAGAGGAAAAGAATGCAGCAGTGTTAAAGGATGATACTGGCTGCTTTTTGGCAGGAAATGACTGGGTCGACCTTCCTACTCGCATAATTCTGTCGGCATCCCATCTTTTAGGCGTCTAGACACAACAGTGCTGTGAACTAGCACAAAGCGGGAACTGACAAACAGGTTACTGCCTCTGCTGTGAGTTGAAATGAATCAAAACTTTGTCAGTTAACACCACAATTTGTGAAACCATCAGTATCTGTCACCTGGGCTCCACAGCAGTCAAAAGCATTAGCTTATAAAGTTCAGTGAGCTGATTCATGTCATACATCCTCAAGACCACACATCTGACTCACCCTTTGGGATCCAGCAAGTCCCGGACCTTCTCGTTGTAGATTTCCATGTAGGACACTTCCACCTTAAAAGTATGGGCTTCGTGCGCCTCTTTGTGGACCCTCTCAAACAGCGAGCAGCACAGGCGAGGGATTAAACCTGGCTGCTCACCATTTCCCATCATGGAAAAGGACTTGCCTGAACCTTGAGGCACATAAGTGTAGCAACGTCAGAAGGTAAGTAAGTAAAATCTATGTATATAGCACTTTTCACAGAGAAATCTCACAAAGTGCTTCACAAAAATTAAAAGACATAAAAAGATCCCACATCCAAAAGAAATACAACAATATACATCAGACATAGAGAAAGAAAAAACATATAATAGAAATAGTAAAAAAGGATAAACAAAGTAAAACGTTTCATTAAAATGCTGCATCAGGCTGGTTCAAATGCCTGCCTAAACAATATGTCTCCGCAGAAGAAGCTGCTCTTAAGTCACAAGGAAGTGCGTTCCATAATTTTGGGCCAATAACCTGAAACGCTCCATCTCCCTTGGTTTTTAATCTGCTACGCGGGACACAAAGCAGTCTACTTTCAGCAGATCGGAGAGACCTTGCCGGATGATACAAAAGAGATCAGCTAAATATGGGGGTGCCTGACCGTCGAGGGCGTTGTATGTGAGGGTGAGGATTTTGTAATGGATCCTGTCATTTATGGGAAGCCAGTAAAGCGATGCTAAGACAGGGGTGGTGTGAGAGAATTTATAAGATCTGGACAGCCTGGCAGCAGCGTTCTGGATTAACTGAATGTGATGTAATGAGGCTTTACTGAGACAGGGGAAGAGGGAATTGCAATAATCTAGTCGTGAAGAGATGAAGGCATGAATGACCATTTCCAGTTCTGAATGAGATGTGATTGACCAGAGTCTGGCAATATTTTTAAGATGAAAGAAGCAGGACCGGGTCATATTTCTGATGTGTTCATCAAATACCATAGTTCTA
>JAOXYM010000006.1:15855637-15865858 GCA_028567055.1 Leptatherina wallacei | reverse complement strand
TACAAATAAGACCTGAACCAGTTTAGGGCAGTTCCCGAGACACCAACCCAGTCTCTCAGCCTATCCAGGAGGATGCTATGATCTACCGTATCAAAAGCTGCACTGAGATCGAGCAGAACTAAAATTGTGCATTTCTTGGAATCAGAGGCCATCAGAATGTCGTTTGAGACCCTGAGGAGAGCAGTTTCGGTCGCATGAAATTGACAAAAACCAGATTGAAATTTGTCAAACATGTTATGCCTGTTCAATGCAGTGGCCAGATGCGTTGCAACAACTTTTTGTAAAACTTTGGCGATAAAGGGTAACTTGGAAATGGGCCGATAGCTACTAAGAACAGAAGGGTCAAGATTGGGTTTTTTTAAGGAGTGGTTGAACAGCTGCATGCTTGAAATAGGACGGGACAGTACCAGAGACCAGAGACCAATTGATGAGCTATACTGTGCAGAGCTTCAGTAAGGGTAAAGCTTAATCCTCTAATTAGCATCTTCATTATTTCTAAGCCCATCTTGATCATATTGTAGAAACTCAGCATGATGTAATATGGATTCTAACAGTCTACAGACATACTAGAAACCTTTTGGGGTCACTGTGATGCTTTGAAATGAGTACTAACATCAGCTTCCCAAAAGACTTACATTGCAAAAACATTGGTGTATTTTTGGCATCATTAGCTTGGTTAATATCATATGTTAACCCAGTTTACACTGGTTTTACAGGTTATAAACCAAAATATTACTTACTGAATTTATTTGGTAACAGCCAAATGCTGTACTTACTCCACACCAATCAATACAAAATTCTGGACATTAAAAAAGAAGCAGATGTGTCTTCCTGGTCTGAAAATTCAAGTCATGTATCGCTCTGACTTCAAACAAATTCTCCAAGAAACACCAAACCAAATGGCTTGTATCTTACAGCATACAGAAACATGAAATCTCTATGTGCCTATGAGTCTGAACGTTCCTCTCTTCTCTCAACAATCATTAACTTGATCTAAAAGTGTATTCCCGAAGACCCAAAGAAGTGTACTGTTGAGTCTCATGTTGTTTGGATGAGAGGACTTGTGCAAAATACCTGCATGGGAGGCATTAGGGAAACATCAGGAACACAAGGAACTTCTCAACTTGTGAGAACAACAATGTTAAGTGTCTGCTTTGCTTACACAACAACGGATCTGTCACATTTAAGGCTTTTAGGAAACAAATTCAAATGGCAAATTAGCATTTTCTGTTGATGTTGGGAAAACATTTGTGAATTCGAGCTTATGTTATGCTCAAACCAAGCAATCGCTGACATAATTCACTGTAAAAGAGGTGATTCATTAGCAAGATTCCATTGGCAAAATGATTTAGAACAAAATAACCAATAAAGTAACTTGGCACAGATTTTATGTGCATTTACATGTACAAAGGTACATTATTGTACCTTTGTAAAGTGTCCTTGGGTGTTTAGAAAGGCGCTGTTTAATAAAATGTATTATTATTATTATTTTCTATTACCTGTTTGTCCGTAGGCAAATATGCAGGCGTTATATCCCTGGAATGCATTCTCAAGTATTCCCTCTCCAAGGCACTTGAACACGACCTCTTGACCTTTCAGAGAAAGAATCAGTCACCATGGAGATTATGGTAAACAGAGGACCAACTCAGTTGCATATGAGTGTCCTCTATTATCTGGTAGATTTAATGGGATGCAAAATTAGTACAGAGAAGTGTATTGAAAAGATTCCCAAAATAATGAGTAAGATTCATGAAAGGTGTCAGATTCCTGTCTGGTCGTGTGGAAAATATAAAGACTGTGCAGAGAAATCTCTTGCATTGCTCACAGCCGTGCCCCGGCTGAATGAGACAGCTGTTTAATGAGCTAAATAAAGCCTTGGGTTGAGCCCTTGAGGCAGCAGTCTTTCGCTGAACAGACTGCCTTGTCAATTCAGCACAAAGCACATGTAAGAATTAAATTTCTATAACAAGATGAGAGATATGATTAACAAATTGTACACAATGATTCTGATAATCTCTCTCAGACTGGTAGAAATAACAGCTTTTCTGTAGCATTTGAGGAAAAAAAAAACTAGCCCTTTCTGTATCGGCCTAACTAGAAAGATGAATGGTACCTGGGGAAAGTTAATTTACCATACGAGTTGGTGCGTAAGGCTTATAGACTGGTAGATGATAAGCAACCTCTGAAACGCAGATGAGCACAATCTGAGCTTCTGAGTGTTTACTGCACAAACCTACATTATAATTCATTCATTTTAACCCTTTAACATCTGAATATATTCACAATTATATCAAAGTAAAATACAATAAAAAAATGAAGGAAAAAACATGAAAAGAAAAAGCCTAGAATAAAATAAACTATAATGAAATATAAAAAAAATCTATAACAATAAATACATAATAATAATAAATAAATCAATAAATAAAAGTTAATGTATAAAAATAAACTAATGGATTAAATAAAAATAAATTTAATAAAAAAGACTGGAAGTGGTTTGTCGCAAATTTGCGACACTAGGCATCCAGAGGTTAAGACAATGCAAATAAACTTCTTTGTAATCAGTTCAATCTAAATGCAAATGATCACACATGTTAAAACACATTCTCTGCTTTGCATCATGCAAAAAAAAAAAAGCGTCCCTTCAAAGAAGGGACTTTCCTCTCCCTTAAAGTGGCAACAAGACTGAGCTGTTTGAATGAGTGAAAGATCAGGCTTAGCCTTAATGACTCACCAGCATATTTGGGAACGTTGGATTCATCCATGGACCAGAAACAATGGTCGAAAGCAAACACCTGCAGAGCAGAAAGCATCGAGGGCATAAACACACATTCTCACACCTGTCTGAGCACGTACAGCACAACATGTGATCTGATCTTTTGTAAAAGTGTCTACTTCTGAGGTACAGACAGGATTATTGTGTGGCACCAAGCCACCCTGCTGTACAGTAAATCAGAATGGCTGAGGGAGTAAGCTGAAGCCTTAGCATTTGTTTGAGCTAACGCTTATTAACGCAGCACCATGACTGTCTGCACAAAGCCACTGTGAGCAGCCCAGCATTCTGTCATAGTAGCTGAAGTTAAATGAATTCATAAATCAGGGTCAGTGCTCCCTAAGAAAAATTCCAGCTCCCGGTGACCCTCATCTCCAAGGAAACCAGGCTATAGCTGTTCCCAGTCATGCCGGCTGGCTCTTGGCCCTTATCACCAGGTCTGACAGCACAGACTTCAACAGGAGAAAGCCCCTGTATCCTCCAGGCACCTGCATGAGCTCTGTCTGGAGGAATAAAGCACAGAGAGGACGCTCTCTGGGAAAGAGCAATGGCCTCATTTACCAAGGAGCGCAATTCCTCACAGACAAAAACAGCTTCTGTTAGCTAATGTGTTGCATTCATGTGAACCCTTACGCATCGGAAGTTCTTCAATTTCTGTTTAAGTAGCAACAATGAACTATTTTATTTGTATGCCTGTTGCAGCATTTTACTGAAACTTCATCGCACTCAGTGATTTGAATATTCAAATGAAGGGTTATAATGCAAACCAAGATTATGACAAGAATGTAAAGAGCCTGTTTATAGCTAGTTTAAACTAGTGTCTGCACTGCTTAGAACGGATGTTTTCCATACAAGTTGTCAAATGAGTCTATAAGAGAGGTTTTCATCTTTTTTTTTCTGACTGATTTTGTCTCATGTTTTCTTGCTACATATGTTAAAAGAGACACAACTTCCTTTTTTATTGCTCATTTTCTCCTACGATTCTTTTCATCCTTACACGGCACTGGCTTTCAATGTACTGATGCTACTCTGCCAAAATCTGCCAACACAAATACCACAAAATAATTGAAGTCCCTTTTAATCATAATAAGGGCTAATGGCTAGGGAACCAGTGGTTGCACAGTCAGCATGGGAAGCACTGAGATCACTGAATGCTATGAAAGCCAGACCTCCTCTTGTGACTTCAGACAAGTGAGTGGGTGCCATTCAAGGGAACAAAAGTGCCATCATTCTCAATTAGGGCTGGTTTGGTAACTAGGGCTTCAGTGCCCTCTAGTCTGTTTCTGTCCAGCCCGAGGGTGTGATTGCACAACAAATTGTTCCTGATTGGACAATTATTATTAATCAGCAGTACAAATGATGATGAAGCTGAAAAGCACAGAGGCCTTTTTGTTATTTCTAGGATGAAAACTGTTGTACTTAAGAATGTAAAGGGAATAATTTGAGTGTCATAACTTTCAGACAGACACGTGCTTGTCTAGCTTAGGGTTATTACAGGGCAGCTCAGGTTCACATGCCCCAGAGACCATGCTTGCCCGCTGCCCAGACCAACGCTCTCCTGGTCCAGTCAGGGGACCGAGTGCACCGAGCACAAAGCCCGTCCCTGGTGTGTGAAACATCTCTGAGCTAGTCACCAGTGTGTTGTCAAGGGGGGAAGTGGGGGTGCATTCCAACAATGCAGCTTTGAATGTGCACACACACAGCCCCAATGTCCCTGCTCATCCCTCTCTCTATTGTAGAGCCTTTGTGGGTGTTCACGAGATCTTACAGCGCTGACACATTCACACGGACATCTATCCGGCTCCTGCTGACCAACAAAACTACCAAAACACTTTCAATCATGTCCCTAGAAACAATGTCAAAACAGTGGATGGACCTGTTCAGGGTGCCTCTCAGCTCTACAGCGGAACAGTGCTGCTCACCCTGCACCTTACTTGTGCACCTAACGCGTGACTGAGAAATCACTACAAATGTCTGGAGCTTATTAGATGCTGGGTGGTTGAGTTTCAAGAGAAAGAAATAGATGAAACACACATACCTTGGGTTGTTTCCTGTTGAAGTAGAAGGCCGATCCATCACACATAGATGAAATCCACAGGTGAAACAGAAACAGTGAAACACAGAGGAAACATGGTTATCAACAAAGATACACATTTCTTATGCAACATCAGACTGCTTTTTTAACTTTCCACACTTTAAAACTCCTCTCGTGACTTCTTCACTCACTCCTTTATTCACCCATTCATTCACTTACACACTGCGCACAGCAATTCCTGGTGGTGGGTGCTGCTGTGATTGGGTTCATAATTGGGCCAGTGGAGCGTGAGGAAGGGAAGAGATTTAGGATTCAGTGTCCCACTGACTCTGTTGAATAAATAGCTCTTATTCCTGTGGACTTAACACTGAGGCCAGTCTGGGGTAGCTGCACTCAGTATGACCAGCTGCCGGAACTAAGAACAAAAGGGTAGTATATATGCTTCTAAGTTATGTAGGGTTGTTCTCTTAACTAAAGAAGAAAGAACTGTTACTTAAAAACCATACAGCTCCTCAACAATTCCCTTTTCTGTGTGGGGTTGCATCCTGCTGTATGATGCCCTGCAACACATACCAACACATCCCCAGTGATTCTACATCTGCCAGTCTTGTCCTCCAACAGTCAGCAGATCCCTCCTGAAAACACTTCCTGGCAATAAGACAGAGGTGGGCATCACCTTCACTTGGTAACTAATACACTGCAGGGTCCTTCAAGAGGATTGAAACACTGCACCAGTGTCTCACAAAATCTGAACTGAGTCACCAACAACTAGAGAGCTGCATGACCATGCCCACACCCACTCAAATGTATTCCTTTATTTTAAATCTGTTGTTGCTATGCAAGGTGCTCTCCATAAAACAAAAACATGAGCTGCTTTTTAAGCTGTACTCAGGCAATTAGCTGTGTTTAGGCTGATGCTGATGAAGGGCAGAGAGAAAGTGTGTGGGGAAAGGAGTGAAGAAATAAGAGTTCATACCCTAAAGCTAAATATGGGCACTGACAATAACTGAGTCTCAGTCTGGTTTGTTCTTACATGCTGAGACCGGATGTGCAGGAGGAGATACAATATGAGATATGGATCATAGCAAAATTCCTATAGACAGGCTACTGACCAGGTGCCTCTTTCAAAAAAAAAAAAAGCAGTATTGATCTGTCACCGAGCTATAAAATGACAAGAAATAGCAGAATCTCTGCATCAGCAGCAGAATCTAAACCATCACAGAGCTGCTGCTGCAGTTTGGTTGCAGTTGCGCATTGTGTAATTTACTGTATGTACAGTTAACACGTCCCCTTCTGGTATGCCGAGAATGCCGCATATGACAATAGAAGGAACTGTTTCTAAGTGCCTATATTTAGATAGTTATTACTCCCTAATACACTGTCTGTTTATTTCCAAAAGCTGACTTCCTTTAAATCTTGTGAACAAATAGAAATGTTATCCTCCACCATGTATAACAACCTTGGAAACCCCCAACTCCCCCAATAAGTACAGTGCATTAGGCTCCAGTTCTCCCACTCTGCTTTAGAAATAATCTCTCTAAATCGCCCCAGAAATCTGTGCCCCTCATAGCTTTTTTTTTTTTTTGGCTTGCAGAAAACCTCTAAGCTACAGTCTGTCTACTATTCATTAATCAGTGAATCAGTTTTTACTATGATGTGAGACAGAAAAAAAGATATCTCTACCTACATTGATTCATTTAACAAATGCTCCCAGAGGCCTCATGGTCACAAATGTAATTATTCAAGCATGAAGCTGTTTGTGTAATAATCAGCATGCATGTCAAGTGAGGTCTTGAGGCCTTATTAAAAGGCATTGTTGTGGTTGCAAGATACAAATGTATGACACAGATGTATGGCACAGAAGTGCCAGATAGCATCAGACTCTCAACCCCTTGGCTGGGGGTGAAAACTGGCCTCTGACATCATTCTGTTAGTCTTATGCATATGATATTTGTGTGGGGTTGTGCAGATCACAGAGGAAAACAAAAAATCCTCTTTCTTATCAAAAATCCCATTTAGTGCCAGACCGCTGTATATTCTTAGGCCTTTGTGGAGACCAATGGCACGACACATGACAGATGTGACATCTTTCTGTGCCTTGCAGCTCAAAACGAAGGTATAGAGTTGAATTGCAGCAGTGGAATTCCCCCCCCCCCCCTCTATGGTTACAGAGCTGGATTAAGGTCACTGGGTTATTATGGCACCAAAAACTGCACTCTTCAAAGCCAGTAGACTACACACCAGATTACAGTACTGTCCACTCACTGGAGCATCCATCTAGTCTTAAAAAATTACATCTCACTGATGTATTAGATGGTGCAAATATTTCTTCTTTTGTCCAATCACTCACTTTAATCCACCATCACTAATCAGATTAGGACCTGGCCGGCTCAACAAAAATAATTTCAAGGGTTTATTTTTTCATGAGTTGAGAAAATGAGTTTTAAATTATGATGGCAAGGATACAAATTGTGTGCATGTTTCAGCTCAGTGTTTTCCAATGCACACCTATTATCTATGATGATATTTTCCTTCTGCTTTAATAGAAACTAACATGGAAAGGGTTCCCCCTCCTATTAAGATGGCACAGCAGTCATTTCTCTTTTCCACACACATGCATCAAACCTAACCGGCACTCCCCATCACATATCTGGATTGCTCCTCTAGATTTATTGTTAAACCTACACCTCTCCCACCTTTTTAACCTCTATTCACCCAAAACATACATCTTATTCCCCATTCAGCCGTTGACAGCGTTCAAGACAATGAAAATCCAACAAGCTCCAGCTCCAAAATGCAATGCTGAGGCAACTCTGCATGTGTGTTAGTGTTCGGTTACAGAGCGCCATGCTTTCTCAGGCTACAGGCTAACATTTCAAATAGCCTTCCAGTATGTTTAGAACAGAACACTTCAGTCCCCACCCACTCAAGGCAGAGGTCATCCTGCTGCTCACACGTTGAGCAGACATACAGTAGAGGGGGCTGGGCTCCCTACATGACAGATTACAGTTAGTGCATCTCCAAAGAAATATACAACTGACAAGTCTTTGGCTTTTATGAGTATATGTGATCCAAAAGTAAACATGGCAAGTGGCTGGAGGCAGAGGTATGCATGGTGGGCATTTGGAAATATTTCCGACATAACACTGAAGAAAGTTAGCTGACTGATGACAAAAACAGAACACTATGTTACTGAGTGAGCTAACTCCTACCGCTCAAACAGGCTCGGGAACTTCTTACTGGCTTCTCACCTGGAGAACTGACTCCTGCGAGAAAGTTCCCAGAAGCTTCTTTGCTTAACCTACTACAGTAAATATGCAACATCACAACTTAACACTTTGAGCCCTTCACCTATTTTTAAGCCTCTGTTAAAAAAATATGTATTGTACCGTACTCTTCTGCCCCCGTCGTGTTGCGGGGGCAGAAGAGAAGACTTCCCTCTCCCCGGCCACATCAGCCAACTCATCATAGGGGATCCCAAGGCCCCCCCAGGGCCTACCCAGAGGTCTCCTCCCGGTGGGACATGCCCGGAATACCTCCCCAGGGAGGCGTCCAGGAGCATCCTAACCAGATGCCCGAGCCACCTCATCTGGCTCCTCTCGATGCGGAGGAGCAGCGGTTCTACTCTGAGCCCCTCCCAGATGACCGAGCTTCTCACCCTATCTCTAAGGGAGAGCCCGGCCACCCTGCAGAGGAAAATCCTTTCAGCCGCTTGTATTCGTGATCTCATTCTTTCGGTCACTACTCAGAGAACTGACCCATCAGAACTACGTTTGACAACTCCTCGAAGCTCTACTGAGCTGCTTTTGTATTAACTTTCATACAAATCTGTAAAGTTGCCATTACCATCATGTAAAGGCGCAAATACTTCAACTACAGAATATTAAGGTAAAGGTAATTCCATCACTAGTCTTGGCTAATTCTGTCCTTTTCTAACAAAGGAGCTTATAGATCATCCTAAAAACTAAAACGAGTGATAATTTAGGAGAGACTGAAGGATATTGCTCAATAGGTCATCAACTTAACCCCAGGACTGTTCTGTATCCTGAGACTGCTGTTGCTAAGCAACAGTGACAAACACAGAGGCAAGACAACCTTACAGCTTCATGAGCCAAAGTTCCAATAAGAAAGCCAAATTCAGGATCTCAAAAACAGCCCTAATGAAGAACACTGCCACTAGCAGCACACATGATGCTCATACCAACTTCAGCATGGGGCCTCAGAGTTTCCAAAACAAATGGTGACAACACACAGCATATGATGTAGGAAGGAACTAATTTAATACTCTCTGGCATTTCTGACACACCAATGACAAGTTGGGACAGCAGGTTGCAGGCCAAGTGTGTAATCACTAAAATACAGAGAACTTTATCGATCAAATGTGCTCCAAAAGTCATTAATCTGACTTAAATCTGGTTTAAAAGGGAAAAAATAAGGTGAAGAGGAGTGTAGTTCATCAAACTATTCAGTGATGTAAGGCTTCTTCCCATCAGGAAGGAAAGCTGCCGGGACACACCTCCCGTGACTCTGACTGCTGGACTTCACTTATCAAAATATATCTGGCATGTGGTTGCTAAGGATAACAGAACACAAAACCAGCGTGCTGATGGAGAACAAACAACACAAATATTTACTGCATACAGCAGTGCTTACCGACTAGAGTCGTACATTTGAACGGAATATTCCAGACAAGTTAAAAAGAAAAAAAGAAGCTTCATAAACTTAAAAGCAAAACCATGCAAACACAACATACCAGCTTCCAAACTTCAAAAAGGCCTCATCTGAGAGAACCATGCAAGAAAATTATTGTAGAGACCAAGAAAAAGTCTGAAAGCAGATTTTTACATATGCTGCTGCCCTCCGTATGAGGCCACATCTGAGCTTAATGAGGCACAGGCTTGACAAAGAGCGAGGGCGCCATATTTTCTCAATTCCGGATCGAGACTTAAACAATGTCCCACCCTCTAAATAAACAACGAACAGCCCTCAAGGGAATGTGATTGTTTCATCTGTGTTCATATAGTACTTTCACCCGGTTAAAAGAAAACAGAAAATACAGGCTGGTGTGGTGTATTACAGGCCCACTGACTGAGAACAAGATCATATTGAGTGGAAAGGTTGATTATTGGCACATAGCGAGCAACATGGAAAGACAAAGAGAACATTCCTGAGGGCAGTCACTGGACAAGGCAGCATTGTCATTTAGAACTGGGTTGTTTTGGAAAGTACGATGACATTTGCTCATGTGTGACCTCCCATGTCCAAACTCTAAAACTTCGAAATCACCAACTTAGTTTAACAAAAATATTTGTACTGTTAATATATATGCAACATGAGAGGAAATGATGTGTGTGTGTGTAATATGTGAAGGGTGATGTAACAGTGCTGCTGTCATGGCTAAAACACTCTTAAAAAA
>JAOXYM010000006.1:15838893-15855537 GCA_028567055.1 Leptatherina wallacei | reverse complement strand
GAAATGATGTGTGTGTGTGTAATATGTGAAGGGTGATGTAACAGTGCTGCTGTCATGGCTAAAACACTCTTAAAAAAAGAGATTGTCAATTTCAAATAGACTTCTTCTGGTTAAATAAAGATTACTGTAAGAATAAGAAGTCCGCAGTGAAAAAAAACCTTTAAAAAAAAAAAAAAAAAAAGCTGTGTGATATTTCCAGAAAAATTAGAAAGGAAAATAAGGTTCATTTTCATGTAAATTTGGATCTTTTACCAGAAACTGGTTAGCATAGCATTAAAAACTAGAGACATCTAGCCTGCCTCCTTCCAAGGATGAACTAAAAAATACATTATATATTGTATATTTAACATTAGTGTTTTTATATTTGCTGCTTTACAATGGATGATGTGACAAGCTCTTTCTTGGCTGGTTGTCAGGGAACTAACTCAAACCCAAAGAGGTGCAAGTGAAAAGAAACCTAAGCCAAACAAGTTTATTAACCAGTCTCTGGAGTTTGGTAAATTATTTATGTGCTTTTCTTTCTTCTCCTAACTGTCAGTTTTCAAAGCCCATGATGAACGTAATTCAGCATCCGTCTTGCATCCTGTCTCTTCTCTGAGCTTTCTCCAGCAAGTAAGAGTCAGTCTGATGTTCAGCTGTCAAGTGATGCTGCAAAAAAAGTTGTGAAGTGCGGATTCTCAGCCCCGGGATGTTGCGGTGCAATGACGGCTCTAGGAATGTGCATAACAAACATCATTGTGTCATTAAAACAAGTGAGTAGCATGAGGTTTTAAGGTGAGAAACCTAAGTAGTATTGTTTTAAACTTGGTTTATTGATCTTTTGTGACTATATCTAATGTGACACTACTTGAATTCAAATCAAATTTCTCCAAGAAAACAAGTATGTCACATTGTATTCGAATCGTTTTTTTTAACAAATAAAGTTGGTTGAAATGTATATTTTCTGTGTGTCAGCAAGAAAAACTATCAAGCTTAATTTAATTGAATTCCATGGAGAGGTGAAGATCAGTGGAAGAATCTATTTGGTTATGTTGCTGATCCAAATGATTCTCTTAAAATTCTAGAGGATACATTCTCCAAACACCCTTCTAGCTTCATGCTACAAACAGCTTCTAGCCGTTTGCTGAAAATTTATATCCCAGAAAAGACAAGTGCTGTAAATCTTGTCATCTAACTTCCTAAAAGTGAACTAATTTCTTCCTTGAAATAACAAGATCTTTTAAGAGCGTTAACTGTTCTCTTAAACTGCTTTTTTCACATCTCATCCAAGTTTCATCAAAATTTCAAGCCTGTCCTTTTTTCTTTCATTTTGCCAAAAAAACAAATAGCAATAAAAACAAACCTCTGCTTTAGAGATTGAAAAAAATGCTTATCTTTAAGATGCAGGAAGAAAAAGAACTACTTGGATACAGCATTTGAGCTTATTTCAACAGCTATATATAAGGATGGAGAAGGATGAGGAAAAGCAGCATCCTAATAGCGAATGTCTTACCTGTAGCCCCTCTCCATACCCCACCCAGATTACAATGCCCAAGTACGCAAGATAACACGGGCTAGTGGAGATAACTCCTGTTGAGCCCTTGTTACCATCAGTGATAAGAAGAGATTAGAGTGGACATTACAAGCTTGGGTACAGACATCAGATAAAGCCACTTCCACTGATCCATCAGTGCCTGAAAACAGAGCTTCATCTGGACCTTTTAACTAAAAAAAGTAAGTCATGGTATATTTTTGGCTTTTGCTACAGCTCTTTGGTTTGTCTACAGAAATTCACAGAAAAGGCGATTCACATGAAGAAGCTTTTCCAACACTTAAAAGCCTTGTATTCAGCTTTTGCCCAGTGATGGACATGCTGGGGCTTGATGGGTGTAATATAGCCCCATTGTGTGAGTACCAGGGTATTTCCTTGTCAAGATGCTCCACCACTCATCCCCTATGCAGACAACAGCCTCAGGTATTTTTATGCCTCTCAACACCCCGCCCCCCTTCACACCACCCACACACACCTTGATTGTGTCTAAAAGCCACAGGAGCGTAGGCTGGCGCGTGAAAGCGAAACTACTTTCCCAGACTCCTTTTTCAGATCTACCATTATTAGTGCCAGCTCAACAAGCAGACGAAAGGTGAGACTTGGGAAACGTAACCTCTTGGCCTGAAGTCACAATCTATGATTCATTTGTCCTTCGATGAGATTACTGTTCATTTCTCAGGGAAATGGGAGAGCAGGGTGTTTGGGGGGGGGGGTCACGCGTGTAGCCATAATGTCTTGTGGTGCAAAGAATGAGGCTTAGTCATCAAAGGAAATCCCTTATACTTCAAATTCTTTACATGACTGAAGTTTGTGAGGTGCTAGTCTGATTAACTCAACTCAGTTGAACACCAAATGGAAAGAAAAATGTTTGATTAATGATCCAACAGGGAATTAGTTCTCATTTCAGCCTTTCACTGAGCTGAGACCAGATTCTTTAGGTATTGTGCAAAATCAAAAACTTCTTCGCTGAGATCTGGATGTTGTCTCTGTTTTCATTTCTAAATCATCCAACCTAAGAGGTCTCTATACAAAAATATCTGTTGAAACTGTTCCCTTGCAGAAGCTGTGCCTGAGCACTCCCATGAGAGAGAAAAAATTCCCATGGTTTAGGCTCTCCAGCCATATTTGACATGCTAATACCCACTAAATCTGAAACATTTCCAACACAGAGTAACAGGTGTCTTCAAAACATGGCAAAGTCTGAACGATGGGGTATCCCCGTTTTCTGCGGCCTCCACAAGCAGTGAAAAGGAAAATTATATGGTTTGAGAAAACCAAGGTGGTCTAAACACACACACACACACACACAGCACTACTAGTACTGAACTGTTAGATAATCATATGCCTAGGCTGCATCGTAGAGTAGAGAACGTGACATAAATAAGGGAAACAAAAATCAAAGCTGCTCACTATCACAGTCAATGTACAGCTATAGGCTGAACTACTGTAAGACATACCACCAATAAAAATTCTGAAATAGTCTTGTCAGGATAGAAAGTAACTGAATCCTGCAAAATACATTCTACATCACTACATCCATGAAGGGAATTTCCACGTAGTGATACGAAATTTCAGTCAGATATAAAAGCTTCCACTGAACAATGCCAACCATGTTCTTGTTTTGTATCAACATAGCAACGGATGAGAGTGGAACGGTCCAGCGACAGATTTAAATACCAATCATCTAACAGAGAAAATACTGATGATGCAACCGATCCACAGTTACACCTCTGGCCTCCGGTTCGCAGCAGCTTTTAGTTCTGTTGTTAGACATCCTTTACCAAATATGCAAGCTTTGAGTGTGATTTGTTTAATTGCCTGGAACACAGCCTTTGTACAGCAATTTCTGTTCTGATAATTGCCTTAAATACAGGTTAGTGTGAGGACCCGAGCTGCTGGCAGAGCGAGCTCATTACCATTTAATGCTGACTGTTAGTTACACAGAGCAGCATAGAAACTGTTGCAAATTAACAAGACTAGATGTGACCCATGAGGAAAGCCTTGACTGCAGCATGCATTTGCCTTCTGTGACTTCATTATCAACAACAACCACTGTGGACTTTTCCTGGAACCTAAAAATCTATTTGTTCATTTAAAATAATCAACCAAAAAAGTGGGGGAAAATATCTTGAAATTTCTTTTTTTCTTTTAAAAACAAGAATTCTGTTAGATTTCTGTGCATCTTTGGGTAATCAGGTCAGGTGCCTAATCATCTGTGACACCAACAGCAGAAGAGAGCTAACAAACCAAGCGAAAAATTGTAGAACAGCCTTCGCCTGTGATGGGTGAACTACAACATTTCTGACCCCTGCTAACAAGCATGAAATTCGCAAGCATACAGTCATCGGTAGCCTACATGCTGGGTGATTTCCTCATTAATCTAAAAACATGCCAGATCTCTAACTTAAAGCAGCAAAAAACTATAGTGTTTCCTCACATTTAGCCATATCAACTCCTGATAAGATGTACAGTATTGGTGGCATTTTGAAAAGCAATAATAATGTGCTCTAACGCCACTTTGAATGCAACACAGCATAAATTAGCTCTGGCTCTGGAGATTTACAGTAATACCCTGAGGCTCGACATTAATCCGTTCAGTCTGATAGACGTTGTCATGCCAAACGGTCTCAAACTCCTCTCCCAGCCTTGACTTTCAGACCCTTTCATCAACTTTACTGCATTTTTTGTTTCATTCTCATTATTAATCATTTTCATTTCTTCCCATTAATCGACTCATAATTCTCTGGCAAAGCAAAACAATGTTGAAAGTTTCACTCAATCTGCCATTTTGCAGAAGTTCACACTCACAGCCATTTTCAGGTCTCTCTAGAATTTAAACCCAGTAAAGAAATGCTTAACTGGGTTCAAATTTTTATTGTGTGCTGGGCAACTCCTGCACAAGTTTTCCTGAAGCCACTCCAGTGTTTTTTTGGCTGCATGCTCCAGGTTGCTAGATATAAGCCTGAGATCTTGAGCACCCTGGAAAAGGTTGCCACTCAACATGGCATTTCATCCATCTTTCAGTCTATCCTGGTGAGTCACCCAACAGAAAAAAGCATTCCAATAACATGATGCTGGCATCACCATCCTCAACTGCAGGGACGGTGTTGTTGGTCTGGGTTATGGCTTGATTGGTAGAGTGCTGCTCTGACAGCTTTCCTTCTTTAAAATTCTCCCATATCCACAAAGGAATTTGAGATATTATTCATACTGACCGTTAGCTTGTTGGTTATCAGTCTCTTCAACCCTGATCACACATTTGGCAGAGCAGACTGATTTAGGATGTACGTTTATGATTCCAAAATTGTTCCATTTCTGTATTTCTCTGTCCTTTTCACACTTCATGGTTTGATTTTTACTCTGACATGTCATCAAATGGGAGACCTTATACAGATGGGAGTAAAGCCTTTCTTTATTGTGTCCAATGAACCAATGCCCTCACTTTGCCATAAGTGGTACCCAGTATGTTTACAGAAGCATCCCAAGGAGAACTAAGAAAACTTGGCTGTACCAGAGCTCAACCATGAATATATCAAATAAAAAATAAAAAAACACTCAATAGAAATTATTTTGTTTCAACATTGTGAAATACTGTGTGAAGGCTGATGATTGATGAGACTAATGTAGCAAAACCTGAAAAGATCTGGAAACTTTCCAAATGCACTTAATGCAAATGATCAGAGTTCTGTCATTATGACAAAGTTTGTATGAATCATATAATATATTATGTTTCAATCAGATGAGTGACATACACTATGTCCTCTGCAGAACAGCAGCATTGCTGATAAACCACTGATTAAGTTTGTCAAGCAACTTTGCCTATTTTCGTGAGTGAATCAGGTTCATGCACACCGTCTTGATTTTAGGTCTAGTGTTAGGTTTGTGGTGGAAGATAATTACTTGGAAATCTTGAACGTTGCTGTAGCTTTATTACCCCATATTGCACTCTCATTCCAGTGAGAGTGCAATCTGTGTTTTTCTGCTTTCACTGACAGACATTACACCCAGGCCTGTGCTCTGCAAGGACTTCTGCTGTGATGCACTCAAACTAGCCAACAAGGCCAAAGATGCCAAATCCCGACAACAATATGATGTGCTAAATCAACTTTCCAAAGTGAACTCTTGTCAGTATTTTAGTTTTGTTTACCTGTTCTCTCCTTTTGAATTTGAGGGTGGAGGGTGTAGAACTGTTTGGTTGTCCTCCATATCCACGACACATTTTGTATTCAGTTCAATCTCTGCAGAAAGAAGTTTTTGGGGAAAGTGAAGCAGAATCCGGAGGCGTGAAGAGTCAAATCTGAGCTACTTTAACCGAGTTGAAACTAAACTCAAGCATGACTTGAGGATCTTAACTCAAGGCAGCAATGGCGAAGAAAGCAAAAACTTTATGATAATCTGGCATAAATCCATGAAAAAGAGTCTGCAAGCAGAAATAGTCGATATAACACTTACCCCTGCGGTTCATGGGCCGAACTCTCACTGCAACTTTTACCTTTGAATCCGACATTTTTTCCCACTTTTTGCTCCCACCCTGTCTGTCTATGCGCCGAGCTACCAATATATAGTCTGTAAATACCCGACAAGAAGCCCGGATTTCTGCCAGAAAAAAACAAGCGCAGCGGTCACGAGTTAAAAACACCCCAAAAGAGTCCAGACCTCAAGGAGAACTTAAGGGAATAAGTTCTTCTTTTTTTTCTTCTTTAAATCCATCCGGGTTGGTTTCTTGTGCAAATCGAGCTCTCGGCTCCAGCTCCAGCTCCAGACAGCATCCCCACCGCCATCTTCCACTGGGAGCACGACTGCTCTCCTCTGGTAGACTGGAGAGGCTGAGCCGAGGAGGGGGACAGGCTTTACGCACCGCCCCGCTCAACTGGAGGAGAAACCAGTGGACGAGATAAAAGTGACTCCGCGTGACAAGCGGATTTACATGCACCAACAAAAAGCACGATTATGACACAAAGGTACTTAGATAAGGATGGAGAAGACTACGGTGAGTTTAACAGAAGCATGTAACTTGGTGGAGTTAATATTTCTCTCTCACACACAATGCATCATTTTATTTGTTATCATTTAGAAAAATACAAATTAGAAACAGAGTAGATTAATGATGACCACAAAAAATTATAGAATTCTAAAATGTCACATATATGAATTAATTTTAAAGCAAGTCACGATAATCTCAGTTCCCATCTCATTAAATTAACTTTTTTCTGTTTTGTTTTTAATTCTGCACCATTTCTCTACCAACTAATAAAGTGTGGTGAAATTAATCATTTTAGATGTCATCTCGGGCAACCTTGGATCAGCAGATGGAGTTCTCTGACATACTGTGATGCTACTTAAAGACCCCAAAATTCTGACTGATTTGCTCTTTTTCTGATTCAGACCCAGCAGGTCAGACCCAACCCTCTCACCAGACCTGAATTTGCTACACAATTAAATGAAAGTGGACAAAGGTGCGAGTTCTCAGTTTAAACTGGTCCAAATCCACACACCCAAAACCAGATTAAATGTGGCAGCCTTTACTGGTCGAGATCTGGCAGACCAAAAGTGAGTCACGACCAGAAAACAGCTGCTACATGTTGTTGCAATTAGCCACTGCCTAAGTCACTCAGATTCACATGGCTATCTGGGAATATATTGCTCATATAATGTCTCCACAGAGCTGTATTAATAAAAAAAACAGAAAAGTCATAACCGTCATTGAAAGTCTTTTGGGAAAAAAATATGACAAAACTCCATCATACAGGACAAATTTAGCTGTAAACATTTTGGCTTGAAAATGGAATTCTTACATCTCTAGGAGGCCTACTTTTCTCTTCCTTTTCACCTTCTTATCACCTTTCCTTCTGACCCCTGAGACTTTTTTGGGAACATTTTGAGGAAACATACACATAGATTTGAAATCATTTCATTTTAATGTCATGAAATAGTAATTTATTATTTCAGAAGCAGACCAAAATAAGAACACAGCAGCTTAAAAACATTGCATGCTTCACACTCCTAAAAAAACTGTTATTTTCATACTTGCAAATCAAAATCTTCTGAAGCATTTGTTATTTCAACATTTTCACTTCATTTCTTTTTTTTACTGAACGCTTTACTTTGGTTTTTTCAGATGAGCTAAATAACAGAACCAGAATCTGATTTTTGATACATCTTTACTGTATGGTCACCACCATCTAGGATGATGAGCACGTTGTTCAGTAACACCAGTCCAACAGGTCGGATAAGATTATCTCCCACTAGAGGAGTTAAGACTGGGCCATTATGGAGTTTTCCTAAACTACACACCAACCCCTGATCAGAGTCAATCACTATCACATCTCCATCTTTGTCAAATGCCACACCTGACATGTTCAGCCTCACTGTGGACTGCAGCATCAGGCTAAAGCTGTCTGTCAGGTACAAGAGGTGAAAGTCTTTTGCGAACACTCTTAGCCTTCTGTATTGGTGTCTTTCTGTTGGATGTGTGATATCGGCTGGGTGCTCCATCACTGCAGTGTTTCCGGTCATCCGACAGTAGGTCACTGCTTTGGGACACTGAAGGTCTGAGACGGCTTTTTGATGCTCCAAAATGACACCATGACTATAGTCCACTTTTACCAGGGAGAGTGTGCCTGCTTGGACATCTGAAACCAGGATGTGCCCACAGCTGTCTGTGTCCACACCCCAGGGTAGCTTGAAGGAACCCTTGATCGACAGGATGTGATTCCCTCTGGAAGTGAAAACCTTCACAGCTTTGTCCCCTGCATCCGTCACCACAACGTAACCAGTGGAAGTCACTGCCACATCTGCCGGGTAACAGATCTCCTCAGTGGCGTTTCCTCTTTGCCCAAAGCTATGCAGCTTCTTCCCCAGTAGACTGAACACCATCACCCTTTTCTCTCCATCATGCACCACAACTACTGTCCCCGAAGACCCCAAAACAGCTATGCCAGTGGGGTTTAGGAGAGTCCCCCAACCACCAAATACAGTGCGGCGGTGCAGAGCTGTGCAGGTCAAACCTGTTGTTGAGATAACACCTCCTTTTCCCCTGTGAGGAGGAGCAGAGGATGAGGGGCTCCAGGACAACAGAAGCTCTTCCAGGTCACTAAGAACCTGACAGTGGGACGTGCTTTCAACACTGCACAGCTGTCGACAGAACGGGCACTCCAGCTTCCTCAGCAGAGGGTGGGACAAAGCCGTGATGCATTCCAGGCAGAGTACATGGCCACACGACAAGTTCTGTGGTCTACGTTCCCTCTGTTGAGAGTTGAACATCTCGAAGCAGACCTTACACTCCATTAAATTGATCTGGATCTCTCTCAGTATCCCCTCAGGACTTAGGCAACCACCATGTGGGAAACCAGAATGCTTGTCCATGATGACTGTAATATCCTGATAGTCAGCTTATGTTGATATTGGTCAGTCAAATAATGCAGGTTGGAGAAGGTTCAGGAAGCCGCAAAGAAACCTGGCAGTTAAAGTGAGTAAAGCTATAAGGATGAAGAGAGGGATCTGAAGCATGGAACTGCTAAGTTTTGCATTAAAACATGTCCTGTGCTTTGAGGCCTACATCATCACGTGATGTCCTGAATATAACTGAAGCTCTCTGCTGCCCTCCTTTGGAAGTCAGCTCTCACATAACTTGGAGAGTTTGTCAACAACACAATGCAGATATACAGTATACATTTCAACACAAACTCAGAGATAATATGGATGATAAAAATAATAATGTATTATACTGCATTTAAAACCAGGATGCCCAAAACTGCAATTTGCTCACTTGGCAATAAGTGCTGAAAGCTGGAGTTATTTTATTTTTTACCTTGATCAAGTTCTGAATTTACTCTCATCTATAGCTGCCATTTTCCAAATGAGCACCAGCTCTACCTCCAGACACATCCTGTTATAGGTCAGCATGAGACAGCTATTTCAGTCTGTGTTTCATGGTGTGCAGACTGAGTGAAATCTGAACCCATGTGGGCAGTGCTTGAATCAGCCAATCCAGCAATCCTTTGGTACTGCAGGACGTCCTTCAGAGGTCGAGCAAGATCATTTAAGATTTACTATTGTACAGCAAACAAAAAGCCTATGAAGTAAGAAAGGCAACTATAAGTGCTCTGAACATCTATTTATAAAACCAAGAGTCCAAATCACTGCAGAATGACTCGAATAAATTTACCAGAAATGTAAAATGTTTTATTACATTGCCTTTTTTCACAGTGAAAAACAACAGCACAAGTCATTTTCAGCAGAACTGTTTTTTTTTGGCAAATGACATCTTAATCCAAAGACAATGTACCATTTATAATGCCTGACTGTAGCACAGGTGCCACTGAGGTCGGCGTCTGGATTGTCAAGGATTATGAGGGATATATCAGTGCTGAGATGATACTGGCAGATCAAATGACGACAAACCTTCAATAAAGCACTCAGAGCCAGGATAATCTAACACAAAAAGCTCAAATTTAGTCTTAAAATACAAACCGAGAAAGATAGGAATAAAAAATAATTCCATGCAAACAGGCACAAGGGGTGAATTAAACTGTTACAATGACTCTGATAGACATAAACAACAATACTCATATTCTGGTATGTGGTGTTAAAGATTCCTTGACTACTGTTGTAACATTTTCCTACTAAAACATTTGATTTGACACAATCATGCAACAAGAAGGGGAAAAGAAAAAAAAATATAGCCACCTGCACACCAAAAGGAAGAACCTGACAACACATGCAGGACTTTGAATAATTGCCCTCTCTTTTCAGTACAGTAAAATATAAAAATATAAATGATAGCAGCCACAGATGGACAGGGAAAGTAAAGTCACTCAAGATCACAATGATTCACAAAATACTCAAACATTACAAAATGAACAGTATTTTTAAGGGAACATTCTGCAAAGTGCTTAAACTGTGTGCTTTGCTTCGTTACGGGTCAAACACCAACCTCAGCCAATGATCCTACCAAGCTGAAGTGGTCTTGCATTGAACTCCTGCCCACATTCAAGTTAAAAACAGGACATAGTGAACATCTATGATGTAAATAGATCAGTGACAAATATTTAAATAAAAAACGACTTATATGTGCTATAAACATACAGGCTCCTAATAAAGTGATAAATTCATCATCATGGCTTTTAACATTGAAATGTGTTGAACCGACATACTGGAGTTGAGGCTGGTTTAAACTAGTCAAATGTACATTAACTTTTAATGATACTGTATAATAGGATAAGTGTACATTATCAGCTACAATGAGCATGCAGTCACATCTAGAATAGGCAGTTTTTATTCTCACACACCCTTCCTCACTTTCTTTCAGACATCAAGAAACCTGTGATTACTGGTTTAAGAGCTTCTTGACTACGGGTCACACTTTAGTGTGCATCTCTGTAGTCTGAGCCACTTTGCACTCCTACTAACACTTCATGGACCTGTTCACCTGCTCCCTCTCTGCTGTCTTCACTCCCTCTGCTGTAGGTGGGGGGCTTTGTAGACTTCAATTACACTGGGAAGGGGGTGGCATCTTTACCCCCTTTTTTCATGCTTGGCTTTTCAGAGTGAGTTCAGGAGTCACTCAGCAGCCTGTGGTGCCAGTTTCTACTGGCTGTCAAGGCCGTTGATGGAATTTGTCTTCCCCGAGTCCCTCGCTCTTCGCCTGATTGTAGGGCTGTCCCCGTCCACATGTGTCTCACCTGAAACATGAAGCTCACATATTTTAAAACAAGAAAACTCATCTGGACTGTGTATAGTTAAAGCATGGATGAGGCACCACTTCAAACACTAGAGGTCAGCCTTTTACAGGATAAAAGACAAAGATTGATGTTTGTTTTTATGAGATTCCCCTTCAGTTGATAAATAACAGTAAAGTCACTGTACCTTTAAATTCTTCTGACACATAGTCAGGAGACTCTGTGTAATTACTGTCCTCGCATTCTGAGAAGCTCTGTGAGAGGAAAACAGGGTAAAGACACGTGACACACATTCCTTTAACAGGACAGGGATCATATGTAACAGTTAAGTGACCCTCAGCCTACAGAGTGCACTGACTGGTATGAATCCATGAAGGGGAAATACCCTGAAAGGTAATATTCATCAACACCAACTCGGCTATTTACACACAGAGTACATAACATGGCTAAGCTGAGTGGTCCACAGAAGATGTGACCCATTACACGGGGCTAGTTTGCAGACACTTAAATCAGATAGTTACTTCTAATCTTATTAATGTTTTTACCGAGAATTATAGATGAAAAGGGGAAACGGTGGAAGGCGTCTCCATGAAGCCTTAGTACAGAGAGAAAGATGATTGTGTGAATTTTACTTTCTTTACAAACAAACTGGAAATATTACTAGGGCCTGTATTATGAAGCAAGGTTATTATTAATACGCCCATCAAGGCACGGAGGTAATGTTTTCGGCAGCGTATGTTTGTCTGTCTGATAGCAACATAACTCAAAAAGTAAAAGACAGATTTTGATAAAAATTTCAGAAAATCTCCAAAATGGTATAAGGAACAACAGGCTAGATTTTGGGGGTGATCCAGATCACAGTCTGGATCCAGGAATTTTTTTTAACACTAGAACCGACAACATTCAAATACCGCCAACAACCACCAGAGGGGGTCACATAAAAAAACAAAAAAGGTAAAGGTGGTGTTTACAGAGGCCAAAATTTCCCACCCTTTTAAATTTATTTAACAGAGCGCTGGATGTCAGCTGACATCGATCTTCATCATCGTCTGGATCCAGGAATTTTTTAAAGGACTCTTTACTATGGGGAGATGGGGATCATTTTGCCATTACAGCTTCTAACTCAACAGATAATGCTCAGAATTATTGGAAAAAGGTAAATTAGCAAAATCTACAAGATGACATCCTGGTAGATGTTAAAATCTGGCATTGTTTGACCTGGATCATGTTGATATTCTGGATCTGGTAATCTAGAAGGTTTAAAATATAGGGGGGAAATGGTGGGCTGTTGGGCCTTTGGAGGTTTTTCTCAGGTGAATGACCCTATAGCTTAGTGGAGGTCTGCAACCCCAAGAATGAAGACCAACTTAAAAATGAGACAAAACTGCTTATCAGCTCAACAAGTGAGCCCAAGTTTCCTGACTCTGGACATGTGCATTCATGTAAAAGGAGCAGTGTTGGCATCGGTGTCCCAATCAAAACGACAAATTTCTATATATAGTATAATCCCAAACACATCCAGGGGATTCAAAGACAAAATCCTGGATGAAAGCAACAGCTAGTGTTTGGTTTCAGCTTTATAACAGATATACAAGAAAGTGTTTGATACAAAGCAATATCTGCCAATATAATGTATCTCTCACAGGTGCTCATACTCATTTCCTCTGGAAATTACTGGTTAGTTGGTGGTCTCCATCTATTTGTTGATGCCTTATCTCAAAAGTAGCTGGCTGCAGAACGGGTTAGGGTTGCAGCATAACGTTTTCTTTCCATCGCATGGTGCAGTACAGTTTACTCGTGTTTGTTTAGTTTTTTTCCTTGAGGGTAGTACTAAATAACGGATAGCTCACACTCAACATACACACAAACACACTTCCTTGTTTTATGAAGCTATTTGAGAATCTAGCACACAATTTATGACACAAATCCCTGATATTTTTTTGTGTGCATGGATTAGTGTGCATGACTAATCAAAATATGAGCACGTCTATTAACTGAGTACAGGTGAAGTTTTATCTTTTTATTTCTCACTTCAGAGGTGAGCTCACTAGCAATCAGTTGTTATCACTTCCAAAAGATATTCAAAGCCTCTTGTACTAAAAGTCTGTCGCAAACACACTATACTCCTCACTTGAAAGCTGCTCTGCATAGAAGTGTCGGCTAAACCAAGGTAATAAACAAAGTAGTGTCTTGTCTTTGTCAGTGCAGCTTCACATTTGCTGCTATGATGAACAGCTGATCCCATCCATGTTGAGAAGATACTGTCTACAGTGGAAACCAAGAACTGGGCCAAGTTGTACTGTACGATACCTCACAATGTGATAGAAAATATGACAAATTACTATGGCAATGTAAGAAATTAACCACTTTTGTGGCACTAGAAATCACAAATGAAATCTAGACTTCATGGCTATGCCACAAACCATTCTTCTTAGTACAGGCCTCTGGTCTGCAGCCGTTTGATGGAAAACATTCTTGAAAGCTAAAGCAATAAACACACCTTTTCCCTCGGACCATATGTCTCTGCACACCAAACCATTCCATACAGACAAAGGAACGTAATGAAGGCCTGAAAACAGAACAAAAGGTAAAGGAGACTGTTTAGTGATTCATGGCAAATCAATTATCAATAACTTGCAGCAAGAAAAGTTTTACACATGAAGAACTGCAGTCAGTTAGCAGTTAAGGTACAAGACTTCACATATTTCATAGTATGAGGAGAGTGAGAGTGCTGCTATTCATTCTGACACAGAAAAAGCCTGGGATCCTGATCTTACCAAACACAACAGCCAGAGAATCACATAGAGGACCTGGGTTTTTGAGAACAAGTCCTGTCCAAACTTAATACAAGCCAAGGCCTCCAGAAAGGCTATTGCCCTGCAATCAAGAGGAGAAAAACAATTATTCTGCTGAAACTTTGACCAAACCTGCACCAGACTTAATAAAGAGAAACAAGGCTAAAAATAAATATCTGTGGTTTTTAATCTGTAGCTGAAAGTAGAATTAAAGCGGCACATTAACACAAGCTCAGGAAACTTTAATACTTTTAGGATAATAACATTACTGATGTAGATCAGCTAAAACTTTTGATCTTACAGGAGGAAGTGAAATACCTGGACACCCTACACCAACTGATAATGTAGATCAGATAACATTCATGATGGTTAACATCATTTCCTTTATCTGCAAGCTACTGACTCTGGCTGTCAGACACCAGACTCATATTTTTATACGAATAAAAGTTTAGTAAATCGCACTTTTTAGAATAGAAGAATCCCTTTTCGGTCCATGTACAGGGAAGGAACATTTCATTTGTAACAATAAACTGTACTCTGGTTTACAATTTGTTTTTACTTACCCAAACACCCAGCACTGCGTCCCAACTCTCTTACACTGTGTGTCTGTAAGGTAGGCATAATACTGTCTGCAGCACAAACACACACAATTCACACGTCAGGAAATTTCACCAGCAGGTCAAATTCAGTTTCTCGCCCAAAACTTTAAAGTGTGACAAACTGTAAAAACAAGGAAGACGTGTAAGTGTACCTCACTGTTGGAGCTGTGATGATACCAACAAACAGGATCCGGCACCAGCTTAGAGCGTGACTTGCAGGAAAGATGAAAATGTGTTTGAGGAAGAAAGTGTTGAGCTCTGTTAGCTGTATGGAAAAAACAAAGAAAGAATTATATGTTTATTATATTAAAATGCCGTCTAAACACTGGAAGAGATCTTTGAAGGACGTGAAAACCTTTTAGGCTTTAATTGGAAGTTCTGGTGTTTTTAGTCATGTATAAGAGTGTACCAGGCGTGATTGCCTCACCTGCTCGATTTCAAGAGCAGGAATCTAAAGTCTGAGATTTATTAAATATATTTGAGGACCGGAGTTTGTGATGCTCATCAGCCTCTAAAAAGGTTAAACTTCACAGTCCAGTTAGACATGGAAGAATGGGGGAGAATCAAGATCACTACTATCCTCCCCAGAAGGGTACATGAAGAAAAGAGGTTATGTTGTGCATAAACAGTTTTCAATGTAAAAGGAGGGCTCTCTTTTAACCTGGTCAGATCAACATGGTAGCTTATACTGAACAAATAATCTGCTCCAGAGGAAGTTATTCAGTTTCAGATTTGAAGTCACTAAAAAAAAAAAAAAAAAAAAATCCTTTTATCTTTTACTTCCCTCATGAAAGCAGTTTCCACAAGTTGCATTACATTTTGGCAGGGAGGCAATCTTGCCAACAGAAATATGCAAACTGCAACGAACACACAACATCACCTTGACTTAACATTAGCCAGAAGAACAATGCTAGGATATTTCTGACTTTTCATTAAACAACTGGATCTTCCCTTGACACGAGCTGACTGTTCCACCATAGATCATTCATAAACCTCACAGCAGACATGCTGAAATCACTGCAAGACAAGCAACAGGTGTGGCAAAAGACATTTAACGAGGGCTTTGTTTCATAGCTGGAAAGTCATGCAGTAAAACTGTGAGCACAAAAACTGGTGTGTATATATATTAGTGATTCAATACAGATGGACTACACAATTTCCATTAAATAAATATTTTAGTTTCATAATACTCTTAATGATTAAACTATAGTAGAGTGTTAAGACTTTTTAAAAAGGACACACAGTATTCTGTGGATGAGCAGGATATGAAGAAAGCCAAGCCATCCTCTGTCTTTCAAAATAATTCTCAAAAATGGATAATTACTATTTAAAGCCTCATCAGCTTAAGTGCGAAGAAAGGCAGACAGTGTTCTTCCATAACAAAACAAACATTTCCATGTCAACCAGTGGCAAGAGATTATGGCAGCCATTGTTGACTCTGATGTAGTTGGTGGAACTTAATCAAGTTCTCCATCGATGGTTTTCACATGACCACAAATTGCTCCCAAGTAACCCAGTCACACTCTTAAGGGATTAACCATTAATATGCAAACAGCAGGACACCTGTGCATTAAATGGATCCATGCGGCTTTAGATTTCAGCAACAGAGGAGCCAATTAGATTAGCCAAGACTTAGCATGCAAAGAGCACAGGATGATCTCTTGCTACTCAGAACTTAGTTACCGTAAGATGGCTAGAGAGGATTTCTTACTGACCCACCTGCCATATGATCATGAACAGATAGACGCCCATCACTCTCTGCAGGGAGGACTTTGGGTCAAGCCAGCGAACGTAGGTCCAGCTTGCAGGGGTGAACTGCAACACAGCTCGTTTGAGCTTCCCTGTGGTAGAGTGGATATCCCTAGTTAAAAGCACAGAATGATGATTATAAAGGCTGCATGAAGATACATGGCAAGTGTTATGTTAGTGCACATAAAAGAAAATATATAGTGAATTAATATAAAACTAATATATATATATATATATATATATATATATATATATATATATATATATATATATATATATATATATATATA
>JAOXYM010000006.1:15800001-15813732 GCA_028567055.1 Leptatherina wallacei | reverse complement strand
CATATTTCTCCTCTCTCAGCAGATCTGGCTGGATCGAATGTGACGTCTGTTGTCTCTCTTTCTGTCCTCTCCACCCCAACCTGTCGCAGCAAATGGCCGCCCTCCCTGAGCCGGGTTCTGCTGAAGTTTTTTCCTTCCTGTTTAAAGGGAGTTTTCCTTTCCATCGTCGCCTCTAGCATGCTCAGAATGGGGATTGGATCAAAGACTAGATTTGATGCAGTCTGTTGGTTTCCTTAGCTATCAGATCAGACGATCAGATTGGCTCAAACTGATTGTCTGAAGCGACCTGATATGACATTGTTGTGAATTGGCGCTATACAAATAAAGCTGAATTGAAGTGAATTGAATCTTAACCTATGGGATAAGAAACAAATGTTACAATGAAAAATAAGTTTCATACATACCAGTTCAATTAAATGTGGCATAATGAGAAAGGAGAAAATGCAACAATCTACAATATTACCCAGAAATACTACAAAAATAATGAAGTGCAAAGCCTTCTGTTATTTTTCAGCAGTTAAAAATAAGTGTTGGGCATGTGCCTTTTAAAGTTTTAATGATTCTTTTTCACAAGTGTTATTAATTTATTACAAGGGGTTAATAAATAAACTAAATGTGTTATTTAACTGTTAAAATATGCATCTAATGACCTTTTTATACTCCAAGTATGCACTACACAAATGAATAAATGACTTTGCCTTACAGATAACTGTAAGAGAAGCTGATGGGTGGAAGTGAGATACCCTACCTGGCAAAATGACAGCCCCTGATGTGAGCAGCTCTTTGCTGACCTCTGCTATCAGCTTGGGGAAGGCTGAATTATAGTCGTAGGAAGAGCTCTGATCTGAAGCTGGCCTCAGGGTCATCCCATTGGCTGCTTTGGTACTGTATGACTCTTCACTATTTGTTTTGCTGACATCATGCTGACCTGTAGAGACAAACATAACCAGTGAGCAAATTTCTGATAGATTCATTGCGATGTGTACCTTTCTCCAAAAACTAACAAACAAAAAGAAAAAAATCCACCATCATTAGAAATAAAGTTTCCTTTCACTGATCTGTTTTGATAAAACAACTAGTACCTTATGAAACAAGCGTTCATTAGTGGAAAGATAGATGCGCTCTATTAGTGTGTTCACCATGAGTCAATGTTGAGTCCAGGTGTTTAGTCAGCCTGAGTCATGGCTAACTCTGGTGTTATTAGACTTTCATATCTTCACCTCCCTGTATTCAGCTCAGCATAGCTGGAGGCTCTGTTTACAGGAATGATGTGCCTGACATTCCCAAGTGGTACCACAGTTTACAACTTTGAACCTGTTCCCAAGGCACCACATTTTCCAACAGAATGCAGTCACTGCAAACACCCATAATGATCTGAGTGGCAGAAAATTCCTCAGCAACAAATGTGATAAACAATTCTTTATTCTCGCCAGTAGTTTTATCCTGTCTAATGTGAAAATTTGTTTATTTTCTTTTTCCTATTTGATAATAAACATTTTCTGATTCTGAACTATTTGCTAAACAAAGGCAATGTGGGGATGGTTATTTCAAAAATAATACAGGCTACAGATGTTTACAGTGTTAGAAATGAAGTAGAAATGCCAGCAAAATGTCTAGAAAGTCCTCTACAGGTTGTAAATAGCTGCTCACGTTCAGCTTCATGCATCTGAAAATCAACAACATTTTCAGAGCTGGTAAACAAGCTATGAAGACTAAAGTAATATTCACTGAGAGGTTTATGAGGCTGGCTTTAGAATAACAAAGCCAGCCTCTTGATTCGTAGATGTCTGAGAGGTGATGCAAATTCAAGCAAGAGAACCAAAATGCAACCATTTGTCAGGATTTATCTCAGAACAGAACCAATTAATTTAGATTTTTAAGACAAATTAATATATCAAAAATAGGTTATAAACCTTAGATTTTTCTTGACATTATTCTTTAATCTGGTAAAAGGCCTACAGTTTAACATAAACCATAGTTAACCCTATTCTATGAGCAGCTCTGCAGGTATCTATATGAGTTTGATGGATGCCTGTGGTGTGTGTTGTCTTTTTAAACAGTTTGAGGCCTCTTGTATTGTCCTGCTCTGTTCTGTGACAGTAAACCCTCCCAGCTCAGCCTCTATTATCTTCAAACAGTCAGTGCATTTCCTGTGCGACTGTGTGACCAGGCCTGTGTTTGCTGCATGTTTCCTAAAATGCTTTGTTTTGAGAGGAAGTGACAAACATAAAGAAAAGCTTCTGAGTATTATCTGATGTTAGAATTTTAAACTATAAAAGAGGCTAAATCCACAGTTTTCTGGGCTCTTGACTTATCAATCACATGAATCACAGAGTTTTGAAATTGCAAGAAGAGTAAATCAGCAATTTCCTGGTGCTTTGCTTTCTTTGTTCCTTTTTGTTTGTTTGTTTGTTTGTTTTTTTATAAGCATGAGTCAGAGCAGGTATGGTGACATTTTCTGATTTTCATGTCTCAGTTTATGGACTCATCAAACACTGCAGAACAGTTTGAAAGATTCTTTGTTGTGGGTCCCCAGTGGCTAATTGATCCACAGTGAACATTTTAGTCAATGATGGAACCCATTTGGGATCAGTGTAAAGTGATAGCACTGTGAGATGCTGGGGTCGGTTGGTTTACAGGATCCTTTGTTGCCTTTGAAACATTGTTGTGAGAAACCTATTTTGCAAAAGCTGAAACACAAAATACCCCTCTGAGATAATCTCACATACCTAACATCAACGATATGACTACTGCATTCACAGCTACAGTCTGACATGGTCCAAGGTTTGGATTCAAAGATTTGCCAAAATCATCACTCAGTTTGGCCCATACATTTCAATTCATGGAAGCAAATCTATTTATAAAAACATTATGAATTCCTGGGTGGTACTCTCACATCACTTCTTTCCTGAGCTACCCAGCACAAACCAACACAAAACAAAACAGACTAACATCAGTAAAGAAAACACAGGATTGTGGCTAAAGTGCTGTTTCCAGGGTAGGGCCATACCTGTCCCCTGAACATGCCAAAGAACACAAAGTGTGGGCTTTGAAAGGCAATCTGTCATTAATGAAAGCATTAATGCTCCACAGACGTAAGCTGTCTCTACTCAGACTCCAGCCATCTGATGAAGTGTTGCAACCAGTCCTGCTGCAGGGCATGATTACACACACCGGTGAAAAAACCACCATCCAGCTATTAAGAAGCTTTCACAACCTCAGGTTGTATTATTTGGATGATGTGTCATGGACTGATCCAACAACTGTTAGAAAGAGCAAAACTAGTCAAGAAGTTTTGGAGTCAGCAGAGGAGCAGAGGAATATGTAACATACAGTATGAGAGTTTAGCTCTACATTGACTACAGTGCTAAACCCACCATGGCTCACTGGCATGTTTTTAACATGTTGGTGAGCAGATGTTTGTTACTCTCATGACAATCAGTTGTGAATTCAAGCAAATGACTAGTCAGGGGATTTGATTGGCTGGCACCTGATCTCTTGTTTAAAAATGGAACTGCTCTTAGGTTTTCACTGCAAGCTGCACAAATTGAAAAGCAAAGCAGCAGACCCAGAATTAAATTTGGAATAGCAAGTACTCCATTCAGAGTTTTCAAGATATCCCTCTAATTCCCTGGTAATAATGAAATCTTATTTCAGAATATAGTCATATCCACAGAGCCCAAAGATGTTCAATTTGGCTTAAAGTTATGGATGCATGACTGGATGGATTCGAGGATGCTTTTCAAATGGAAATTTCATAAAAGATAGCAAGAGGCTAAAGGGGCTGAATATTCATACTAAATGGCTCCATGCTATGATCACAAAAAATCATTTAAAGTGTTTTGTGCGCTGGCAGAGTAGGAGAAAAACAGTGGTATTGTATGACATACCTGACTCCTCTTTGCTGCTTCTCCTCTCATTTCCAGGAAAAACAGCTTCCACATCCACCTTCCCAAAACGGAGAGCATAACCATTCATCAGCTTTTTGGGAGAAATGCTCGTTGAGCCTCCAGACGAAGATCGTTCTCTGTGGCCTTTAACCTGGCCTGCTTTATTAGTCCTCTCTAGTGATTTGGAGCGCCTTTCTGCCCGCCTCTCAGCATTCCGTAAACCTCTCTGTAAGTAAAATAAAGGTGTGTTGGGCCTGGAGTCATCACCACTGAGCCAGCCCCGGCTACCAAACCTACGAGATAAGTGTTCTCTGGGAGATGCGCGGGTGTCGGGGCTGCTGCCTGGTGTAACTGCTCTGTCTCTTGGGCTAGCACTATGCTCCGGGCTTTCCTCCAGGATGGATTCAGAGCTGGATCCGAGACTCATAGGATTCTGCAGAGCCTCCATATAAGATTTCCTGAAAAGTCTCTTGCTTTCAAAGGTAACAGAGTCTCTTGGTATGCGGCGTCGAGGGCCTGGGTTACTGAGGTCTGTACTAAAAGAGAGCATCCTGGATCCTGGCTCTCTTTCTCCTCCACTGCTGTCTTCATCTTCTGGCCCTTTATCACAATCCTCAGCTGGTCCTTCGATTTTAATGATGGGTGTAGCATTATCTTCCCTGTTGATGCTCTGGTTCTCTATGCTGGAATCCCTGTGGTTTCTGTCAGGGGAGGTGGTTTCAGAAAAGATGGAGTCTGCTCCCTGAGAAAGCAGGGACTCTCTAGAGCTGCGGTGGCTATCCAGAGTTCCCGTGGATCCGCTGGTGCTGCAGGTGCTGAGAGGGCCACGAAAGCCACCTCTGCTACAGTGAGCTTGCATAATTGCGTCCGCTGTGCTGCTGACAAAGAGCGGGTTGACCACGTTCTTCCACGGTGTCCTATACACGGCTGTACCAGTGGTAAGCAGACAGTTCTGGAGTGGGTGCAGGTTTCTGTCACGTGTTACATTCTGCAAGAACTCAGTTGTGAAGATGCTGCCATACATGCTGTCTGAAATGGGAATTTCTGCAATGGCATGCCCACTGGCAGACAAACATTTTATTACAAGCTTGACAGTCTTGCGGCCTAAAGGAACTATCTGTAGATAGAAGTCTCCTTGCTTTAGTCGAACTTTATGGAGAGGAGCAAGCTGCAGGACAACTTTGTCATGAATGCAGAGAGGCCACCCCTCATGATAGAACAGCAATCCTCTGAATTTCACCTGAAAGAAAACAGAGAAATCTGTCAATACCCACTTCCACTTAACACAGCTATCATCTGTGTGTAGTGGCTCAGCCACTGACATCATTTCAACTGACATCTGCTGTGTTCAAATATATGTTGAGCTGTAATGGAGAGTCAAGTTGCTTTAACAGGATGCACAGGATGAATCATTCTCAGGGATCATTGGTCTAAAGACGAAAACCTGTCTGATCAGGCCTGGTTTCACAGTAACAGCAACACAAATCTTCTGCAGTGATGGCATGGAAAAGAAACAGACCCTGAGAGAAAAGAAAAGACACATTGCTCAAGGGTTTGTTTTTTTCATCTCTTATGAAAACCAAGGGAAAGGCTGAAGATGTGATCTCCCTCTGAAGCCTCTCATATTGCCTCCAATACAAAGACTTGCATGCACAGTGGGCTGTTCTCAGGGGCTAAGCTTAGGTGAAACTATTGCTCTACGGCTATCGTCACAGTGTAATCACCAGAGAGATGAATACACCGGAATAAAGTTTCAGTGCTATGGTCTTACTGCCCTAACCCAACAGCAATCAAAGGTTGTGAGAGAAAATATTGAGTTTCACTTCAGACCCTAGAGGACGGCAGTTTCTCAAGCAGACCTCAGTTTCCCCATTCAGAAAAAGATGGCGGCTTTTCGGCTTGTTCTCAGGACAATCATCAACTCTGTCTCAGTGTCACTTTTCCCTCTCTGCAAAAGTACTTAAAGCTCAGCAGGTCTCTTCTTTGTACAATTTTCCTTGTTATGTCCTCATTGTTTCATAATCTGCACACACAGAAGCCATAAAGAGATCCAAGTTAAATGTCTCCAACAGGCCAGCAGGATAGAAGGTAAATCTCTCATTGTGTTCTGTCCCAAAAAGGTTCCTGAATTAAATCACAGCAGGCATTCCTGGATTCCTCAATTTAACCGTGTCCATCAAGCACTCACACAGGTTTCTTTTTGGATGATGTTTAGAATCCTCTTGGCAGGAAGCAAGAAGTCAATAAGGCAGCGGAGGCCGTCCCCACGGTACTGTCTCTCCACCACACTGAAGAGCTGCCAGAGGACGGTGGAAGCAGTGGTGCTGAAGGGACGGTACAAGGCAGACAAGGTGCTCTGGATACAATTGTCCAAAGACTCAGCATCCTGAGGAAAATAAGATGCATGTTATCATTATCAATGCTTATTATCACATCAGGGGCAAACATCCAGGAAACATAGGAAAACCTAGTAATACATATACATGAAATAAACTACTGAATTTGAAATGCAATTGATCTAATTTTATAAAACTACAAGGCATCTGTAGACTGTACATAAATAATAAGATATATGATTGAATGCCTGTGATTAGCTACACAGGATCCCATTAAGCTGGACAGTCAGGAAGTCTGAGCATCCCAGTGAGGGGAAACACCTGGTAAGAGTGATGTCACCGTCAGCAAATATAAACAGCCAAACTGGAAAGTCCTGACTGGACTCCAGTTGCGTCCAGGATGGTGGAACGTTACCCTCTAATAACAAGCATGTCATCATTTGACCCATACATGACCTGGCCCCACCACCATCCGTCCCCAACAGAGCTGATGGCATGTCCAACATGGTTAGTTACAAACTGTCAGACAGTGAGACAGGACATTTGGGACTATTGCAGCTCTGGATGAGGTTGACCTGCAGGGGTGGTTATGCTCACAGTTCACGCTAAGACCTTCCTCTGATTAGTCAGAGCCAAGGCCAAACATCGCTCCACTATCTGTCCTTCCTGAATGGAACACAACAGTGGAATAGAGACATCTGCCTATAATGATAAGCAGACAGATAAATAGTAAAGCCAGGGAGAGTGGCACAACTATAACAACCATGTAGCGTGTTGAGGAACGCAGCGTTCAAATATGCAGCTCTTCACGCCTGTTTTGTTACTTTCACTTGAAGGTCTGTGCTACATTTCCATAACAATAACTGTGTAAAAAAAAAAAAGAGAGAGAGAAAGAAAAGGCTGCATAAAAATCAAGGGATGCTCTGTTGGATTTTGCTGGTCAGACAGCCCATGTTTCACCCTTTGTAGGATCTGTCCTGTTGATCTAAGCAGCTCAGCACCATCAATTAGAAAAGAGTGAGTACAGTTCGGCTCATTCGTACACATGCCACGGCTCTACTACAAGGCTCTCATTGTGTGCTCCGCCTCTCTAAGTGGCATGTGCTGTACAGTGCTGGTGCCCAGGAACAAAACACCCACTTCCATTAGCAGTCAGCTTGCTTTTAGAGACAAAAACTTCTCTGGGCATTAGTCACCGTTGCACCCAAGAGGAGAAGAATAACACGGTGTTTTATTGGAGGAGAGCTAACAATGGGAGGAAAGCCCTTGCTAGGACAGACTAACAAGTTTGTCCTCAGGTTTTCAAGGAAGAGAAGAGAACGGCGGTAGTGACAGAGGAAGAGTTTTGAAGAGCAATTAAGTCAAGAGAGAAGAGATTTGAGCTGGATTACAATCAAAGACTTCTTATTGTTTGAGTGGCAACAGCGTTGATGCCAAACTGCAGTCAGCTTAAAAATATCCGGACAGCACAAAGTTTACATTCAGGGAAGTGACACATAAAAGGTCATTACAGCAGATAATTTGCATAAGGTTAAACATATCCCTCTATTTTCATGAAGCATTTAAGGCGTTCACTGAGTGTCACCTGTCTACAGCGAAACATATTTGCATATCTCAGCACAATAACCGAGCTTAGCCACCAAAGCTGAGCTTCCCATCCGCTCTGTGCTACAGAGGAATGCAGTGTGTATAGCTGTGTATGTCTAGCTTCAGAGCTTTAGCCAGGACGAGAGCAAAGTGGGAAGTCCCACCCTTTCTGATGCCAGGTCTTTGTGAGCCTCTGGCTGAGCGATAGAGGACCGAGGTGATAATTAGTGGCTTTAAGCGCCAGGTGGGACGCTTTTGTCTGAGCTGTCGGTAAAACCAGCTGTTCGAGAGGTGAACACAGAAAGTAAGTACACTAAACACAGGAGGTTTTGTCTTTGTGAGACAAACAAACTTCGAGGTTAAGTATGAATCCTGGTTGAGAAGACACTGCCAAAAAATAACATTTTAATAGGCTCAAGCTTTCTTTTACCTGTTTGATGTCTTTCATATTGTTATAAAAGACTTCAAACATGTCCTGGTCACATGCTTGGTCTTCTAAAAAGGCATCATCCTTTAAAGAGGATGTCGGAGATCACGATGGAAAAGAAAAGAACAAAAGAGTGCATCACTGAGACCGAGGAAAGCGAGAGACAGACAGAGTCGGAGAGAGTTAACACGAAGTGGTCGCTGACACATTTACTGGGTCAGAGACACAAAAGACGTTGCCTGCCAGGCCTCCAGTGGAGCATGAAGCCACCAGGGGAGTGTAACAGGAGAGCCCTGGAGCCCCCATACAGGCTGCTCACAAGCCGACCTGCTAACAGCCTCAAAGGCAGTGGGATGACAAAGGCTGCAGGTTGCTTAGACCTGCCCCACTGCCAGGTGCCAGGATGCCAACAAAGAAGTATTGGCACCCCCCCCCACTTGGCACCCCCACCCCCCACCACCACTACCCTACCTCAGTCAATAGCTTGATTCAGCTTTTGATCTGCACCAATAGAAATCCTATCTCATTTGAGGCAGAGAGGAAAGAAGAGAAATTGAGATAAGTAGTCAGAAGATCTACACACATCAAGTTTTTGTCAGTAAGGTTACATAACAATGTCAGACAAAGATCTCTGTTACATCACAAGTTGCCTTTCAACTCAACAAATACAATGACATATTAGTTTTATGCACATATACACTACAGGCTCACGTATCAATAAACATAATAGGTAATGCAGCTCTTTAAAAAGAGTGTAAATATTGTAATGTTTGCTCAGAATAGAACCAGAAAGGAGCACAATGATGCTGTGACAAATGTAGATAGGTCAGTAAGGTGATGTGATAAAATAGAGTATCAATATGTCGACAGCAGAAGAAACTAGCATTGACTTTCCTTTCATTTAAATTTTCCTTCACATGAACTAGAAATAACATTTCTGCCAATCATCAGGTTATAGCAACTTTAAAAACTACAGCAGCCTAATTTAGCGGTGGAAGCACATTTTTTTCTACATTCCCACGATGAATGTCAGAAAGATTTGATGCATGTCTACAGCAGGCAACTAATGACTTTATCCTACAGGATGTAAACAGCACTGATAAGATATTGTCCCTGAGCTGCACCGACAGACCTCACTGATACTATTAGTTTTGCACTGTATAAAACACACACATTTGCATTATTGATTATGGCTCTGCATTAAAGACAACCCAACAAAGAGGACAAAAAGTGAATGGAGGTTCTTCAATCAATCAGCGCCATGATGAGCAATGACAGCAGAGACAAAGTAGACTAACAAAGTCTATTGATACCTTAGCAGAGTAAATATAGAATGGTTACATTCCCAAACAAGTGGCTGCACACTGATAACAAAACAAGTCAGAGGATGCAAACTTGTCACTGACCCTCAGAGATGACAAATGGTCTTTATACATTCATACATAAGCCAGTACCTACTAAAAAAACCAATACAAGATGGAGAATATAATGAGTTTTGTCCAGTTTGTAAAATTTGTTGCTACAAAAAAAGTACAAAACTGAAATTACTGAATACCTAAAACTAGAGGAATATGTTCTATACTTGAAGCGATAACATTTCAGCATGAATTGTTCTTGCCTCTCCCTTACATATCACAATCACTAAAAAGTTACCTGCTATGTTTTGTCTACCCAGGAAGCAGTCAAAATATCATCTGCCTGTGAACTGCTGCATCAAAAACATCCACCTCTGAAATGTGCAAAATCACATACATGCTGGAGTTCTTCAAAAAGCTTTGTTTACATCCAGTACAGTAGAAATAATCAGAATAGTTCAACATATCAAAGAAAAACATAAGCTTTTAGAAAGTCAATAAGACATGTCAAGCTCGTACCTTAATACTCAGGTAGTTGTCACAACTGCGAGACTTTGCCCTGGAGTGCATTTTGCCCAATGACAGCATTTAGGCACCAGAAGAAATCCGAAACTTCAATAAGTAACGTTTAATCAACTCAGAGTGGTTGATTTGATAGTTCACACCTTGACCGCTGTAAGTCATTGCTATGATATCAACATTTCTCTCCCATGTCTGACACTATGTGTGTGTGCGTGCTGTGGTGTCGGCAGCTGGAGCAGAATGAACTCCAGAGCGTGAGAGGCAGAGTGCTGGATTCACCGTCACTCTCCCTCCCTTCCTCCTGCATAACCTCCCCCGCCCTGCTGTTGCTGCTCTGCTACTGAAGCCTCTTCCAGCTGGGTAAATGCACGCTGCAGCAACTCCAAGCTCGTCATTCAGAAAACACACAGACCCACACTACCTAACCTATATACCCCAACTGCAACGACCCCCAACACTCGAGCCAGCATGGATCAGACTCCGACCAACTCCTCTCTATGCCCCCGACCCTTTGCACCCCTACCTCCACCGGCGGCTCCCGTCTACTCCTCTTGCCACAATGCTCTCTCTTTGTCCTCACAATACAAATGGACTAGAGTTTCAGCTTATTCTGCTGCTTTTCAAAAGAAAAAAGAAAGGAAGACATCAGCATTGGATTGGAGGCTCAGGTCACCCACTACAATAGCATTCCCCTTAAATATTGTCAGGGGAATGCCCAATCCTTTAACTGCCTCTTATAAACCACTCACATATGTGAGACATCCTTCTGTTACAGCGGCTATAGATATGGCATCTTCTGATATTAATCAATTAATGATGACAACTGACAGCTAGTGCCAGAAACTCATCAATGAGACCCAGAAACACAGAAGAGGCAAGTGTTTTTACAACAAGAATGTAGCAAAGTGAAAGGTTTGTTCGCACTGAACTTTAGCTCCATCCCATTTCTTCCTAAACACAGGAAATCCTTGTTCAAGTGAGGAAAAAGAAAAAGAAGAAGAAAAAAAAACACACTCAGTGGAAATGACCACTGTGTGAAAATGTGAAGATCGTATTAAGTCAGCCTGCAAAACAGAGACAGTAGTGAAGATGGATAATTAAGTTGGTTTATATTTAGATGTCATTAGGGTAAGACATCAAAATGACCTGACAGTAACAAGAAGAACCACTGTCACTGTGTGCAGTCACACAGCACTCATGGGCTCTCCAAACATACTGTGGATATTCTCAAGCTGACAATAGTATCCTGGGAAATTTATACTTTGATGTAGGACATGACTGGAAGACAAAACAAAGAGGAAACACCTCTGCAAAATAAAAATGTATCTGTTACACACAGCACATGTTGACTGACACTGGATCTACATTCAGTCTTATTTAGTCTCAATCTTATGTGTACTCTATAATCTGCTATGTAAACAGAAGCAGACATACTTCACATATGCACTGTTCAAATATACTCTCCTCTTTCTCCAAGTTGTACACTGTTTGTGCTAAAACGGAACCTATAATTTCTGCTGCCTTGGACTGGAGAGGGCAAGTTTTCTTCTTCATCTCTCCCTTTCTTCCACCTCTTTTCTTTATTCTTCGTTCTGTCTTAAAAGTATTGGGTTGAAAAATATGTCACATGAGCAAAGAGCTTAAGTTTATTATATGTATAGTTTGGGCATGTCTTCATGCATTTATTCCGTAGTTGACAGTAAAAGAATTAGACAGGAAATGAAGGGCAAAGGCATGGAAAAGAGATCCCAAACCTCTAATCCTGTGGGAAGTTGCAGTCAGCAAGGCGACCCTGAATGTTAACTAAAAATTAACAATTTTTTAACAGGCCTTGAAATATTCATCCGTCATATGCAGATATTGTGTCACAACCTAATATTTCAGTACTACGTGAGACACTGGATTTGATATAAAGGTTTACTTTCTTAGAAAAAAATCTATTCTACAGATTCTATAAATATAACTGTATTACCAAAGTTCTTCATTCAAGTGAGTTACAAAGTGAGACGGCTGTTTTATGCTGCAAAGTGGATTCTGAATCACACATCAATAGATTAAAGCAGCACTACCTAACATTGGCAGATTTTTGTACTTTGACACCTCCTAATAAAACGTAACTGCATCGTATCTCTTCTCTGAGCTCTCTCCAGCCTGTAAAAGTCATCCTGATGTTGATTATTATCTGTTTTCTCTGTTACATTCTCTCTTTCTTTGCCTCTTGCATTTCTTTGCTGAGTCCACCATTGTGTGCGTTCAAACTCCAAGAAAGTCAATAATGAATCTCAGTGTTCCATTAATACAAGCCAGAGCACAGAGTTGTAGGTCAGAAACTTATGTAGTATAGCTTTAAACTATTATTATGGTCAACAGCAACCAACTTGAGCACAACTCTTTTACCTTGACCTGGCAATTAAATTGAACTGTCAGTCTTGACACATTATACATGTACAGGGGGTAATCAGGCTATCATCAAAGTATGTACAATTCTGCAACAGAGTGTGAAATAAAACTCAAGACATTTTGTGGATTCAAACTTTCTCTGTGGGACATGGTTGTAGATGTAAGTATAACTGAATCCACTCCACAGATGTTGTTTTTCAGATACTTTAAGTGTAATCTTTTCAGATGAGGCTGCTGTAATAAAATGAGAGCAGCTTTGACAGTTAAGAAATGCATTACTATGCAAGACATAGTCTTTGTGGGCTGTTTATTAATGACACATTTTGATGTGTTTAACAGTCTGGCAAACATTACATTAAAATATGCAAATTTTTTTCGTTTTTTTTACCCCCACCCTCCAAAAAAAAGAAAAAAAAAGAAGAAAAGATATAAACATTTGTATAAAAATGCACTTGGGCCCATTTGAATCTACTTGAGAATATACATGCAAGAGTGAGTCAATCTCAAATCACTGTTATCTGGGTTCATTAGTCAGGTTTTGAGGACTTCAATTTAATCCCAATTCGGTCAGGCTAACACAATTACATGTATATTAAAGTGAAGTTTTGGTCAGACTGACACAATTTTTCATTAAATGTACTAGCCAGGGAACTGCCAGCACATTGGGGCAATTTGTAGGGGATTTTTAAAATCAGGAATCAGTTAAAAATGGTAAAGAATTGATTATATAACTATACTATCTGTGTCGACCCTTCCACTCGCAAAGTTTTAACACACCATTAATACATACAGTATATACAGAGGGAGTAACCACGGATAGTTGTAGAACGAAGCAAGAAATCAGAGGAAGTAAGGTTTGCTAATTGTTTTATAATGGTTACATTGTGAATCACAAGTAAATGCCTCCATGCCCTAAACATCACTGGATTTCCTGTGAAATTCCTTGTTCTGCCTAAAGAGCCTGAGTTGTGTGTAATGCGTGTAATGTTTACACTGAGGAGGGAGGGAAGATTGGGATTTAAATGGCACAGTTTTATAGGCCTCACACCTGCTTGCTGTCAAAGGCAGGTGTTTATTCACCCTCTGCCCAAAAGCTGCAGCATAAAACCATCCAGCACACTGGCTACTGTTTCATGATGTTTTTTAACTATGGGGCCCAATGCTGCATGCAGCATTGAAGCCCACATATTACTATTGCTCGGCGTATATTCCGT
>JAOXYM010000006.1:15754045-15795023 GCA_028567055.1 Leptatherina wallacei | reverse complement strand
TAATAATAATAATAATAATAATAATAATTATTATTATTATTATTATTATTATTATTATTATTATTATTATTATTATTGTTTTACTTTAATTTTTTTAACATTTTAAACACACCATTTGTGTAAGTTTCAGTCTACTCCCTTGATAAGAGAACCTTTAGCTTTAGGTTTTCAAAATGTGAATCCTACAAATTTGGTAAACCTTTCATAGGGATGTTGTCTTTTTCTTCTTGGCTGAATTGTTTCAGATCTCTACAGAGATGCTCTGCTGGTTTTAGGTCTGACTCTAGTTGAGTACACTCCAGGATTTTCACAGAGGTTTCCTAAGGCCATATTAGTGTTTCCTTGGCTGCATTGGTTCAGGTTATTGTCTTGTACAAATGCAAATACTGTATCTGCCATTGCTTGAAATCGTAAGCAACCCAGAAAAGATTATTTAGACCGGATTGCACTGTAGTTTTCTGCCTACACCTTTCTTTCTGTCCTGACTGGTCTCAGAGTCCCGAAATCAAAATTATCCCACACCATTGTGCTGCCAAAACCATGGTTGACTATAGGACTGGTATTGCAGCAATGAACAGTGTCAGGTTTCCTCCCGTGCTGCTTATAATTATGGTCAAACAGTTAGATCTTTGTTTAAATGATCAGAGAATAAGGGTTTTTGCATCATTCATGTCCTTTTTTGATAAATTCCCATCAAGCTGTCATACACTTTTCAGTGATGTAAGGCTTCTGAATGGTCATTCTCCTGATCACAATTCTGATTGGTAGATTGCTGTATTGATAGTTGTCCTGTGAGATTCTTTAATTTAGAAAAAGAAACTCTGGTTTCATTATAGCCATCTGCTTGTGTTTAGACCCTTCATTCCCAGTTCTTATGAAGCCTATTTGTGTTCTCAAACTTTTTTCCCCCCATTTTTAGAACGATGGAGGTTGTTGCACTTTCAGTCACTTTACCAGTTGCAAAGGTATTCTTTGTGCTTTGACACAGTCCTGTCTTAGACGTCCACAAACAATCTTTTTGACTTAATGATCTGGTTTTAACTCAACAAATGGCATCAGCTGAGAAATTTACATAGACACATGTCCAATTAATTTAACTGAGCATGGTGGACTACAGTCAAGTTGTAGAATCATTGCAAGGACTGGTTATAGAAGTGGGATTAACCAGACATTAGTTCTGAATGCAGTAATTGTTTGCCTCTCTGTATTAACCCTGTGAGGGACTGGTGACCTGTCCCGAGTGTACCCTGCCTCTTATCTAGTAGCTGGGATAGTGGGAAACACTAAAGGATTTGAAAACATTTCAGGGACAAGTCTTAAAATCAAACAGTAATGGAATAACTGAAAAAAATGAATTTGTAAAATGAATGGTTTTAGGTTCGTTGATTCTGGTTAAAAAAAAACCCCACAACCATATAAAATCTAGAATCTTTATTACAAGTTAGAATTTACAAAACAACCCACTCTGAATCTGTATCCTTCAACCTGTTTTCATTTCAGGCAGAAAAAAAATAAAAGAGAGTAGCCACATCATCTATTCCAGTAAACCAAAGGACGCAAGACATAGTGATAACCATCACTAGGCTCATTACAGCGATTCTCGACATCTTGCACCTGATAATTTCTAAATGCACATCTAAGGGAGGGGGAAAGGACACAGAGGGAGGAGGGAATGATAGGGAGGGTGAGGTGTTTCCTGTTTCCATAGCTCTAATTATACCCATCTCTTGAGGATAGGACCTATTAGAAAGAGGCATTTTGTCATTGAGGGTACTTCTCAATGACAAAGCAAGACTTTATAGTCCCCTTTATGTTCTTTACATGCCTGGATTGAGTATATTAAACTATAAAATGAAAATTGGTTGGAAAAAACAAATAAATCTTCATTGAGCATTATTTTACACATATAGCTACATAAATTACAATGTCGAGAAAAATTGATCTTTATATAATTTTTGATTTTTTTTCCTAACTCTGATCTTTCAAATCCCAGCAAAATTATTTTCGACAAAAGAACTAAAAACCAAACAACAAATTTCCAGGCTCATTGAAATGCACATTATGAGAGTTGTTGGTGTATTTGTCTGCCATTGCCACTGTGACCGCCTGTTTTATGTAAACTAAAAGCTCACTCCATTTATTCGTGGGTTGTTGTCAGAGTAATGATTCCTTCCTGTTTAAAGATGCAGTGATGATAGACTTCTGAAATGTTGTGGCTTTGGGGGTAAATACTTTGTAGCCTCCAGAGACAAAAGCCAGAAAGTCAAGACAGAAGTGCCAAAAACTGCAGTACCTTAGTCACTCAAGAATAAGTCAGTTCCTATGAAACCCATAATCAGAAATTTCACAGCAGAAAGCATGTTTATAGCCTGGCTAATTTCCTCTTTTATGACAGCTGTATGAATTGTAGTATAGGCAAATTTACAGATTTAATGTGTGTTAAGAATTAAAGTTACATATGATCAAGTTTGGGAATACTTTGAGTGACAAGTCAACCATCCAGTGGTCCACTGCTAAGGTACATCACTTTTAACAAATTCCCTAGATGGCCACAGAAGGAAAGTGCACTTTATTTCAATTCAAATGGTTTATGTATCAGAACATCATTAAATATCATCTGGCCCATACCATGTTTTGAAATAAGTAAGTAAAACCTTAGATAAACAATAACACTTGACATATTACACCATGCGTAATATGTCAAGCGTAATTTTCACTAAAATGCAAAAGTAACATATGAAAAACTAAGTAGACACTCACTGTGGAGGGCTGCTCTTCAAATGGCCTTGATCAACTGATCCTCAACAGGTGTGACAAGTGGAAAACATACAAGATATTAGTCCATCTTTTAAGAAGTGGCTGTTCCAGCAAATTCTCCCCAAGGTTGGTCTGTGCAACACTCTGGGAAATTGCAAAACCCCCAAGAGCTACAGCTTAGACTCAACAAGCCTCTGTTAGTTGGTTTAATGATGAAGCATAAAAGACTGAACAGATTTGGATACAGCATTTGTAAAGACTGCCGGGGGAAAGTGCTTTTTTTTTTTAAATAAAATGGCTACAAAGCTTATGTTTTTTAATCTGAACAAATCACAAGACTTCAGGAACAAGGTCCTTGAAACAAATGATAAAAAAAGTTTGTATGTTCAGCCAGAATTTACAGCAACATTTGACAAAAACTAAACACAGCTTGTCAGCACAAATACCTCATACCAGCTGTCAAGCTCGGTGATGGAGAGATGATGATATGGCTTGCTATGCAGCTGCAGGACCTAGACACCTTGCAGTCATTGAGTTGACCATGAACTCCTCAGTAAACCAAAGTATTTTTGAGTCAAATATGAAGCTTGATCTAAATTCCTACTGTTGAAAAGCTGTAAAAGGACCTTAAAATAGCTGAGCACAAATAAATATCTGCAAATTTGAATTTACCAAAGCAACATTATCAAGAGGGGTATGGCCAAATTTTCTTAGTATCAATGCGAGAGACCAAAGATGATACTACAGCTAAAAGTGACTCTACATGCTGAATCATGGGATGTACTTAGTTTTTAACACTCTGCTTCTGAATTTTAGCTTAACTTTTGTTAGTAGTGACACCATATAATATGTCATGTGTTAGTGTTGCTCATCTGAGGTTTGTCTAATTTTAGGATCCAGTAAGGACCAGATGATTTCTTGTTATGTCTTGAGATGTAAAACCTTAGAATTAATGGAGGTTTTGCCTTTTTTCACATGGCTGTACAATATATGACTGGCACATATCAGCACAAGAAAAATTACTGCCATGATATTGTGTTTACAACTTTTCAACACTTGCACACTGCCCTCCTCTAGTGGACAACAGAAAAAAAAAATACATATGAAGGCTCACGTTTTCTAGAATACAACCAACACGATGCATTCAATTATATACAATAACTAGACTTTTTGTCTACTGTATTTCACAATGAACACTGCAACTGACATTGTTCATATGTTCAAGTGAGTTCCTACAAACTTTCCCAAAGTGTATAATATTGATAATCAGTTTGACAACCCTGGTTTATAATGAGCATTTGCTTCATCTATTAGTATGCAAATAAAAGAGAGGCAAGCTGAGAAGAGAAGTGGGGGGTGGCCGGTCAGAAAGAGCTGAGAGAGAAGCATGCGGGGGGAGAAAGAGCCGTTCAACCAGCAGCTCATATTGCCTGGCAACCTCACCACCAGGCAGGGAATGTGTACAGTGGTCTGCAGGCTGCTTCTGCTTACTCTCACCAACAGAGGTAATTGCTTACAAATAGGAGAAAAACCAATTGTGGGAAATTAATGTCAAGAACTGAGAGTGAAATGTGCATTTTGCAAAAGCAATAGCTGTGGATCAGAATTGTTGAGGGGAACAGCCATTGAGATGAAATTCTTCCGAGAATTTTCCTGAGACATAAACAACTCTCGTGGCTTGACAGCTAGTATCGACTTCTTAAAAACAACTTTATAACTATTGTCAAAACATCTTCGCTACACATTTATGACAATGCATTGCTTGCAAATAAAAGTCCTGTTTTATCAGTTTTAGTCTAAACACAGCAAAAAGTGCAGCTACATTATTTTATTGCAGATTACATGCATTTATGTTAATAATGACAATAATAACTTTAGATGTTGCATATACTTAAAATGCTTGTTTGTTTGTTTTTTGTTTTTTTACCTCACTTAAATTAGAGCAGAGAGAGCAGATTTCCTTTTTTTATGTCAGACTTGAGAGTCATAATTAGTGAACCATTATTCCCTCCAGATTCAATTCTGTTCAGCTTAGGGCTTAATCAAGTGGAAATTTGGAATAGGGGTTGTGGGGGTGGTCAGGGTTGGGGTGCAGGATAGAAAGGAGCAATTGTTCAGATAAAAGCCTCATGCTGGGTCTGCTTTGATGTCTCTCTGGGGGATGTGCTGGGATTTTACAGTAGCATTGCACTCCAATACTTTTTGCAAGCTGCCATTTAAAAAAAAAAAAAAAGAAGCAAAATGATGCAAAGTAAAGTACAACTTATCTTTTTTTTAAGTGAAAGTGACACTCATCTGACACATCTAACTGAAAAAGGATCCAAATACATGAGGAATAAATTCAGATAGAGGGATTTAATTTTCCCAAGAAAAACCTGTCAAAATATTTTTGAAAAGTTAGCAAAATCAACATTCAAGTGAAATTCCCCCTCAGTTTTCCCCACCTCTACAGAAGCAGACAGGCTCCCACTGATCTATTATGCACCAAAGCCTTTCTCATGCATGTCTTGAATGAAAGCCAGCGTATCGATGGTTTGAGGATAATCATGTTTTCCTAACACAGGCTTAGCCTCACTAAATAAGCTGCGCAGAAAAGGGCCTAAAAACCTCCAAAGGTTCCTCGGGAAGCTTCAAAACAAAAATGAAACGTAGTGTTGAGGAATCCACGATTGTGGAAAACGTCAATAACACAGAAAGAGAGGATTTCGAAGTTCGTTGTCATGATAAGCTGGTCAGACACCATACCTTTCTTAGCTGTGCGTTTTGTCCTTCGGCAGCAGGTGCATTTGGCACATTTCAGTGATGCTCTCTCCAGAAACCGTTTCCCTTCCGCAGGTTGACTCAGAAAGTTTCCCCCACTTGTTGCGGAATCAGCGCAGCCTCCGTGGAAAAGTTTAAACTGCAGTTCTGTGCGCCACTTGACCTAAATCTGAACTGTTTTAAGAGCTCTGCGTTTTCTCACATTTGGGGGGAAGTTTGTAGTTGTCAGTGCAAGTTCTCCAAGGCGTACAAAGTGGATATTTGCATTAGGCCGACCCTCCCCTCGCCTTTCATAGCTGCCATTGTTTGTCACAGTTGGGGCTCGGATTCAGTCCTTCACTAAACCCCTGACGAACGGAGCAGGAACGCAGCTTTTTTTTTTTTTCTGAGCTCAGGCTGACAATTACCACAAAGAAACTATAATTCCAACTGTATTTTTTTATCTGTAGTACGATAGAACAGGTCGTTTAAAATAGTAGTGCAACAAAAGTTGAATACTTTTCTCAGTTTTACCGAAGTGACAGCAGCAGTGGTCACGTGGAACAGACGTGGTTTGACGTCCTTTGGTGATGGAAATATCTGACATACCTGGAGCTTTCAACCTCATCGCTCGTTTTGATGCTCTTTTTTTACTGAGAATAATAATTCTTCTCATCACCCCTTGAGCAAATTGTAGCTATTTGTGAGCTTCCCCTTTTTCACTTACTTATGATGCTGATGTGATCAAAAGCTCCAGAGCACTAGCCAAGTAGACCTTGAGGTGGGAATTGTTTAGTTGATAATAAACCAGATTAAGCTGTTGCCTGGTTGTGTCAATCCATCTGAAATAAAGTGTAGCAAATAGTTTGTTTACATGACGCTCAGACAATGTGCACTTGTTTATACACAGCAGAGGTTTATTTCTCTTCAATGAAAACTGTCCTGTTTACATTCACATAATTTCTGTGGACTTTCATTTACTACGTAGCTTTATAACATCGGAATGAATGTTTAACAAATAACATATATTTACTTATTATGAGACCTTATCAGGACCTTTTTCAGTTTGACCTACGGCCAGTGATGACTTTGGTCCTCATAGGGACCAAAGTCTGGTTCTAAATAGTCAAACCATCTGTCCTTGGGTGATGGGTAGGGCTGGGTGTTAACTGAGGCAAGATTATGGTTTGTATTAGTCATAGGTTCTGGGTAAGGCTATGATTAGGGTTGGGCTGTGTACAGTGTCTGCTTTATTCAGGAGGACTAGTATTTCTTCTCTAAATGGAGGTCCAGGAAATCCACTGATTTATAATAGGCCTACCAACGTTTTGTTTTTTGTAGCTGATCATTGCCACCTAGTGGCCAACAGACTGATTAAAAACAGAACGTAAGCAACTATGCCAAGAGATATGAGATTTCATCATTATGATTATTATCGTTATCAAGCCCGCTCTAGAATGAAGCTTAGCAATTGTTTGAAGGAGCCTGTGTGTGAATAGAGTTTGTAACTCTCTAAAGAAATGATATTGAAGAAGTGTATTTGTAAAATTGCTGCTTCACATCAGGGTTATTGTCTGATAGAGGAATCCTGTGTCAAAATCTAGTAATCTGATTCCTGTTACCCAGTAAACACAGTCGTCTCAAACCAGCCAAACAGCCATGAGCCATCATGCTGGAATTGTAAAAACCTATAATCAATATACTAGTTACTAATTTACTCAACATGCATATGATTAATCAGTTAGAGATGCATCTACTTTTGATACAGGAGTCTATCCCAGTTGTCATGGGGAAAGGCAATGGGACCAACACAGAGACATTTGAACTTATATGCACACTGCATGCATTCTCATAGTCAATTTGGAATCATCAATTTGCTTACTATGAAAGCCAGGGAAACCATGGAGAAAACTAGGAATGCACCATATAATTGTCTCATTTTCAGCTTGATCAGCTCTGGCTTGATAGCAGCTGATAATTGATATATTTACCAGATTTTTCTAAAGATTGACTTATTTCTTGCCTGATTTTTTTTACACACACACACACACACACACACACACACACACACACACACACACACACATATATATATATATATATATATATATATATATATATACATATATATATATATGGACCAATGTAATGAGATTTTTACACATTAACCAGTAAATGCGATGTGTCTGCCACAGAAAGCAATATTAAGTGATTGCATAGTATGTCGTATTTTGAGTTTTAAGTTCAAGTTAAAAAACAAAACATAAAGGTAAGTTTGTTTGTTTTAAGATTAAGTGAAAAAAGATGAAGCACTTATAAATGAAATTCTTTTTTTATTGTAATCCATTTTTGTTAGCCCCTGCTGAGATTCAAGCCTTTTTTTTGTGTAATGAGATGGTGCCACCCACCACCTTGTCAGTACTTAATTTCACTCATGAAATTATAGAAAAATCTCTTAACCATACTGTACATTCAGCCTCTCAGTGCTCATATAATCAATAATAATGGGGTTTTTTTTATAACTTAACAGTAGACCTTTAACTCTTGGGTAGTAAAAGGGTGTTATTTATGTGTCTCTTGAACAAAGCGTTATTAGGAAAACATAGAAAATAAAATAAACCTCTGCAATAATATAAATGAACTATATAACGTTTATTAAAATATATAAAAGACAAAATACATATATGCATAATTATATCCATGATGAAATATGCATATAGAGTATAATAATTATACAGTAAAATGTGTTTACATATATAGATTTTTTTTATACATATAGCAAGATATTTTTGCATTAAAATTGGCAGTGGTGATTTCATATCCCCCCCCTCCCCCAAACAGGAAACCCCTCAGTCCACAGCAGGCTCCATAAGAGTGAGGCCTCTGTGAAAAGTTTGAGAGCAGCAGCACCTTTACACCTGAGATCTGTGTTTTGGTAACGTCTCACACAGAGCAACACGACTATTCTGACATGTACTGTAGCTTGTAGGACTTTAATCAAACACTTGTGGGGACATGGGGGGGAAACATCAAAAGTTTTCTGATCTGCTCCTCTCTGTATTGGTTCCCTTGATGAATGTGTGTAAGGAGTGCAGTCATTTCAGCAGAAAATCTACAGAAACACTGAAAAACTGTGCCACACAATTTTTGTTACTACACAATAACATCCCTCTGTCCCAGTAACATCTGCCATCATGCTACATGTTTCATTAGTACACCTAATCTCAGGATATATCTGTTTAGCTTGCAGGACGACAATAAAAAGGTCCTAAACAGAGCACGAGACATTCCCATTGGATGGCTAAGTCCTTTAGACTGGTGTGGTTGGTTGTGGTTGGTCCTGTACAGTTTCAGTTACTGCACACTAAAAGCTGTCATGTCTGGTGGTAATGGTGGTAGTGGTGGTGGTGGTGGTGTTCGTGGTGATGGTGATGCTCGTGGCGCTGGACCATAGGAACCACAAATCCTGGGCTACCAGGGGGGCCTGACGCCTGCTCTCTCTCCAGGCTTGGCAGTACAGAGGGCACTGAGGGTTGCTGCTGAGGGTGTGACTGAGGTGGCAGAGGGGTTTTGGATGGGGACAGGGCCTCACGGGCTTTGGCCCTCAGGCGTTTACTGTGACTGTATTGCAAAGGGTGCTGGTGGTGGTTGGAGGGTTGAGCTTGGTGTGGCATATGATAGACATCTTGACCTCCGTGACCCGCAGCACTGCCACTATGGAGCATTGATTGCAGAGGAGGATGGTAGCCATGGCATTTAGTGGATTTGCCCCCCCCAGTGCCCCCATTATTCCCACCACTCCCCTTGTAGGTTCCTTTAGGGGATTTGAGGAAATGTGTACTTTTGCTTCGAGCTTCTGCAGGGTTGTAGCTGTCACTGATGACCTGGGAACGGCGCTGGTGAACAACTTGGGCTTCTGGCTCCTGGGATCGTGAGCGACTCTGGCTTTGTGATCCCCGACCATGAGCTTCCTGAGGGGGGAAGACAGGCGTGTTTCCTGAAGGACAGGAAAGAGACAGTAGCAGTTTCATAAATTAATCAGACAACTTTCACCACTGTGTTTACACACATGAAAAAAAAAATAGACATCTTTAACTTCTAAGGTTTTATGTATCAGTACATAAAAAAAGAAAAACATATTGCCCTTTTGAGGTCTTAGAATTCGGTAAACCTCAAATTAACAACAGAGAATTTATATTTACAAATGCTAAGCCAAAATGCAAAAGCAGTGTGTGAAAACAAAGTACGCTACATGATTCATAGCTTATGCAGCAATAACTTGAAGTAATCTTTTTTCTTTAATACATGATATATGAAACTAACAGATAAAACTTCTATTTTTACACGGATATGATAATCCTGATTTCCCCCCAGGCTTAAAGGATATTGATTTTTGGAACTGGGATACTAAGGGCATTGCTAGCCTTTATAACTCATGTGAGGGCCCAAACTTAATGTCTTTTTGTCAATTAACAGAAAAATACAACATTAAAAAACAAGAATTTTTTTTTTTATATTTACAGATAAGGGATTTCATCAGAAAGGGCACTACCTTACTACAGATTCAAAATTATTCAAACACTGAGAGTTTTCTTTTAAAAATGCAAAGGGACAACTCAATAAGTTTGTATTATAAGTTTTTGAAATTTCACGAGACAGCAAATACTAGACATTTAAAACAAAAATGGCAAAGCAAACTTGATTTAGACATTACAGATGATCAGTGGAACATGGCTTGGAAAGGTGTGAAGACATGAAGTATCTGTAATAGAATAAAAGCTATGCAACTATCTTACACAGAGCCTACATATCTCCAACTCAGCGACATAAGTTTGACCCAAGAGTGTCCCCTCTTCGCAAAAAAGAGACAGTCAATTTAACGCATTGCTTATGGTCGTGTTGGAAAATACAGAGGTTTTGGCTTCTTGTTGGGCAGGAAATAAATAGCATATTAGCTGTTAATTTGAAGACTGATCCAAAGTGTTTGTTGCTTGGTATACCAAATAATGCTATTGGTGATAAATACAAAAGCAACCCGTATGGACTGTTGATATTTTTTGCAAGAAAATTGTATACTCATTAACTGGATAACAGAAAAGGCTCCATCTAAAGCTCAATGGCACAGGACAATTCTTGAGTATTTGTCTTTGGATAATTTCACATGTTTGTTGAATTCTAAAGATTTGGTATTCTATAGAATGGGAGCCTTTTTTATCCTACATTGGTATGAATATTTCAGCCATTCTTACAAGGGGATTTATATAATCACTTCTCTTTATCTCTTTCTTTCCCCTTTTTATTTAACCATGCAAAAAAAAGAAAAAAAAAAGATCTCTTTGTATCAATGTATATGTGAGCCAATTTTATTTTGCATTGTAGTTTGTTTTTTAGGTTTGTTGTTGTTGCTTTGTTTTTGTTTGTTTTTTTTGCTTCTTAATATATATTGAAAAATCCAACAAATACATGTATGGAAAAGATCAAACTTAGAATTGCTAAGTTTGTACTACATTGAAGGAGCTGACTCTTTAGGATTGTTTTAAAAAATGTTGCAGAATTGTGAGTAAATCTGTCCAAATATAATAGTATCAATGTGTAACCACAAACCCAGCTTAAAACGGAGGGATTAATGTAATTTAACATTTTAGCAAATATAACTTGCAGGTCCCTCTTCCTCCCTCTCTTGTGTGCTACAGCTCTGCTGAGCCTCTCCCTATTGAGATGGCTATCATGCATGTGTAAGCGAGTAACCATGGCATCTGTGTCAGTTGGAGTGATTGACAAGTTAGAGACCCTTCTTGGCTCTGACTCAGAAACAGTCACAGTAGAGTCTTGCAAATTGCATTTAAAGCATTCTATTGTAATAAACCTCAAATTTTTTCCATTAAAGAAAAAAAGATACTGTAAAGTTCACAATACAACACAGGCTATAAAACAGATTATAAACGGCATCTACCTTCAAATCTGGATGTGTAGTTCTCAATACCAGCGAGGTCCAGGTAGTGATTCCTCCTCTCTGTGTTCTCATCCACACAGTAATGTTGACCCTCAGTGGCAGGTGGCTCATTGCCTTGCCCTCTGCTGCCATAGAAGTGCACAGTTAAAACTGTGAGAACATCCTGAATAGTTTACTCATGTTTACATTTACTTCATACAGGAAAACTTGGTAGATATTGACCTGATGTAGGAGGATAGCCGTTTGTCAGATGAACGACCCTCCTCCTGGTGACTGCGATCTGAAGAGGAAATGATCAAGAGTTCAGACCAGGAGAAAGTACATGCTACCATCATACATGGTTAAAGTCTTCATGCTTTCAGACCATGAGAAGCACCTACATTCAGACTGTGAGTCATGGTAGTTCAGCATACTCTCCAGCAAAAGAGGAGAAATTGGTGATAAAAGTGTACAATGATTGGGGTATGTAAGTGTACTTTTAATGGCCGTGTTCCACTTTCCCTCCATAGGGTAATACCCCCAACATCTTTACCAAACCCTCAGAATGATACTCCACAATACATATTTCATATAATTCTCATGAAAGAATTGTGGTTGACTTGTTGAGCTGTTTGTTGCTTCCTTCTGTCTAACCTGGCTAATGACACAGATCTCACACACACATATTCACACCTTGGTCAAACAAAAAGTGGGATTTAAACATCCTCATGAGACATCTTGTTCTGATCTATGGGTGCTGCTGAAGCATGTGCACAAGAAAACACATGCAAAACCCACAAATAATAAATTATTCCTGGTGCAAACTTGACTTACACTCACAGACAGAATTTTCACAAATACACACACACACGCATATCCTTAAGGCTGGAGTGCAATAACTTTATATAAATTGTTTTGCTTTTATTATTCTTTTTAATATAATATTTGAACTATATTTACTAGTCTGATTTAGTGTTAGGCAAGAATACACGTTGCCCAAGTCTTCTACTAATAGCTCCAGAATCCTTCCACATTTACCAGCTCCTTTTATAGTCATCTTATTATAGTAACAATTAAATGATCACTTATTTACAAAGGACTAATTCATTCCTAAATCAATATTTTCCTCAATTCAAGATGATTCCCCAATCCATATAACCCAATTGTTTAAATAACTCATAAGCATTTATTTTCATTTCTGTTTCTGCAATGACAACCTATCTTTTGAAAGTCACCAAAACTAGTCTGAAAGTTCCTTTGTCCTACATTTACTATTGTTTTGACAGTATAAAAAAACTAAGAATAATTTTAATCATGTTATTTAAACCTAATGGTGCTGTTTATTTTCAGTTACCTGCTCCTGTTTCTCTTCTGAAGCACCTTGGTTCAGGTGTGACAGTCAGTTTGACACGCAGAGTCTTGCTCTTGTTATGGCAGGAGTGGTTCACAGAGGCGTCCACCACATCATATATAGTGTGCATTAAACTCGACATGTCCTACATCAGAAAAATAAAAAGATTTAACACAAAAATAATGTAAAAAGAAATGAATCCTCAGTATCAATATGTTTTGATATTATAAATACACAAAGAGATCTATCAAGAGGTACAAGGAGAACAACACCATAAGGAAAGGTAAGAACACATTCACACACCTCTTTAGTAACTTTCCCACTGTTGTCAAAATCATAAAGAGTGAAGATCCACTCCTGCCGGTTGTCATCCTCAACAGAAATATTACACTCCAGGTCCTGAGAAAACATGTGTGCTTCTTTAATACATATAAACAAAAACATAATGTTGGTATGCTTCTTTCTGACCATCATATGCACTGCAAATCACACTACATGTCAAAGACAGAGTACAGGAACATTTATGACAGAAGGGGGCAGCAGACAACAACGTATTTTATTGTTTGTGGTGTTCCTATCTTTATGTCATTAAAGATTTTCAGAAGACATGCTTGTTACATTATAGCATTAAAGGTGGTGCACTACAATAGTGCCTGAAGCTTTTTTTGTAGTATGTATTTAGATTAAATTAGGCAAACGGAAAAGAATTAGGTTAGCAAGTGTTGACCTTTTTGCTTTATTCTAAGGGAAAAAACACTATTCTCACTTACAGCTTTCTGGCAGTAACTTTGATTCAGATGTGTCTCTTAACATGGTCATGACTGAAAAAATAAACAGCCACAGTGGAGAGCTGACATGGTAAGAGAGAAAGTGAGCCTTAACAAGGGAGGAGACCCCGGGATACATGGAGCCCTTTTAGGTTTTGTAATATCACTTCAGCTAATATAACTAGCAGCGACCACTAAAGGGCATGCCTAAGCAGTTCTTTATAACATGCAAGTCTAAACATTACAATCTATTTATTCTATTCATTGGCCCTTAAATCCAATCAGGATATGGTCTGGAGGGATGTCAGCATACCGACACATGATCTGTGTAGTGGGTGAAGGCGTGGAGTGGAAGCTTGGTTACCCACCAGCATCTTGCTTTTAAACCCATGGCTCCAAACTTTTCATGCTCCGACACACAAACAGATTTAACATTATTGGCTCTTAGCACATGCATTATGACCTCTTCTGACCTAAAATAATCCTTTCATATGAATTCACTGGAGGATTATGTAAACGTCTTGCAAAACAGGCCTGGATCAGGAACATTTTACTGAAAGTTATGGCTTTTTCTGCACCTCTGTTGCACAATGCTTGTGTGATGAGTTGTGCTATTTTATTATTGTACATTAAGTCAAAAACCAGCCATAAAAAGTTTCCAGGTCATGTTCGCACTTACATCAAGGCTGATGCGTTTCTTCCCCGAAGCTTTGGTGGCATCTCTGAGAGCCTCTTTCTCTCCATCCTCAGAGTGTAAGTACTGCAGGTAGCTTTCACAACCCTCGGCTTTCTCTGGAGGAAGAACCACTGTCGACACAAGACAATGTGTAAAAGTTGAAGACAGAAAGACTGGTATCTGATGTAGGAAGACATTTTGTGTGTACAATGTGTATAAGATTATCTCTAAGAGTTTTAACATACTCAGCTTTTATCAGTAGTTGAAAGCAAGTTATCCTCATACTTCTAAAACTAAAACTGTGTTAGCACAAACCATCGTGCCCTGAGTGTATTCTGCTTCTACATGTGGGATACTGTTGCTTTTGTGTAAAAAGGAATTTGTTCTTCTAATACTTTAGCAGCCCCTCCCCAAAATATTAATTAAAAAAATTATATCTCCATCTAAATTGTAAGAAGAAAGAAAGAAAGAAAGAAAGAATGAATGAATAAATAAAACAAAAGCACTATTAAAATGGGCAATCTGAGATAAATCTTTGAATCTGTTACCCAACCTTAGATCTACTTTCTGCAGCGTTAAAATTATTTAAGTGATGTTTGAGCCTAAAGATGATCATTGAGTTAAAAAAAAACACTCTACTCCACCTACCCTCCAGGGGACAATGTCGATCTATGAATTGTCCTTCCTTCAGCTCACCATTTGGAAACTCCTAGGACAGGGGAAGAAGTGAGGAGAGAAAGACAGGGAAACGAGGAGGGGGGGCAGAGATGTAAGTGAATCTACAGTTCAGACCACAGACAGAGAGAAAACAAACAGTTCCAGCTAAAGCGTTTCCTACTCAGATGTGCGGGAGAGAGCTTGAGGCTCCAGGGCCGCCAAACACTTTGAACATCTGCATGCTTATTGTGTTTCACTGTCTGGGACGCAGCGAACATGGCCACAGCCAAGCTTTCAAGATTCCTCCGAGCCCTTCAAACGGATCCCTCACATCCATCAAAAAACCCGTGATGCACTTCATCATCTGAGCTCTCGCTCAGCCAACCTGTTTATTCTCATCTTGCTTGACATGAGAGACCCACTGAGAAGTGTTTGATGAAAGCCCAGAGTTTAGGGAAAAGGTTTTCTTGTATTTATTGCTAACGGTTCGACTCTGAGAGGTTTGGTTTATGTAAAACAAATCTAAAAAATGGGGTCTCTGCAGCATTTATTTTAAATGGAGAATAATTGCCAGATGGAAACTTCCATGCAGATAGGATGGAACTGATTAATTACACAATTCCAGAGCTGTAAGAAACAAAAGCAGGACAAGGGGATGGAAGGAAAAAAGCTGTGCTGTCATTTGTGAATAATCTATATCCTGCATAAAACAGAACCACAAAGCATTCCACACATGTGCAAATGCAGAGGCACACAGAGGGAAGGGCAACAGGGTCTCTATGCACGCACACACACATACACACACACACACTCAGTTATTTTTTAATTACAACTGGATTGTGGAAACAATGAAAATTAAGTGCAGCACAGGCCCTAAACCACAAGCACTTAAACAACAAATGATTCATCTTATTTACGTCATTCTCAGTCCTGTAAGCTGCTCCGCACACACTTTGAAATAAAATCTCAGCAGATTGAATCAAGGAGGCCTACTGAAATGAGACAAATAAAAAACAGATAGATGCTAGAAAACAAAAGAACTCCATGTACCTTTGACAGAGTTGAGGCCTGAGCCAGAGTCTGAACATCTGCATGCGTTTAGGTGAATGAGCCCCCTCTCCTTTCCACCCTCTCTCTCAGAGTAATCACAGTGCCAAGGCTTGTGGTTCTGTTTAACAATCTCAAAGACCATGATTATTCCTCACTTCAGAGGATGATACCTCCGGCCTGTAATCTGCTCCTGACCTTCAGCGCTAAAAGGGGGGAGCCTGTTAAGTCTCAGGGTCAAGGCTTGGATAGCCCCCTGCAAATTGGCCACTGGAGACACTGAGAGAAAACAGAAAGAGAATGGGAGTCGAGGGGAGTGACGCAGGAGATGAGCGAGAGGAAGGAAGGAGCAAAATGGGGGGAAAAGGGAGAAAAGGAGGGAAGGGAAGATAAGGGAGACAAAGACAAGAAAAGAGGGACCAGATAAGAGTGGGGGCAGAGGAAGATGCAGTTTATGAGATGGAGCCTATCTGTTGCTCGCCCCAGTCTCTTGGAGCTCAGTGGGAGAGACTGAGGTGGGTTTTTAGAGGCTCTGGAAGGCTTCTGGGAAAAGTGGAGACAACTAGTACCACTCCCAGGGCCCCAAACAAGAATCCGTCTTTAATCATCAAACACACATTCTCAAAACAAAAAGAGAGAATATGCATTCATATACACACAGAATACACACACAGCATCCATCTTTAGTAGTTTCTGTAGCCAAGTTGTTGATTTCTTTCTGTACTGGAAGCTTTTATCTCCCCTCTTTGTACTGCAGTCCTTAATGAAGGGCAGTATGTAGGAAAGAGGGAGTTCACACAGGCACAGTGTTCTGCTGCTCAGAGGAACATCAAAGACAGCCATTGATTCTTCCCATCCTCGTTCCCAAGAGGGGCGCAGAGCAAGGTATAAGCACCTCTAAATGAAAGACAAGATTCAGCGTTAAATATAACGATACGAATCAATCAACCAGCTGCCAAAAGAGAATCTTGTCTTTAATTAAAATTCTGATATCAGGAGACGTCTTGCTGAGCGTTCAATGAGGGGACTGGCAGGCCTTGTGTTGAACACATGGTGCTCCCACCATCACCAACACCACCTCCATGCTCATTACATCCATTGGGGGAGCTAATGAGAGAGCAGGCTGGGTCTGACCGCAGTCTGCAGTTTAACGTCTAAACACATGGCATCTCCATCCACATCGCCCACGGTGTTGGGCTCAAATCTGCCCGCCACATGTGTAATTAACTGCTTTCTGGCATCTAGCAGCCCTCATTCTTTCACTATCAGATCACAAACTGCATTGCAGGCCGTGAAAATCTGTTAGCATTTTGAAGGAAAAGTTCTCTATCTTTTTTCAGCAGTTGTGTGCACCTGAAATGCTTAATATCTACTTTAACGCAGTGTGTTAAAAAAAAAAAGTGCTTGTGTGGGAGAGACATTTCAAAAAGAATGACAGGAAAATGATTAGACATTAGATCTCTTTTGTTTTAAAAAAAAAATGCATTGAAAATATGCACAGTGTTCCATGTAAACAGGCTCTGTCTCTCCAACGCCTTGACATAAGAGGCAGAAAAAAAAGGTGTCTGATGTTTGTTCCTGTTTAATGCAGCAGTTCTGCCAAGCTTCCCTAAAGCCTCAGTCTACTGCCAGACTTTTATGTGGGATAGGGTAACCAGGGGAAGCTTTCATAGCTCCCAACCAGGTGACATCAGACATCCCCCAGCAGTCTGTCTCTCCCTCTGCCTGCCTACCACCCATCCTCCCTCTGGAAAACACTGCACATCTTTGTTCTCACATCTCCCCCTCTAGCTCACCCCCTAAAAATAAGTGCACACACTTCTTTTAGGCCATTCTTCAAACCATATGATGCACAACTGATTTTGAAAAAATCATGTCTTCAAAAAACTGAGGAGGCTAACATTAATATTGTTTACACTGTTCCACCAGCCTCGGGATAGGAAATATGGCAGCATGATCAGATGTCTTAATGCGTGTCAAAATATAAACATGTGTTGGAAAAATTTTCAAAAATAGGCTCAAATCTTCTTTCTGGTGGTTTTTTTTTGAAGTTGTGTATTTTTCTGCTCAGCTGACAGCACAGTGGGCACTACTATTTATGATTATTTCATATAACAATACCGTTGTTTTGTCCTGTACAGCTCCTCATCTAGACTAGGGCTATAATCTAAGTTATTTACTTCATTTGATGCAGAATTACATTAGAAGATAAATATTTAAGGTTTATTAGTGGGAGTTCTCTGACACTTAAGAGGGCCCCATAAGAAAAGCTTCATGACCGCCAGCCCACCAACTAGCATTCCTGCTCCAACCAACCATTAATTGGAGGTGATTGTGGGGTTCCTAAGTAATGAAAATGAGGACTGAGTATTATCAATATAAAGAAAGGCACACAGGTTCGTAAACAAACTGCATTTTCTTATGCATTCCAGAGAATGAAACTGGAGAAGGAGTGGGGCCATTGAGAAATAAAAACCCTCCATTCCAGAAGAAACCAACCTGGCCTTGACTCAAAGCCAGATGTGAGTGGTTATACTGGAGAGAGGCAGAGCAAATGAGAAGGAGATGAGGGGTGGAGAGAGGGGGAAGGGGCTGTGCCTAAAATATAGGGAGCTAAAGAGAAAAGGTCAGTTGCACAATTTCTGTCTATTATTTGGACTTTTGTCAATGGCTGACACCTCCTCCTATTTATTACTTACTTATTTAATCAGATTTCAGGCTTCAAGTCAAAATAATTATGACGCTAAGACTCAATTGTTAGTATAGTATAAAATATTGATGTTCTCATTCATTTTGCACAAGCATTATCAACATAAAAGAGCCATAAGCAATAATGAAGAGCTTGCATTTGCAGGTTTTAGTTTAAAAATCATAAGATTGAATGTGCCTTTGTCTACAAACACTTGCATTTTATCTGTGTTCAGTGTGCCCTGACGTGCCTTTCTATGAATGGAAATAAGATCAGAACAGAATGCCAACCTGTCATCTGGACTAGCCCCATGCAGCTGAGATGGCCCAGATATGGCCCTTTCAGGCTAGCAGGACTCTCTCTGAGGTCAAACAAGAGGCAAAACCTCTCCCTTGGCAGGACATGAATCACTGGGGCGAAGCCTCTTCGGTCCTAGTATAACAACAGCTGTGGTGAGAGATGAGCATGCTTGCCTGTCTATGTAAGAGCAGCATGTAAACCACTGAAAGTCACCCTCCTCTTCCCACCTCGCCCCTATCATTGATCTTTCTCTCACTTTGATTATGACCTGTTGAATGGCATAAACAAAGATTAGCATCACTTGCTGACCCCCCTGCATCTGTCACCAGTGCTGTAATCAGCTTGCCTTCATTAAAGTGGGCTTTGATAGGATGTTGATGTAATGGTGCAGCCTCCTCTCAGCTGTCAGCTACTGCAGATACCATGTGCTTCATACCAGAGACTGAATCAAACTCAAAAGGCAAATGAATGAAATTCTATGCGCTGCAAGTCTTAATGTTGCTCATCCATGTTAATAGTTACTACAAAGACAAAAACACAAAGCAGCCTTCATGGTTCACTCTATCCAAAAAGTTAAGTTAAGTTATGAAATCTGTTGCCACACACATTATGACTACCCCAGAGAGACCATGTTGCTTTAATTCTCTGGTACCAGAGCTTTACTTTTGCATTACAACACTATTGCATGTTGGTGTAATACAATAGCCTCTGCACGGACATTTTATATGACCAATGCCACATGTTACACGCACTTATAGGTTTAATAATCCACTTGAACAAAAGTTTTGATCAGTGGGCTCTTTTAACGGTCACTAGTGAAGCAGTCTTTTATTCAATGCTGTACTGGGATTTTCATAAGTCAAGACTTGAAGGTTTTCTTTTAATTCAACAGGGCGACTCCTCATTGTGGGCAAGTTTGGGCCTTGAGTCTGAGCTGTTTACCAATTAAAAAGAAACATTTTTTTAAATGGGAAAGAAACTAAGCCTGCCTGATTTCCCAGAAATTCATGCTTATAAAAATAGATTTCCTAAATATGAAGCCTTCTCAGAAACAAAAAGACGATCACAAACCTTGTGATATAATTAAGAATTTTCTCTCAACTTGCTAAATACTACATCAAACTGTCCTCAGGGGCAGATGCTGTATCACACATAGAGATTACCGTCTGCTGAATGCTTAACTGTCTGTAACTGTTAGAAGAATTTTACATGTTAAAAAAAAACTTTAAGAAGCATGCCTTAGATCTACATGTCTTAAAATAAAACATATCAAATAAGAAGTACAAAACCCTTTTAATCCAGTTCATTAAATTAAATCAACAATTGTTTTCACCATTACTTCATCAACTGAAAAAAAAGAAAGAAACAAAAAGCAAACGCATCTTCTATCAGTTAACAAATCAATAATTCATACATCCTCTCACTTCCAAAATGAGCCAAGCAACAAGAAAAGATACAAACTAAAGAAAAGACATAAGCCCAACATAATCTGAGCGTGCACACGCACGCTGACAAACAAGGAAGAGGAGAGTGCACAAGGCGACGGCATATCAAAGCTAGTGTGGGACTCAAACAGGATGTTCCTCTGTTTCTGGCCTACATGTGAAATTCTGTACGCTCCTGCGCAGGCCCCCGGCTCTTAAGCCTGGCCAATGGGGAGAGCGTCCAGGCTGATAAAGCTGAGGGGATTTGTTCCACATTCCACGAGCCCTTTAAACAACACAGAGGATCTCAGAATGCCAGGTTGTGGGTGAGGTGGCTTGGACGCCAATCCCATTATGTTCCAAAAGTAGTCACTTCCTGAGGAGTATTTGAAAATGACCAGCTGTGATGATCCCAAGAAGGGAAAGGTTAGTATAAATCAACTCTTCAAACTGGTCTGTCAGTTACAGTCAACAAAGCTTTATAAACACCTCAGTGTGGTGTATACAGTACCTGTACCTCGCCTGGGAAAAACTATTCCAACAGTTACTCTCACCTGAGAATGCTTTTTGTGTACTGTAGTCAGTGTCAGGTTTCCAGCTGTCTGTCCAGCATTGAGATGTCAACTATAATTGCTCTCACCTGTGAGATAACCACTGACACCAGTGTTTTCACTGTTCATTTTGTTAAGCTGTAAGAGATTTGAGTCACAGCTTTGAAAAGCAGGCTTGGCAGATCATAGGGGCGAGGCTCTGTGGTTGGAGGCTGGTGGAGCCACAGGCGTTACTGAGCTCCTGCGGGTGACTGAGAAATGTAAACAAACCAAGTTGGAGAAGGACAGCTGCACGTCAGTGTTGAAGAGCTGCAACATTACCCAAGCTTTAGTATGGAGCACTGTCTACAACCTGTTTTATCTGATGTACCCCCCCTGGCCCTATCTGACATGCTTAAGTACCTCTTTATCAGTAGCCATTATGTTCCAAATGTACTCTTCAGGACAGATTACGCCCTGAGTGTTCAGTAGACAATCTGATCACATTCAGTTGCATAAATTGTTTTGGTTAAGTTTTCTACAAACCTGGCGGCGACAACTTTAATCATTCTTTTCATAATTAGAAAAAAACTAAAGTTGGTAGACTATTTAAAGGTCCAGTGTGTAAAGTTTTGTGGCATGTAGTGCTGTATAAACTCTAACTGATTTGGGAATCTGATGGGAGCTGAAAATTAAAAAAAAGAAAAGAAAAAAAACAAAGACTTATACAAAACTTGTCAGACAAGTAAATTTAAATTTTAAACATTCTAAACTACAAAAAAAAAAACATACAGTCTTTATAAATTCTTTACTGTATGTTTACCAACATAACCATATAAATGATGCTCACTGGTATTGTGTCAGCCACAGTTAGCTACCTTTAGTTATTTTCCTCTAGCTATCTATTTTGACTATTTATTCATCCATTGAAACTTTTTTTTTTGCATTTATTTTTAGCAAGGGATATAAAGAAACATACATTTATATAGCTAGCTCTTGTTTTTGAGTACAGTTAGGGATTTTTTGATTTATTAATTGTGCATGCAGTCTCTGGCCACTTGCTACTTTTCGGTTCCTCTCAATTGTAAAAATTCTTATCCCATTTAATTTGTGAAGCTGTTACATAATCATTAAGGTGTTGTTTGGGTTTGTGCAAATACATTTAGTAATATTTTCCTTTATTTTGCTAACACACACCTAAACTTAACCAACCAATAAAGACAATTAGTAGTGGAAGAAAGAAACATGAGAGCCATTTGCCTTCCTGGAAAAGAAATGGACTTGCAGCACATTATAGTTATACCCATATCCAGTATACCATGAACTGCCCCACTGGCTGTGTCGGATCTGACTCCCAGCAGGGATTTACAAATACCTTAATTCCTTTTTTGTTCAAATGTTGTCACATCAATCAGCTTTTTCTAATCTACAGCTTCAAAATGGGCAAAATGAAAATCTTGGGCATTGACTAATAAGACAAGCTCTTGTCTCTTTATGTCCAAATGCTTGCAACTGCAACTTCAGTTGAGAAAATGGTTGAAATGTCTCAACAACTGCTCAACAACTTTGTATTTCCCTGTCATTTGTCTAATTCAACTCATCAGCCATGAGTTGAATTAATTTTATTGCTAAATTATTTCTGGTACATAAACAACATTCATATTATATAACTGTTTCAGATACTGGACTCCTGCAACACTTCACGAGAACTGTTTATGTTTATACACAATTCTTTAATTCTTATAGCAGCTCACTTTAATTTAAGGCGCTCCTGTTGTTAGAAGGTTGTAGAATGGTTTAAGAGCTGCCCGCTGGTTTTCCTCAACATGTCTTCCAGCAGGAGAAGAACAGGTTCAGGGTCAAAACCGCAGCTCTACAGTCCACTAGTTACTGCTCCCTATGGGTAACACAGAGAAGTGAAGATGCATTTAAGTAACCACAAAAAGAGGAGCCTATGCAGCCGTGACCAATCAGCCAGTAATGTAGCATGAACTCTTGACACATTCATATGGGAAGCATTTTGGATAAACCGAGGTGAACGGCTGTTGTGCTGTGCTATCGCTGCATTGGTGGGATTCAAGCTCACAGGTCAGAGACATCCAATATACACAATTCAGTGTAGTAGGATGTAACACATAAGGCAATTGGGTAGGCGCAGCAACTAATAACTCATCTAATACAGCCCAATTCAGTGACATCTTCTAAACCTCAGGTACCAAGACATCATTTTACTATAAAAAATATTGAGGTTTGAAGCCATTCTGTCCTGGTTTTACAGTTTCTCTCCATGGGTTTGGCTCATTTCTTGAAACAGAAATTACATTCTCAAAACTCTAAAATCATTTGGCAAAACAGTCTTACAGTTCAGCACAACATCATGGCTCTCTTGCAAAAAGTTAATCTTTCTCCCAAAACTGTTCACTCATGTTTCAGAACTAAGTTCCTTTCCCATGTAAATAGTCAGAGCCACCAAAATAGAAAGATCCTTCTCAGTTACTTTGTCTCATTTCTTGAAACATATTGGATGTTCTCAACACTTTTGGCACTTTAGCCAAAATAACCTGGAAGGTTCAGCACAACACCATGGTTTTCTAGCAAAAGCTCATATCTCTCCCAAAACAGTACATTTATGTGTCAAAATGAAATTTCTTTCTCATACAAACTGTCAGTGCCCCCAAAATGCATCGTCCCTTTAGCATTGTGTAAGTACTGCAAGTCAAAATATTTAGATGTTTTGTCACTTTTGCAGAGGACCATTAAAATATCCCTCATGTCCACCTCTCAGTCTTAGTCCATTCCTTCATTGACAATGGTTACTGTACTCATTTTTTTTGTCTCGCTAACAGAATACAATTGTTTGTAAAACTGAAAAAGAGAGAAAAAAAGGGATTTTACAGTAAGAGTAGCCTCTAAGATTGGACATCCCACATTGCACTCATACTGTAACCATTATTATTCACACACATGAAGTAACTTCCACACATCAGAGGAAAAAGAAAAAATATACTGTAATATAAAGACATAAACAAAAAACAATAAAATGTATATGCAGCCTACAGAGCTGTAAATAAAGCTTGAGTTTCATAACTAACACTTCTTCACTGGCCAATTGTCCTCGACCTCCTGGTCATCCACACACTGCATTGTTTGGCAGCATTCACAATCATGGACAACTAAAAATACAGTTTATTTGGTCATCTGAGATGTGGGAAACTACTTCTTTATTCAAGTTCTAGTTTCACTTGACTGCCAATTACTGTAATCAATTTATCAAATGTTCCAAGAGATTCATACATGGTATTCATAGTATGATGATCTTGACTAATTTTGATAATTGAACAGACTGTTGTGCATGTGATGACCTAAAGAATGAAATGATGCTGACATTTGGAGAGAACAACCATTAGACTGAGAATCAACAATCAGTTTCTGTCAAAAAGATCTGTTCACTTGGAAATTGAGCTAAATGTAGGCTAACTTTGCTAACTATAGGGTAACTGTACTTAATCATTTGCAAAGATGTACTGAGAAATTGAAACATGTATTTAAAAATTTGCAATTTTCTGAAATTAATGAGAAATACAGTTGTGTTTTGAACAACTGGTAAATGGTTTGGAGGTTTGTCCATGTTGTTATGATAATGTAATTTCAGTTTCAATAAATGAGCCAAACCTATGGAGAAAAAACTGTAAAAAAATATATTTTTTTTTTCAAAAAAAAGTCCTGAATCCACAGACTATCTTATAGCTTTCAACACTAAATACAAATATTCAGACATACTAAGGGGGGGGGATCACCTTGTGCTTGCACACCTTTTATCTCCTTTCCCTCTTTGCTGTTGTGTAACTCTCCCTGACTGTCGGGTACCGCTGTCTCCTCCAGCCGGCAGGGATTGCCAGTCTCAAAGACCACGAGAATTCTTGACACTGCAAGAACAGGCTTAATTCCAAGCTGTGAAGTTCCTCACAGGCCTGGAACTGGACGGGAGGTCATCACAGGTTCAACACAAAGTGTTTTCCTGAGAATTCCTAAAAATACATTCCTGCTGGGCGCAGGAAGCACAGGAGACTCCACGATTTTCAGACGACGTGAAGGAAGCCTGGATATGTAAAATGGAGCACAGCCAGAGGACCACTGGCAGTAATGCTTTGGCGTTTGAGATGCAACTTCCCATGAAAAAAAGACGTGAAGCTGACAGCTGACGTGAAACAGATGAGATGAGTTGATGGGGGGGGGGGGCTCTAGTACATAGGCAAATTACTGATGCACCAGAATCATGCAAAACTCATTCATGTTTCTGTTGAATTATTCTCAAAGAAAATTATCGTTCAGAAAAAAAGAAAGAAAAAAATAAGAGGGTGCATATGATGAATTACTTTTGAAATCATAGCAACAAGACAAGAATTTTAAAACCTCCCAGGGCAAACCCCAAATTATAATCTTTTTTTGTACAACTTCACATAAATATGCCAAATAGAGATTTTAAGGCAACAGTCAGTGAAAGTTTAACATCTGTGCTTCTTCCATTTAGACTGTGTGCACTCTAGTGACCTAACAGACAGCTTGTGTGTCTGAAACACTGTTCCCTAGTGTGAAATTCTGAAACGTAATTCATCCATGGCACAAGCAGAGATCAAAAGGCTATGGTGCAGAGGGCAGCTCAGGCTCCACCTCCATCTCCAGCTCAGCTTTTGCAGCAGACCAAGTAGAAAACTGCTGTTTTTGCAGGCATAATTATGGAAACCAGGTCTGCAAGACAGGGAAAGAATCTGCACTTAAACATGGGCTACACTGGCTTTGCATTAGTTTCCCTCTATACTCTTATCTAAAGCTCTAAACAACAAGCCTGATGGACTCTTTCTAACATGCAGAGGGTCTGGGGCTAGTCCACTTGAAGCACTGTGTGTGACACTTGATGCCTGATAAAAGTTCTTGAAAGAGGATTTATGCTTCAAAAACACCTTAAAAGCTATGAGATAATCAGGGGGTTCCAAGAGAAAGCAGCTCTCAGTGTGAACATGTGACAGTGAGGGTAAAAGTTCATATATTCTGATACACTAGCATTTTTTAAGTGATAGGATCAGTCAGGCCCCTATCAACAGAAAGAAGTAGGTACTGGTCATAAAAAAAGATCTTGCTGAGTGGTAATTCATATGAATTTTGCCTTAGTCATTTATAAGGAAGTGTTTTTGACCAAAGTAACATGTTTTCTTATGACTGCTTTTCAATAGCACTATATGCAACAATAGTCTCTGAGCAGCAACATCATGAAATAACATGATGACTTAGCAGTGTATTTCTGTTATGTATCTCCTATGAGCAGATGGTGTCTCTAGCAGGCTCTCAGGCATCTCAAGGAGAACTGCTGTTTATTTGAAATGAGCCTTTAGGTAAACACGTTACATGGTACACAGGGCCAGGTCAGCTTTTGAAGTGGACGGGCTCAGGAAAGAAATGGGTGGGGGAAGAAAAGAAGGCTACCTTCAGAGGAAATGAGAACAGAGGCCTCTTTCTGCTGTGTTTCATCCTCTCCCTCTCTTTTTGTCACATATAGAAAGAGCACAAAAGGTGTCTATAGCCATCGTATATTGTGAGAACAGCAGAGTTCGTATTTCATCTGAACACATTAGTAGAATATTTTGAAAATAGTTTTTTTTTTTTTTTTCAAAATTAAACCACAATGAAAACCAGTGACAAAAATAACCACTTCCTTTTCTTGGAGACCCATTGAGGGTTTTGATGACGGGAACAGGTTTGTGTAACAAAAGCAAGCTTGCAGCCATTCCCTGGTGGAGTGGAATGTTTTGTGCAGAAGGAAGGCCAACCCTGTGCTGTCTGCAGAACCTGGGTCCAAGCTTTGAAGCTCCTAGTGTGTTTCAACAGCTAACCACTTTCAGATGGGACTGTGGCATTTTATGAGCTGAGTAATAGCGATACCTACACATGTGCAAACTTGGGGTCCCAAAGGGGGAAGGCTCTGCTTAGAGCAGAGAAAGAGTCCTCAGGGGTCTGGGTTATACTGTGTTTGATATATCTTATGCAATAGCATCTTGGATATGAAAATGGAAGACAGGAAGATGGATCTTGTGGAAAATCTGTTCACTTGTGAACACAGATTTGCAATAAATCCTTGAAAATCAAAATGATCTTGCATGAACAAACACTTACTCATGCCTAAAATCAACATGGAGTATTTAATGCTATGTGAAACACATTATCTGTCTGTACAGAACAACTTAAAATGAAGTAGGGACTTTGCTTAAAATAGCAAAGCATCACATTTTTGAGGAACAATGGCGGCAGCTCTGGATGCCCTCCACTGGACTTTCTCTTTAGCATGCAGGAAACCAGGGTTTGTGGTCTGTGTGGTGTTTCACTCCAACTACAAACCTATTATGGTGCCAGGTTCGTGAATGTAAGGCACGGATGAAGTTTTGAAGCATTCTGGGGTAACCCTGAAGGCTTTGCATACAAGACAAAAAGTGAAGGGAACAACCACGCTGCATCATGACATGAAAGGTGTTGATGAGCACCCCAAAAACACAGATCATGTTGACTCTTTTACAGAAATACTGGTTTTTACATTCACTACTCTCTCATGGAAACAAGAGCAGAGGTATTCAAACCTAAGATTTATAGCTGTCAGTGTATTGTGATGCACACTGCTATTTGGTTTCCAGTATATTTGTACTGTGTAACATATAAGTCAGGTCAGCATCTGACCTAAATGGAGACAATCTAAAGTTTCCACTGATTGAACTCAGTGGGTAACACACTTGTGTGCTAAAGAGGAATCCCCTATCCTCTTTGAGCAAACAAGCAAAACCTCAAACTCTCTTTAGTCTGCAAATATTTCAAACATCAACATCTTGAACGATCACATATCTTCTGTGTCTCCTCTGATAATGTTTAAGTAACCCATTTAGAAGTTTACTTCGTTCTCTGTTAGCTTATTACAAGCACTCTTCTCACTGATTATGAAATCAAAACAATGTGATCAATTAACATTGGCTATAATGACAGAATATAATAACAAAACCAACAACCATAACTGAAAAAAAATATAATATTCCCCTGGCTGCTCTGAGGCTTGCGAAATGAAGTTCACTTGGAAAAGAACAGGGGTTTATGTGGAAACATACCTTACACACTAAAATGTAATAACCTTTGAGTATCCCGGTGTTTTACTTGGCTGGGAGAGCACAAGATCAAACACAGACTTGAATCCAGCAGCCTTTGCCAAAAATGTCAGCGCTAAGCACTGGACTCCAGCTTCAGGTATTTTCTTTCCCCTGGCAGAAAGCAGGGAGTAAAGACACAGACCAACATTAACCCTCAACGGGGCTGCCCCGAATAGTCACACCCCACCGAGCAGGCAGGGGAAGTGAGGTCCACCTTCTGTCATCAGTGACCGCGCACACGTATGTCACGGAGTGTCACTGAGGACACAGAATGAGTTCAATTCTAGAAGTTGAGATATTCACATACGAGTGCTTTAAGACTTGCTGTCATCTACTCCTGTGAAGCAATGCTGATGTCTCTGAAGTTCGCAAACACATATCTCATAAATATCATGAAAGCAGTGACAAGACTCAAATGACTTCAAAGTGGTGACGATGAGGCTGGAATATCTCTAAAGGCAACAGAGCTTCAAGTAGTCTGTCTACAGATAGACACACCAGTGATGATGGAGGTGAAGTGACTGTCATTTGCCTTGTCTAATTATATTCTATATTCCTAATTATATTCTATTCTCCTTTGAGCTGCAGAGGAAATTTGCATGAATCTTTATTCCATGAGGTAAAGTCAGTGGTAAAGCTAAATGTCCATAAAATGGACAGAATTTGTCGCAATGTCATCAAACCAAACTAAATTATCAAGAAGCACTGATCATTTTGTAGATGAAAACTAATTATACATGTTGATCGCATCTTTTTTAAAGTATACTTACATAACTTTACAAATACTACAATAGAAGAAGGATATTAATTTCGAACTAGAGCCAATAGATGGTTAGTTTAGCTTAGCTACAAGAATGACAACAGAGGTTTATAACTGGCCTGGTGGGATTTAGATGTATAACATGAATTAAAAGGATATTCATTTTTCTTTGAAGTGGGGTTGTGTGAATAACTTATGAATAGTGTCTTAAATTTAGTAGACAGAAGTGAGAGTGCATTCAGTTTGAAGTACCAGGTTTCCTGACATCTGAGACTCAGGATTTGGCCACGAGAAGAACAAACCTTTGGCCATCTAAAATAACTCAGACTCAAATAATTATTCATCTATGCTGAGGAGTTTTACATTGTGTCTCTTTTGCATCATGTGGTTACTTGGACTACTGTTTGTTGCAGCATGTGCCGCAACCCGGAAGTTCTGTTCAGTGCAGGAGTGACATAGTGGAAAGCAAAATAGCAATCATATACCTCTCACGTAAATCAGCATGAAAGTTTTGAGGATTGAGTTGTTTTAGATGACAAAAAAAAAAACATACAAAAAAAATAAAGAAGCTTTTGGTTTTGCTTATAGTCAGGATTCCTTCCTGGTTCTGCAAACTGATCGCTTAACAGTGGGAAGACTCAAATTTGGGATTACAGTACTAATCATTCACACTATGAATCACACGATTTGATGGGCTGATGCCTCCGATGCTGCTGGTTGAACCTTTCAAAGGTGACAAAGAAAAGCAACCCAGCCAAGATTTCAATATGGCAGCACACAGTGTCATCCCATTTAAAGGGATGAAGTAGTCTAACCTGAAATGCCAACATGCGAGTCTAATATATCATATTGTATATTGACAAAAACCAGTGACTTCCCTGGCAAACGAGTTGGTTCATAAGCTAAAGTTCAACAGAAATAATCCCTGTGTTTTATCAATATGAATCAGCTACCTTGGTTTGACAGTGTTGCTTCAGGTATTGGTCACACAGTAACTTCACTGAGCAACATAAATTTGACACAAAATTTTAGGTTGGCACCAAAAGGGATCTACGGGGAGATCCTCATATGACGAGTCTGCCTCACAGGGCTACCATCAGTCTGGAACTAGCCCCTGAAGAAATTATACTCCGATATTGTATCAAAAATACATTCAAGCTATTGAAATATCAGTTTTAGTTCACCAAAACATAGAGAGAATTGACGTTATAGATACATTTCCTCCAGCATAATAGGTCTTCTCAAAATGGGTTTCAGGATTTGCTTGTTTTAGTCATATTTACAGTCAATGGTTTTAGTACATGCTTTTGAAAGAAACTCACATGTTGCTGTAAGAGTATACCATCTAAAAGCTGACAGTTTTTCAGGTGGTTCTGCTGTCCGCTAAACAAGATCTTATTTTTTCCTCAATGGAGCCTTTCTATGTTGCTCCAAATGTTAATCACTCTCCTTGCAGCTGGATTTAGTTGTGAACTCTAGGCCATTATTGCTGAATTATTAGGTCATTTTAGCTTGACCTACGTTTTAGTTTCAATTACCAAAAGTGACTCTGTGTGACTCCTGCCCATCAGTATCTCTTAAGAAAAATGTGATGCCATACATCACTAGAACCAAACAGCTGCAGCACTGCTGTCTTTTTACTATTCATTTATTTTTTCCCCCTTTTAATGTTTGCAATCTGATTTGATTATATAATCAAATCTAGGTTATTTGGTTACAACCATAGCCTGAAAGAAGCTTAAGATGTGCCTGTGGGCAGATTTTGGGACATTTGAACAGAGTCGAGCTAACTTAGCTAAAAGAAACAGTGTTAATGATTTTCTAAATTAACCAAAATAAATGGAAAGAAAGATGAAACTTTAGTAGCTTGAAGGGCTTTTCATCAAATCAACTAACTTCATCTCTGGAAATCTAGAAGTTTGATTGCTTCAGATGGTGCAGGATGTTGATGCACTGATACACAGGTGTGGTCAGACTGACTGCCGCAACATAGAACAAAGTTTGGATTACAACACACATACGTGAGGAGAGCGAGTACTTCCTCTGGCGAGGACCCATTATTCTGCTATATTGTCACAGTAAAGCTAAAGATATAATATATCCAACCTTTAAGAGGAGTTTGTTGCTGCTGCAAATCTGATAATTAAAATTGTAAAGCAAGCACAAATCAGCTGGCAAAGAGGGTCAATAAGGACACTTGGTTTTTCTTTCCCCTAACGTGTCCTCTAATAGCCTGATTGGCTTCTGACCATACTAAGTTTTTTTTTATTTTCATGAGCACTAGTCAGCTGGGGCTTAGGGTGAAAGAGCAAACTGCTTCAAAGTACTTCAGACAGTATAAATATTCTCAGAAAAATAAACATTTAATCTGCTTGGAGTTGTTCTAATGTCTCTCCCCATTAGGCAGAGGCCACACAAACCACTCTGTGCCTCTCACTCACTCATTCACTCACAGACCCACAGACTAAAGGACCTGACCTCCGACTTAGAGGCAATACACCTAAACATTTGAACATGAAAAGAGGACTAAAACAAGCATTTCATGCTCAGTGACAAGTGTTGAAGACAACCAGGTGATGATGTTTACACTGAGTTTTTTGCTCAACTAATGTTGAAAATGTCCAAGAAAGTTGCTTGATTTGCACGTGTAACAGCTGACAGAAGGTAAGGTGAGATGAGGTCAATGGTCAGCTTCTGTCTCTATCCACAAAACAGTGAATAAGTTGGATGAAGGCCTTCCCCTTTTACCTTCAAAACCCTCAAAGTCTCCCTTTAGAAAATAAATAAATAAAAAAACACCCTAACCCCTATTCCTCCTCCTTTTTCCTCTTCCCCGCCACCCCTTTCCCACCACAGCCCCTCTCCCTGCTCCAGGATTTTGCTGTACAAACCAGGAACAGATGTCTGCCGGGGCCGTGCTGAAAGACCCCGCTGTTCTGGATGCCAGCCACATGCTTTTCATTCAGAGATGAAGGCTCACAGCTCGCCTTCTTGTGAAGCCAATTTTAAAAAAAAGGAGAAAAAAAAAGGGGTGGAAAAAAACGTACTCTCCAAATGCCTTCGAGTCTCTTCAAAAGCAGTACATATATGAGCATACCTTTTTGTCTCCTCTCTTCCATGCATTGTTCCCTGGTAGTGCCTCAGCTAGGATGCTTTTTTTTTGTTGTTGCTTTTTTTTCCATTTGCGGTCTTAGATGAGGCAAAAGTAAAAAGTCACAAGATGTTGCAGACAAAAATATTTCTTGAAAGAAGTCTTGAAGTTGTTGAAAACTGTGAGTTTGGATCCAGTGCGCACACGACTCAAAAACTGAACAAAAAGCATCTCAGTTTTACACTCGCAGCAGTGTGCTAAAAACTAAAAATGTCATTTCGGGCTGTAGTCTAAAGATTACGCAGATATCCCAGCCTCAGATCCAAATTAAATACTGCTTACTCAAAATTAACGTGGTGACTTGAAGATATACCCAAATGTCCAGCGGCATAACTGTCCAAAAAAAACATCTATTTTGAGCAGGATCTCTGAATGAGGATTTTATATAAGGGGAAAGTCTTATTCACAGATTCCAAATGAATGTTAAAAAAAACATTAGCGTACAATTAGTTTAGTGAGCTGCATGGGAACTATGCTCTTAAATCTAATTCATTATTGAGGGGTGAGAGCTATGTAACTCTCTGTAAGTCAAAATAAATTTGTGTCTTGGAGCTTTTTGGCACATAATTACATCCCCCTAAATCCCTTACTGAACCCCTTTTTTGACTTCAAGTGAGATGTCATTAACCTTTCAAAGGAGAACAATAAAGATCTTTGTTGTGGTGTTTAAAATGTTGACACACTCCCTCTTCACAGGCCAGGTCTGTGGGAAGTTTGGAGACAAAAGATAGTGTTGAAAGGTTGAATTACCCCGTCAATATTTGGGCATTGGAGCATAGCTGCATGAAGCTGCAGTGGTTGTGTGTGAGGATCTTGAACAGCAGTTTCCAGAGGTGAAACACTGATTCTTCACAGGACTTGTTCACCAAAAAGTATGGGTTGGAGCAAATTGCACATATTCATAACTAGTCATTTGATGTTTTACCTTGGTCCACCACTTTGATCTCACCTGTAACACTTTGACATCACACCAGGTGTTTGAACAGGTTAAACTTGTTTTAGAACACCTGCAAAAAAATGTTAAAATCTTGATGACTAGATAAGCAAAAGTCCTGCTATTGAATCACACTCGCAGTGACTCTTTATACCACATTTTAAGGAGATTGTAGGATTACACAGTGAGGGCAACCTTCTAGCTGCAAACTTGAATCATGGTTTGCAGTAATATAAATATTTAAACAGGCCTTTTGATCTTTGTTATTTCTTGCTTACAACCCAGCAAAGCAGTCGCAATTTGTTGGATAAAAATGATTGCTTTATTAAAGAGATGAAAAAAATTTGGGCAAATGGATCTTTATCCTTCCCCCGTAGCACGTTATTCCTCAGCCCATCCCCCAGGACAGAGCGGGAGGATAGAGCGGTGAGGAGTGAGGGTTCGGAGCCTCCACTGTTATCAGAGCCCTTTTATAACTCCCAGTTCTGTGCTTTGAAGTCGTGGCCAGACAACTCAGGAATCTTACTCCCCCATTTGACAATGAGGAGGCGGGGGGGGTCGGGGGTCGGAGCTAAACCGTCTGTTAGGCCAATCTTCTCCTATATAAAATCATAAGTAATTTCAAACGTCTCTGAAGCTCATCAACTTGGAATAAGCGGTGGAACTGCAATCTAGTGAAGGCTAAAGTTGATCTAGAAACATCAAATCTCCTAAACCACTGCTGCTATTTGCTGTTTATCATAGTCTGATCTCCAGACATCTGAGATCCCATAATCCAATAATTGTATCTGGAAATTTGACAAAGTAATTTGATCCTTGTGAAGAATTAATTAACAGAAGATAGGATCAGACAAGTAAATAGATTTATAGTGTTATATTCTGTCTGGACCGAAGGTCTGTTAATTAGAAGGGAAAGTAAATGGCGTGAAGAAGATCCACAGGGACTTTGTCTTTGCTTGAAGTTACACGAGCATGAATAAATAAGTCCCTGTAAGTAAGCAGCAAGTTGCATTATGGTCTTTGCAGTACAGTAGTGAGCATACGCATTTCCCCCTTGAATCTGGATCATTTATACTCTGTATGAAGGCTGCAGTAAGCCAATATTTGCCTTGCTGATAAGTTGTTAACTGTTCCATTAATTTAATGTTTTGTCTATAAAGTGTGTACAAGAGATTTCTGGCTTTTCTAAAACAAAAGACATTCATTTGCAACAGAAACTGAGCCCCGAAAAACACTGAACTACACTGCAAGAAAAATGAAAGATATATTTTAGATTTACTTTCTGACATAAAAATACCACAAACATTTGCTTCTTCTTTTTTTTATAGTGTCTAGAATAATTTGCCACAAAGACACATCAAGATGAATATGGCAATAACAGATGCTGCTGCACTTTGTCTCCAAAAAAGCATGAAAAGCAGGTCTGTTAGTCCAATTCTGATTGTCATTCAGTTTTGCTCTACAGGCCTATAATGAAACCAATTAATGACACAAAATAAATCATGTGGATGACTTTGATTGAATGGAGGGTGGGATCCGCCGACTAATAACTGCCAAGCTTATGTCTTTCGTGGTTTTCCTTCAGGGCAGTGAGAACTCAGACTCCTCTGAAGCAGAGTAAAGTTCTCTTTTAATTTGCTGCGAGTGGGCGGTTTACAGCCCTGATATAATCCATAACTCTTCCACTATTACAACCACCCACCTCACAGATTGTCAGTAACTCTCTGTGAACCTCTAGCAGTTTTCTGTCTTGAGCTTGAGTGTCCAGCACCCCTCAAAACGACACGCTAATTGAAGTGATGTAATGTTATGCCACAGAGGGCTGTCCGCTGGGAGCAGCGCTAGAATGGGAGGCATTGAGGAAAAAGACACAGCCCTGAGTCACGATGCCAGCAGCCACAAGAGCAAACTTTATATCCTTCAGTCTAAGAAATGACTACCTTTCCATCTTGCCTCTGTCTTTGAGTGTGTGCTGCTTTGCCAAGCTGCTTCACAAACACACACACACACACACACACACACACACACACACACACACACACACACACACACACACACACACACACACACTAACAGAACTCATAGCTGTCATAACCCATCCAAAGATGCTGGAGGGGGAATAACCGCTGCAGTGTTGTGCCAGAGCCAGACATGACAGAAAGAACAACAAGCTACAATTTTGCAAAGACATCAGCATGTCCTCATGCCTGGGAATACAGTTCACTTCCACTCAGGTCAAGAAGTTCTCAGATCAGCTTTCAGGAAAAAAGAGAATGTAACAGCTTCTTTCAGACAACTTTGAAGTGTTTGACAGACTTATTTCATCAGCAAATTCAAACATACACCTGGCACACCTTTTCTTTCTAGCAAAGAATTTTGTTTCTTCAAGTGTCAAACATGTACAGTCTGCATGGCCTAACACAAGGGAATACCAGGATTTGACTGATAAAAGTCCAACATAAACAGAAAATCAAAGAATCCATCAAAATACTTTTATTTATTCCACTCTATAAAATGCTTTGCGGTCATGGTTTGATCTTTTTTTTTATCAAATATATATATTCATCATATGTGTAATCTTAAAAAAAAAAACGTTATTAACAAAATGAATAAAATGAAGCCTATACCTGCATGTTCTTCATCTTGTGATCTGTTGCGCTGTACCTCTCACATTCCTCCATCCCTCTCCGGAGGAAAGCGTTCACGACAAAACTGTCTCCTGAAACATGAAGAACATGCACCGATATTCAAGTATAGACTTCAATCACGTGGTTTCATACATTATCATCATTTACAAGCCTTCATCATACAAAAAGTTTTATGTTTATCCTCACCTTCAGGGTTTTCTCTGCGCTTGCACGCTTTGAGACGTGAGACAAGGATGCAAAACAGATAATCGTTAGTTTTGCTTTTTTATTTTTAATTGCCTTCTATAATGTTATAATGCTGTGATTCTGTCAGCTCAGACATTTCTTACCATGTTTTGACTGAAGTTTGCCCATTCTTAAGTCCCTCTTCCTTGGATCAGTAAAGGTACTCCGAAATCCGACAGGGATAAAACTGTCACTTATTCTACATGGTCACATAGTCTTTGTTTTGCAGGAAGAAAACTCCAACTTCATCCAAAGGCGGGTGATTAAATCGCTGGTTCATTGAAGGATCGATTGTAAATAAGACCATAGAGGAAAAATCTGTAAAATGCTCTGAGGGAGACGGGGTGCACTCGCTGTGTCTGCCTTCAGACTTTACTTCAGTCTAACTGCTGTGGAAGCGCTTTAACGCAGCAGAGAGAAGAACAAGTGTCAAGTTAATAAAGGTCTAAAAGACTTCCGGTAGAGAATTTACAGAAATAAAACACACTTCAGACTTCAGATAACTTTATTGATCCCTTTGGAAGGTACCCTCAGGGAAATTGAGGTTCCGTCACCCAGCACTGATATACACGCAATACGATAAAAGAAAAATAAGAATATGTATATGAATAAAATATAAAAAATGAAATAGAATAGAATAGAATAGAATAGAATTGTTGTTAGCAATGATAAGCTAGTGAACAGTAGCATATCTAGGACAGATTTGGCGTGGTGGTCAATCAAAAGGCTAAATTTCACCAACCGTGATGTCCGACAGGATCATTGTTATCTTTGGTTATCTTTAGAATGAGTGTGTGAGATACAGGGATTCTTGGGTTTATGGAAGTTAATATACAGTCAATGCTGGAAATCCTTAAATAAAAGCTTTGAGCCTTTTCTAATATCAAAATAATATACTCTTATCCAATTTAAAGGATTATTCTGTGAACTTAGAAAAATACCTAATTGGTAGGCCTATTATAAGCACAAAATCTCCTCTGTCTTGGAGTAAACACACTGAAAGACCAACCAATTAACACAAGCGCAAATGATAGCTGCTGGGTTCTACTGGCTGAATTGTGGCTCTGTTTTTAAGGGTACTAGAAAGTTACTCACCTAACCCTCAAAGTCCTCTACCCCAGTCCCATGTATTTCACACACTGGTTAGCCACGTATAGAACTTTGACTCTGGTAGCCTATACAAATACATTTGAAACATTTGCTGTTATTTTGTCATTAATTTAACATTTAAATCAATTTTATTTATATAGCACTTTATCAAATGCATAAGAGAGAAAGAGAGAGACTCAAAAGAATCTGTTTTACAAAGTACAATCTTCACGATCTTTAGCCATTCTGACTATAAAGAAAGTAGCACATTGTTCTAATTTTTAACAGCCTATCACAATCAATCATCATTTGATTGTTTTGATTCATGATCAGTCATTCCAGCATTAATGTCCAAAATAATACCAATCTTTTAAATAAAGCCAAAGTTAAATTTCAAATTATTTGTGACATACTTAAAGGCAATAAATACATTGTGTATAAGCATAACACTGATTACAATTAGATTATTGTTTGATCAACAGTTTTGAATTGGTTAAATTAGGCTATTCCTTTATCTAACTCAAAACAGGTCAACATCTTCAGAAATTCATGGAAATCTTGTATTTTCATGAGCTAGAAACCATCATTTTGTTTTATTACTTATTCAATTTATTCCTTTTAGGAAATATCATTTTTTCTTTAACTGTATTAAACATTGTCACAGAAAAGATTATTCGTTCCACCAAGTTAACTTACTTTGACAGGGTGATTCGTTTCACTTCCTGTTGTTTTGATTAACTTGACACAGTTAGGCAGTTCTGTTGCAGCTGATAGTAAAACCGTCCTCTGTTGGTAACAGTGTCTGTACAGCTTCATTCATGGTTTTCAATGTAGATACTTCCTCTTAATATTGTGTTGATTAATTTTACTTGCATTAGTTAGAGTGTACGTTTGTGTGATTAGTTTCTCAGTGAAACTAAAATGAATAGGTTAGTCTACTTAAACAGTCAAAGCTATAAGTATCTCCATGCTGGACAGATTTAGCTTACAGATTCTAGAAATGTACAATCAACCAGAGCATGATCTAATCAAGAAATAAATGATGTTTCTAGTTTAAGTGAATACGCTGATAAGTTGCCCATTTACAGTCCCCAGATTTGTTTCTGGTTTTTGGTACATTACATGCCAGGTGCTAAATATAAACTATTGTTTATAGGACTGAACAAGGAAATACTGTTTTGCCTCAACCCATCAAACATCAAAGGCTGTTCTGCATTTTTATAGTTTGTTTTCTTTGGCAGGGCGTTAAGACAGGGCCCTGTCTCACAACTCATGCCAAGTGTTAATATAGATTTACTTTGCCTACCTTCTGCTTAATATAAACTACAAATGTGTCATCAGTGCTTTGAAAAAGAACTGCTCCTGTTCAAATCCAGGTGTGATGTTACTTTTGCATGTTATCAAGAGTTGAAATAAACAATTTTTCATAAACTTAAGACTACACCACTGCTGTCATATAAGAAATGGGTTTAATCTAGCAAATGTTAATTTGATTTCTTCTTCCTTATGCAGTGGAGCTCTGTGCTGAAGGACATATATTATCTGTGCTGCTGAATCCTCGTATAAATTTGGTGTTTAGCACAACAACATCCCAGTTACACAGCCATACATTGATGAATATGGATTTCTGTTAAAGCACCTTTGTCCCCACAGTTTGTCTGCTGCATGACTCCTCACAAACAGCACTCTTAGATCACTGTTTGTGGTTGACAGGATGAGCAGACATTTGCATTGCTCATTCATGGCAGTTGTCTTTGATCCTACTTGCTGTGCCTAATTATCACAATTTCTTTATGCAGCTTGACTCCCAGGATTCTGCCTCTTTCTCCTACACCTTGTAACATCCTGCTTAAATGGCTGACAAACATATGGTACACAGAAATCTCAACAAACTCATGAAACATCAATGTCTGACTGGAGACGCCGGACTGGAAGCAGAGACAAAGCTATGTGGTTGTCTTTGAGGGGAAATTTCATACAAGTAATGGTTTATGATCAAAGGTTTTTGTGTGGATGAAGACTTGGGGAAAAAAACCAGACAGCTTATATTTTACGGGCTCTCATTATGTTTTCGTGCAGAAGATGTGGATCATTATACCAGCAAAAGTGAAGGGTATTATTAAACTTGATTTAATCAGTGCAGTATGAAGCTTTGAAACCAACAATGTGGACTATAACCACTTTAAAACTCAAAGAAATGAGTGATAGTTTCCATAGTTTGCTTGCGCCTCTGCTTGGTTTCCTCCTAGCATACCTATAAGTATGTAAGTTAATCCATTCCTTATTTGAATCACCATTGGCACATGCAGGGATATTCCATTGCTTTCGGCAATGTACCTGAACGAGGGTTGAAAGGATAAACATCAGACTGTTTGTTTTGTTTGGAGTTTTCTGACATTTTAAAGCTGCCTGTAACAGTGATAAAATCCTGTAACAATAAGGCTTTTGACTTTTCTTCCATCTCTGACTTGATTGCCTTTTAACAGCTGCCTGCTTTTTGGACAGACTACAGTTGAAAGAAAAAGGCCTCCAGACAGAGCAATTATGGTTTTATTTACCTTGCTGCTCCTACAGCTCTCCTTTTCTCTCTACTTTCTGATTATTGATCAGATAAAAGCCAAGCCTCGATTTATCTAACAAAAAAACAAAACAAAAAAACTCACCTCTAATAAAGGAAACGGTGGGCGCCATCAATTATGTGTAAAAGATACTGCTGGTATTTAAAGGGATAATTCAAAGAAACAGCAGTTATATGTAAATTAAATCCACTCTTTGCATGAGGGGAAATCCAGTTTGGAATATATATCTTTTGGTTTATCTTAATGACAGACTTGTGACAGGAAAATCTAATACACCAATAAAACACTTCATAAGCTAAACAAATCACCCAGGAAAAGTCTATCAAAAAGATTAGTGATATGGCTGAGTGTAATCTGAAGTGTGTGAATAAAGATGAATTCAATGTTTGCTTTCCTTTTACATTCAGGATCAGCCTACGGGATCCACCTTTGAAGTGGAATGAAAAAGCATTGCCAACAACAAACAAAGGGCACATTGTTTGAACCCAGCAGCTCACATGCAAAGCATCAGAGCATTCACAGAATGCAAAACATGTTCACATGAAGTGGGCAACCGATCAGTTCATGTAAACGGTGCATAGGACTGACACAATTTAAACGATCATCTTTCAACTGCCCATCGCTCACTGTCAGGCATTATAGTCATATATCACTTTGAATCCCATTTAGAGGCTGGAATTATTAAGAACTATTGCTGTAGCTTCATATGTTCAAACTAAATTAAACCTAAAAACTTTAAATTCTGCAATGTGACACTTGTGGGCCTTTTTGGAAAACAACTAAAATTTAAACAGAAGACATGAGATGGGCTCATGTTCAGCTGCAATCTGCTTTTATTGTTGTTGCTGTTTTGACTTATTGCCCTTCCTCTGATTATCATGTAACTCGTAAAATACACTATAATAAAAACCAGTCGTTCTGTGTGTAGTTCTGTAAGGCAGCATCTGTGCGCCTCCAAGTGGTGGCTTCAAGGTGTTAAAACCTCGAAAATGCAACTACTTCAACTGTAGCAATTAAAAACCAAACTCCAGCAAAACAAAACCATTTATTACAGTATTATATACACATATGTTATTAACCTATAAATACAGAAGTGATGGAGGAAAATAATTATGCCCCTGAAAAAAAAAGCATAGACAAAACAATGGCACATTTAGGGTAAAACTGTTTTTTAATCTTAAGATATATAATGAATAAGCATTACATCTATTTAAAACCAAGGCAATTAAAGTTATTCTTCCATAACAAACTTTATAAACATGTACTACATTTAAAGGCCTATTTCTGGTCAATAAAAGGTCAGCAATAACTTTAAATGAGATATATCCCACAAAACGAACACCTGACTGAACATATGTCTATGCACTGATGCCACATTAAGCAACTAATAACAAATATGGCTTGCAAACAATTGAAGAAAAAAAAAGGATCCCTTTAGACAAAACAAACACTGACATTGTTAAGGTTAAAGCTGTGTTTAATATAAAACATCAAAACAATGAAAATTATGACAAAATAAAGTTATTGCTGACCTTTTATTGA